>QEWY01000302.1:72265-165496 GCA_006503575.1 Baylisascaris schroederi
TTTTTTTTTTTTTTTTTGAAAATTACAATGCAATTTAAAATGTGCGCGAGTAATCATTTTTATTAGAATTGTTCTTTTATTTACTTTGTAGAATACTTTAAGTACTTTCTGAACTCTTTTAACGTAAAGAAGTAAATTGATTTTCTCTATAATTTCGTTGAAATATTTTCGATGAAGTGGCAATTTTTTAAAGTTTTTTTTAAAGTTTTTCCTAGACGTAACTTTTTTTGAAATTAGTAAACCCTCTATACACACACACAACTCGATTAGAGAATGCTTACCTTATGTAGGTGGAAGATGTAAACATCTACGTGGGTGGTATATAGTATGTGTATGATTCTATATTTCATAGAGGTTATTCGTGCATGCATGGATATACAGCCGAAAAGATAAAGTGAATTTTTATTATTTAGTCTATTGCTATCATTCATTGAGATATCATCATTGTTGAATGAAAAATGTCGTATATAAGATATAAGCAGATGATATCGAAGAGGATAACGCTTCTAGTTGATTCGCTTCACTCATTTGCTATAAATCGAATACTTTGACGTATGGATGACGCTTATTTGTCGGGCAGTAGACGATTCTGGGATCCGGTTCTTTTTCAGGATCCGGTCGAAGAGTAGACTTCAAGTTTTGATGAGCATTCAGGAAATTTCTTCGTTTGGTTTACTGAGCGAGGAAAAATGGGAAAAGTTTTTTTCACGTTATGGAAAGCAGAATTCTCCAGAAAAGCTTATTAAGGCTTGAGAAATTTTTGTAGTCATTCACAGCCTCAGGAGAACTGCTCTTAACGTTGTCGAGGGAGAAGAGTGCGCACAGAAGTAGAAAACGATTGAGCAATGCTCGTTTATGTTGTGTTCCTACGTTCGATCACGGCGCATATGTCCTGCTCCATACACCATAGCATATTGTTCATAGTCATTCATAGCTTACATCGACTTGTTAAGGTCCATGAACGTGATATGAGCATATAGGTGAAGGATGCGTTTTCCAATCCATCACTGATTGCAGCTACGCGTAAGACTCATATAGCCATGTTTATAACTCATGTTGGTTTTAGCCATCTGCTGTGTTTTATTCTCCCTATAAACATTTATATCTAATTCTTTTTTTGCGGTTTTAGTTAAGGTGTATTTTACTCTCAAATTTTTTATTTTCATTTTATTTCATTTTTATTGTTTGTTTTTTTTTGCGAAATCATTCAGAAATATTTTGTTGTAGGGGGCTATTCCTTAGAGTCTTCGATTGAAGATTTTGATAGGTTCTTTGATTTTTCATTTCTCATAAAATGGATATGAAAGCAGCATTTCAGCTGGGGAATATCAGAAGTGAGGGATTGCCTTGATGTACAAAATAGATGTAAACATCCGAATCGTGGAAAATATGAAACGATTCCTAAAAAATATGGAAGCGATGCGTAAGAGGAAAGCATAGGTTAATTACAACGAGACAACTGTTAGTGTATTTGCATTGCAATAGCAATCATTATGAGATGATTAGAAGGGAGGGGGAAGTGACGTTGGTGATGTTGTAGGAGAGAATTGAGGAGTCAAAGTTCTTACTATAGAGGGCTGAGTTGTAGATGTTCACTATGTTGATAGGCTAGAAACTGTGCTAGTGGCTGAAGAGCACGAAAGAAGCTCAATATATCACCCTCTCATCCATTCCCCCCTCATTCTCTCCCCCCTTCACCCTCCACCACCTATCGATATAATCCTCATAATTTTATATTTGGTTATACGGTGATCTAAAGCTGATGCATTGCATTGGCCTTCTTGTGACATTCTTTTCGTATCTATTATCCCTGTGAATATTCATTTTATGGAGAAAATATTTATATTTATCGCTGTAACATTTAAATATGATGCAGACGATTTCAATAGGGGGCAGAAAATATCCCCTACATTTGGGGGTCACAAATTTTTGCATATTAAAGAAATATCTTTTATATCTGCTCTTAAATGGAATAAATCTTTCTTTTTTTTTTGTGGAGAATCGTTTGCATCAATTTATTCATTCATATTCAGCAAATTGTAATCATTTGCATATTTTTTCATATTATAGCATTGTTAATACTTATGAATATAGGAGAATAAAATTATGTGTGCGTTAAAGGATTTATAGTATATTACAAAGCAATATATGGATTTTTCGATGGCATATCTGGTTGCACTTGTACGCTTATCGAATTGATATACGTTTGATTGGTTGAGCGATTGAGATGTGAAAATTTCTGGAAATTTTCCAGAAAATATTAATTTTCATTCAAAGAAATAGTAGTTATTTAGAATATTGATATGTTTATGCGCATTAAATTAGCATACCTTCATGGAATTTAGCATTCCTCTCATGAATAACAACCTCTTTTTTTTCTGTAAATGATAAGAGGGGAAAGAGGAGAATGACGTTGAATTTGATGCATCATTTGTGTGAAATCTCTACCCTACCAGATTGTACGATTTATTTAGATGGTACGTATTACTGAAGAATCGTTTAATTTAATCGAAGTTGAAATCAAAAACATGGGCAAATAAAGTCCTCATATTTACCCACAACTTCCTCTATATGCATGTTTGTCTGTATATAATTGTCTGTAGAGCGCTGAATATTGTCTGTCTGTACGTCTGTCTGTAAATTTTCTGCATATTTGTCTGGTTATAATTATAGTTGCTTTTAGGAAACTCTAAAAGCATATTAGCCGACATTTGGTATCCTTGAATTCGGAGCGAAAAAAAATGTGAACAATCGAAACTAACTGTTTCCAAGAATGAGTGACGCTTTTAATAGCTTTGATCACGTCACTGCTAGAGTCTCAGGTAACCATTCCGGAAATAGATACCTGAACTTTCTAAATTTCAAATTTCTTTATGATTGCAATAAGAATATTTTACATCGTTTCTTACAACCTCGTCTACCATATTCAAGAGGGATTTCTTCAATGTTTTCCTTTCTATAAACCTACCATTATAGATTATGTTTTATTACTTATAGTATTATTCCGTATTTCTTATCTCTATTATTCATAACGATTTGAAATATATAATTATATAAACAATTATAGCGATTAATAAAAGCAATTTGCTGGAAAATTTGATTTAAAAAAGATTTCCTAAACATTTAACAATTACGAATAATTAAAAGCATAAATAAATGTCGTTTCTATGATAAAAATCGAAAAAATTTTTTCCATTTTCTAATTTTCTTATCTAAATTACTATCTCCGAGGATGAAGATAATCACGAAATGAGTGCACCAATTGAAATGAACAAACGAATCTAGGACATTAACGCATATTCTAAGAATCTTTTTATTTTATTTTTCATCTTCTATCGTTGCACTATTCTAATTTGAACGATGGAGTAAATGCTTATAGATATGATTATTTACTATCTATTATTTACTATTTTCTCTTTCTCACCTATTCGTTAAGCATTTGTATTTAATCATTTCTTATATAATTCTCGTCTAGAATTATTTTTTTTTCTACTTAATATACATTTTTTTATATCCTAATATTCCCATATAAGCAACACTCAAGCGATTGGTAGACGGAGCTATCTCTGAAATGCTTATAGTTTAGATATTCTCAGAATTGGGTATTCGTAAATAGGGGTTATTAGCATAGGAGTTACTGTAGAAAGAAATATCATTTAATTATTTATTTTTTTCTTTTTAAAGCATATGAAGCTATCAAGTTCAAATATTACTGCCACTTCTTTAAAGTCCATACTTAAAACATCCTCAAAGTAAAATTGATTGTAATATACTTCCAGTTCTTCTATTTTAATACCTACCCGAAAATTACCAACAACCTAATCATAAAATGTACCGAAATGTGTATGAATATCATCGTATCATGGTCATCTCGAAGTATTTAATAGCATAAAATATGAAATTTTCGTTTTTAAATGCATCTCTTAGACTAATAAGAAGAACGGAGGCAGTATTATTCCTACTTCAACAATATAGAATAATTGTTATATCTTCAAATTGGCGTTTTATTCATCGAACAATGGCATCTTTCAATGGTCGATTCACTTATGGTTTCAAATTAAACGAATGCTATTATCGACGAAAGGGTTGTTCTCGATATTTTATACTTATTCATTTGCAATTCCATTCTAGTTTTGAGATTCATTGCTTAATGGGATAGTTCAATCACAACTGTCATATGTGCGTATGACTCTAACCAAGATAAAGATTTGAGATTGGAAAAAAAATGAAAAAAGGTGATGAAAAAGCATTTTTAGAACCTCACAGGAAAATAGTTTCCAATTCGGGAATATTTACAGACATTTGAAAGAATTGTGCGCTTAAAGAAATATGAACAATCGGTCAATTTATTTCTGTATAAGGTGGTAATGATAGTGGAATGTTATAGCAACAATCAAAAAGGCATATTTAGAACGTTGGATGACGGCCGAGGAACGGAAAAGTGGAAGAGGAACACTAATCTCTTCCATTGTTTAGAAATTTTCGGTGGTTCTAGTAACTAAAAACATTTGAAAGCATAGCGTATATACTACACAACTAGAACATTTCGGAAAATAGCAGCATTATTCTCTATACTTGATCGAAATCCATAAAATATTGCAGAAATTAACTGCTATGCTTATCAAAATTTGATAAGGGATCGAAAGGGATAGATAGATCTGATAGGATTCGATCAAAAGTTCTATGATCTGATGCTTGGCATAAATCATTTCTTTATGGTTGCATACAATTTATAGAAATTTCAATGTTAATCACCGATTATGAAAATATCTATCTATAAGCAATTAAAAGCAATTTTTCAATGAGATTACAAGCTAAGCAATCATCATCGTTAGGCAAAAAGTTGTATGTCTATAGAATAACGTCAGTAATTAGCGTGTTTAACAATGTTCCTACTCCCAAATGAAAGTATATTCAGCCATTGAATTATCTTATCAGTGCCTCACAAATCATAAAGCAGCTTAAAATATGTGTTCTTAATCTTTAGCAATATGATAGTTCATTGACGCACAGCTCTTCATATAAGCATTTAACGAGAGGACACTACTTCATACTATAAGAGAATAACATAATATGATTACTTTAATGATTTTATCTTGCAGGGGCCAGAAGAGTCTGCTTCCGAAACTATACACCTGTCTTGAATGCTGACAGTGGGCTTTTTTTAGTTCTATCTGTCGCTTTCATGCTGCTCTTTTTCTACAAATGTGAGGAAAATAAATGGCCAAGTTTAGATATTATATCACTTCAAAATTATACGAAAGCCCTCCAACGATGCCAGAAGTGGTTTCTAGCCCTAGAAAGGAGGTAAGTGCAGCCACTCATTCACACTGTCGTATTGATGAGGTTTTGTAGAAGAGTTGATCCGGAAGGAATAGCAACGGAAATGAGTAAGAATAGGACTCCATGATCAGAAAAGGCAATCAAGTTGGATGCTATATGGAGGGTGGATGGGAAATTTCAGCCGGATTGTGTACTACAAAAACTATAGACACTGTTTAGAAACTTAGAGTCTATATGCATAAATTAGATATGCACTTTGATATTATATATAAGTAGGAACCATTTTTTGCAGCTTTCATCCATTTAATCCGCATTCGATCGCTAATTATTTCAATCCGTATGCAAATTTTTTATGCCCATGGAAAGAGGAAGAATTCAATATTTCGATCCTTGAGTTTGGTGTAAGTCTTTACTTTGTTTTCGTTCAATTGTTAAGGTGATAAGAAACAAATATGGAAAATGACAAAAACAAGCTAATGTGATGGATCTTCTTTGCTATGAAAGGCGATTTTTGATAATTTTAGAAACCAATGAAACCCATCAAGCAAAAATACTAATATAATAAATTATATAAATAATAGTGGGACATTTTTGTCATCAGAAATTAGCATTTTTTTTCCACTCGATTGATATTTACATTGGCAAATTTTTTATCACTCTTAGTCATCTATTGAGTGATTAGTGATGGTTATTTATTCAGAAAGAAATTTGGTTTTACATGTGGATCTAAAAATTGAAAATAAATTATGCCGGTGAAAATTGAATTCAAGGGACAAAAAATATTGATACAAGTTGCGAGGTAGTTGAACGAGAGTAGGAGATTCATTTCGGGATAATGTCAATACTGATAAAAGAGATTCAGGGGACAAAAATACTATTAATTTTGCAGAGATTACCTTCAGGTTGAGTTCTTTTAAGAAGAGAGCAAATTTTATTTTATGCTACTATTTTACTGCTATATTGAAATATGATGTAATGTTCGTTGATTAGGTGGATTAGACTCAAAGGTAGCCAAGGTAATGGTCAGCTAAGAGCAGCCCGAGTAACATTTAGTTAACGATAACCCAAGGTTACGGTCAACTAAGGTCCGCCTAAATTCGCTTCGGCTGTCATGACCAGATTGTCCTCCATGTTTGACCACATTTAGCCCAAGGATCCAAATTTTATTCACATAAAGTACTAATACATACGAAAATTTCGCCAAAGTCTCTATGCATTATTTGGTTTTCAACTGGGTGATCGATTTCAGAGTGGCGGAATCGATAGAAGACAAAGAGGTGGCGGCGATACACTCATGTGGGCACGTTTTTTCACAAGTGCTGAAACTATTGTTGGTGTGAATATTCCGAGGAAATCGATTACTTTACCATCAAATATTAAAACGATGCGAGTGAGTCATTTTTAGCAAGTGGAACATACTTTGCAAAGAGATATTTTATTATAACACGTTTGTCTGTTATATATATAACAAATAACAAATAAACGTGTTATAACAAAATGTATCATCAGATATATGGAAAATAACAGAGAAATGCGTTAGGATAAAAAACTCCTTTACTATACGATATCGGATTTCTACCACACTTGTTTTTCTAGTTAGTGTTGTTTTCTATACTTTTAACCGAAGTGAATATAATGGAAATGTTCCATTTAATGTGAAGAAAAGTTAGGAACAAAAGCCTTTTCTAATCTCCATGCAAATGTTGTTGCAGTAAAATGTTGCAGTAATTTATTTTGACTAAATACTATGTTTTCGAATGTAAACTACCTAAATACGCCTTCTTAGTATTCACTCAAAATACTACGAACTATTCGATGCCTTGAAAGTTTAAAAAAACTATTACTTTTTTGACATTCTGGGAACAGAATAAACATGAAAAATATATTGTCGTTGCATGTTTCTCCACTTGCCGACGTCGCTCGCACTAGAGTACTCTTCATTACCTTTAATTACCTTCTGACTTCAGATAATATGTTTTGCTTAGATGAAAATATTTTAGCTTCGATATACCTTTGTTATTTGAAAGGAATTTTTTCCATATGAATGCTATCTAAACCCAAACGTTTATATTCACCTCTGTACTAATTTTTCTTGGATGAATCATTGCTGACATTATTCTGCCTACTAGAAAAGATGGTCACGATGAAAACAACGAAAGGGTTCTTTTCTTGAATGCAGTTGTAAAAATGCTGCGATATGGCCATTTAAGCTTTTGTCATTCCAAATTCTGAACAGATATTAAACCTAATCGTAGAGATTGGCACAGTATAAATCCGCCTAACGAATGAAGTGATTGCACAAATATTTAAAAGTGGGAGGTATCACTTATTAGCACATCTTCTTACAAAACTAGCCCGGGTATATATATCCTCAACTAACATTCCACGCTCACAATATCTAAAATTATGAATTTAGGCTAATCGGACAAACGAAAAAACAATCGACGAAATTTGTCTTACATATGGTCCATTTGATTTGGTCATAGATGATGCATCCCATACAATCGACAATATCGTAACAACTTTTAAATTTGTATGGAATTGTATGAAAGCGAATAGTATTTACATTCTCGAGGTTAATGCATTTTTTTTGTCAATATTTATCAACAATTTATTCAAGGAACGAAAGGTGTGATGTATGCAGTTTTATCACCTGTGGAAGTGATAGATCACTTCAATTTTCATATTTCACCTATCGTTGGAAATTTTTTAAAGTTTTTTTTAGGTTTTCATTTTAGAAAAAAATAATCAATGAGAAAATATAGAATAGAGTCGGTTTTTTAACTTATGAGATAGGTATTCTTGCTTCTATGCATATCTAGTTTGCAAGTTTTTTCCAAATACTGAAGAGAGCATCTACGCGTAAATACTTATTGGGAAAGTATGCCGAATATCCATAAAAGTAACTGAAGCTTGATTTAAATTGTCTAGGTAAATATTCATCGGTTGTTTCATTGATAAATGATAACGAGGAACATTGATAACAAGAAAACAAACAAAAAATGAATGACCTGCAAGAGTGAAGATTTAGATACGTAATACATGTTTCTATCATTAGTCGATACATAAGTTTATCTATACTCTTAAACTTGTGTTACTCTTTTTCTGCTCTTTTTAATTCTCTCGCAAATATTTTCATAATTTGCTTCTGTTTCAGGATACGCAAACTCCGTCCGGAAATATGAAATATTCGAAAGGATTGCGTACAAATTGGAAGAATATTAATTTCTTTAAGAATCTCATCGATCGGGAAAATTCAACTGAAATTCGAGACAGCCTCATCTACAAAGAAAATTTGATTAAAATTGATGATATTGGCAATCGTTTCCAGCAATCGATTATCGCAGAAGATTTGGCTGGAATTCATTTCTACCATAATTTAATAATAATCGAAAAGAGCAAACAATCAAATAATAATTCAAGCAGAATATTTTAACAGATTAAGGGTTTTATTGAATTTAGTATTTGGAATAGTAATACCGAATGATAAACCAAGAAATACGTGTTTACAATATGTCGGGCAACGAAAAAACTCTATACTAGGGAAACAATGAATGAATAATACTCAACATAGATGGCAAACATTGATATTGCTTGCGTATCTGAGCAATCCTTTTTGCCTCAGATAATTGCAATTTCCTCTTTTAGGACGAAAAGTTTTATTTTATTTATTTTCTTATGAAATATTTGTTCATTTATTGAATGCAACATAAAGTCGCATACTATACAACAGTGTTGATTTTGTATCAAAGAAGAAGAAAAACTAAAAAAAAATACAAACGTTGAACAATCGACTCATTTGAATTGTAGCAGAATTAACACACAAAAGTTTGATTGATATAATCTTTGCATATGTGGCAAAATTTTATAATGACACCTCAATATGCCGTTATTTTATAACGCAACACCATATACCCATGCATTATGAGTCGTTGCCTTATAACTCAATTGTTTCAATGATGATTTCCTTAAGTTGGCTTATATAAAGCAATCTATAAAACGAGATCGATGATCGAAGAGATGAAGCTGTAAACTTATCGCAATATCGCTCAGCAGGATTTGTATTTTCCTCAGAGGTTATGACGCAAATGTTCTAATCAAATTCGTCGTATAGTTAGCTCATCCGTTCTTGGTCCATCTTGAAGGCATTTCTTGCAACCGCTTCCACGGCTTATGCTACTTTCGAAACTTTTGTGAGGATGAGGTCTTTTTCCAACGAGAGTTTTAATCAACATGATCCATCAATGAAGTTATACTGTGAAAGTATACCACTGTATACATATGCTAATAAGAATGCTTCTAAGTTCACAGATAGAGCTAAGAAATAAGCTGTGTATGTTGGGAAGCTAGGTTCGAACTCATCTCCGGATAGTGTAAAGGAACGATTTTCGGGAAATCGTAAAGGTCAATCCACAAAGCAAAGTACTCTTGATTTGTCATGGAACTTAGATGAAAGGCAACGGACGAACGAGCAAAATTCTTCAGTGATATTAATGTTACTAGATAAGCCTACCAGGCCAACCTCGCCGGGATCGACGAACGGTTTGAAAACATTTGAGGTGAAGGTTGGCGCGATAGGCGTTTTTTGCATCTCAACTCAACAAGCCAAATGATTGCGCGAACATCAACGAACAATGGACAAAACGCCAGATATCAAATTTTCTATAAAATCGTCCAATTAAGAAAGCTCTTGGTTAGAAAAAAGTGTTTTACATATAAAACTGATTTCCAAATTCTATGCACAGTTAAGTATGTATGAAATGACGAATTGCAATAAAATTCACGATGAACGACGTATATTAATGCGTTAATTTTTATGCAGCGTAATTGGCGAATTAAAAATAACCGACATACAAATAAACGGATACATATATACGAAAGTGTAGATATTCATCCATCACAATGTGCATTTTGCATAGAATTTATAAAATGCTCACTAAGCAATAGCAGCCGAGGTTATCCAAATTCGACAAATAAGAAGCAATACTATGAAATATGAAGGAAAAATGGAGGTATTTTCGAATGATATTTGATGTTTTATGAGTTTTTTTTTCTATTTTCCACAATTCGCTATTATGTTTCTATACTCATCGTAAAAATTTCTTCTTTACATCACATTATATTTTCCTTATATTGTTTCTGCATCATATATTTCTCCAAGAAGTTCTATAAACATTTGAAAACCAAAAGTTGGGCAATCTCAAAATTTCATACAAAAAATTAGGCATCGTTTTTCAATATAAAAAAGTTTATTTTTATCATTACAAATACTGCTAATGGAATGTCTAAGCAAGAGTTAGAACATTCCCTCAGCTGGTGTAAGATCATAGAACACGTTGCGGTCATGAAACAACATCGTGTGCAGCAAAGAGAATAAACGGTAAAAATAAAAACAACCACTATCTAAACTGTAATGTGAGCGGCACACAAATATTTTGCTGCAAAATTCGTTTGTATTTCGCTCTTTTTCAGGTATTTCCTAGCCCTAGCATCATGCCATGTTTTAATGACACGAGTACACGGTACTTTCAAAAAGTGAGAAAGTGCTTTCATATGAATAAGATTGCGCTGGTAAAAAGCATCTAAATCAAACTTCAGGAGTAGGGAGCGAATGAGGGGACGAAAAATTTTTGGGGAATTTTCACCGATCAAAAGTGCTTAATTAAAAAATTATTCGAATTTATCAGTGATATATTTTATGCAACATATATTTTCATGCATCAAATGAATTATCTATTTAGCCTGTATGAATTAATGAATTAAGAAATCGTAACTACTTGAATAGAGGCACAGGGCTTCTAATTTTTACAAATTTCACGAAGAATGCTCATATTTACTTAGAGTATCTATTAAAGAAGAGAGGAGTTTATTTTTTTCACAGATTTATTACTCTTACTTCGCAGGTAATTGAAGCAAATAATTCACTCACCATTTGCACGCGTGATAGATCACTCTGTGGGAAAAATCGCTGACTTTGAATTTTACGCTGTGAAAATTCCAAGTCTCATCGGTCACCCGTAAAAGGGATTCTTGAGCAAAGCACTTTTCGAAAATGACAATATCCCGGCAGTTCTATTTATTATGGGCTTCTATTTAAACAACTACAGTATAAAATATTCTATCAACAACGGGAAAAAGATTGACAATTGCAAAATGAATGGGCGAAAATTATGAATGTTTGATATAGTCATTAAAAAACTTGATGCAACAGTTTTCTGCTTTCTATTCTTACGATCGAACGTTTGCAGTTTGATGTAGTCCTAAATGAGAGAATAGTCGTCGTCTTTAGAGACAAAGATCAAAGGTCAAATCTAGTGGCGAACACCTTAGGGAACTTGACAAATGTGATCGGCCACTCTACGTAAATCGATGCTCTAGCGATAGGCCATTTCACTATTTGTTGTTGCTAAAATCGCTATTTTCATTTCAATTCTATTCAATCACTTCATTTTTTCGCGTTATTATCTCTTTTTCATCATTTTTCAATGCTTTATTAAAATAAACTAGGAAGTATTTTAAAAGCGGCTAGCTGATGCTTCACTATTTTTGTTTTTTATTTTTTTGGATTTATTTTTTATTTTTTGTTAGCTTTTATCTGGCAACAAAGGACCCTAGCAAACAGAATTTCATCAATATTATTTTAATTTTTTTTTACAGCTTTTATATTAACTTCTTATGGTTAGAACGTGTGAACATGTTTTTTTATTTGTTGCTTTATATGTAAATTTGCATGCATATATATGCCTATGACAAACCATCCACTGTATCAAATAGACAAACCAAAAAAGCTATGAGAACGAAATTCTTTAGCCATGCTATTGCATCTGCATTTCTTGCACACTTTTGATTTGTTTTATATTACACCATTCCGATTCGCCTAAATGATACATGACGATATTGAAGATTGCAAATGATAAGGGGTAATGTTTGCGCATTATATCACTGGAATGCAGTAATGAGAGTGCCAACTTTGCAAGGCTATTGTACACTGCAAGCAAACTCTATCCAATTATTGCATGTTTGCAAATTTAAAGAATATTCATATATACAATGTAGAAAATTGCCATTATCTGAGCGTATTTCCACTGCTATTTTTTCGATTGATCATTTGAATATTCACCGAGTATTTAAATGAAGGAGGAAGGAAAAACTAATAAAAAGTATGAGTACCCATAGGAGGCATTATGACACAACTCTCACTCCCTTTACAAATACTCTTAAAGGATCTCATATTTAATCCCTCTCGAAATTTAGCGAAGGTACATCTCACTGTTGAAAACATTCGAAAAGCACATTTTCTACATTTCAGCACGAACGGTGCATTTCGTTTCTTTACTCAGTTTATTGCTTCAGTATGCTAAACATAAATCATTATTTGTGTTAAATAAAACGCCACACAATATAAATGTTCACTAAATGTTCGTTTACGCTGTGTGGATTTCATTGAGGAAATACCATTGTATGATCGTCGAATTGTTTTCTAGATGTTCCTCGCCTTTAATTCATATGATCGGTAACATGGGATGCTTTAAAGATATTTCACCACATTTGAAAACATCACAATTCTTATAGCTCAATTCTGAAATTTAATTCATCATAAGATGATATTTTTTATTAATCATATTCCATAAATAGTTAATCAAAAGGAAATGTATCTTAACAACATCTATATACCCTATTCTCTCTCTCATTGAGTTTGATTGTTGAAAAAAAGCGAACTATATTATTATTTATTCAAAAAATCCACTTTGACGAGACTATAATGGAATAAAAATTTTTGATTTGCGCCTTAAAAAAATTTTCATAGCTCAGATTTCGCTTCCAATCCAAAATTTTTTCAACGAATTTCATTTTTCAAAAATATAGCTTCACTTCTAAATACGAAGAATCTTTGGGAAATTAGCTCCAAAAAATTACAAGTTTGCAGAAATTAT
Organism: Baylisascaris schroederi; assembly: GCA_006503575.1. Taxonomy (NCBI): domain Eukaryota; kingdom Metazoa; phylum Nematoda; class Chromadorea; order Rhabditida; family Ascarididae; genus Baylisascaris; species Baylisascaris schroederi. The sequence goes on from QEWY01000302.1 coordinate 85,483, forward strand.
GCAGAAATCTATTCAAAAACGCTGGACGAAATTTTTGGAGATATTAGAAGGATTTTCAATTAAACTTTTTAGTGTTGAAAAACTCTGCGTTCCTTATTTCTATCGTTCCTTCTAATCTTTTTTTTTACGGAGTCTCTTAATAAGCATTACGTTCAACTTCCGCCTTCCTACTGAATGGTATTGTTGAGTATTCCTTCGCACATTACATAACCGTTTTCTTCAATATCTTCTGCTTGCAATACTATCTTCTCTCCCTCTCAATCGAAAATAATTCTATCATTTCTTTCGTAAATGTGGTAATCATCTCTATTATCATTAATTCCTTTAAAAAAAATTTTTATTTATTAAAAAAATGAAAAAAAATGAATCGTTCTCACAGCATCAATGTTTCCAATTATTTCATCGTTCCACTCTCTAGTCAACTGCTTAACGTTTTGCGTAAACAACAATTCTTTTTTTTTTCTTCAGATGAGGTAGCGTTTTAATGGCATAGTTCAATCACTTCCGCGTGCATTACAATTTTAGAGTTATATTAAAGCTATTTACTGAAAGTTTACGATGTGCCTTCGTTAAGGCAGATCGAATTATGAGTTCTGTCAATTACCACAAACAATTTCTAAAATTCAAAGGATAAATCCATCTAATTTCGCAAAGTTCAAAATTTTATATGGCTTATATATAAGTGATTTTAATTATTATATTAATTGACGAGAATTAACTCTCAAGCAAAAGTCTAGCGATGGAAAATATCTTCAGTTTGTTCTAAAATTCTTCAAATGAGTTCTTTTTCATCTAAAATGTATCAATTCAAAGCGATAATAGATAAAATATAATTCAGAAAATCATATAAACATTCACCTTTCTTGTGATATCCTCATTGGCGATAAAAGCAAAATTTCCAGTCTTTTTGTGAGGCATTTCATTCATTTTTTTTTCCTTCTATAATCTATGAGAGTATATTTGCAAGTTATTATTTTGCAGGTAAAGAATTTTTTAAGGCAAATGATAACCAAAGTGACTTTATCTGTAATTACTTGATAAGCACTGATAAGCCGGCTCATTTCTGATAACAACGATCTCAATGAAAATTTTGCTCCATTTATGATTTTAATTGTCGATGATATTTTTCGTTGTATTGATCAAAATCAATCAGCAAATAATTTTCAGAAATAAAATATTATTTTAAAAAAAGTGAATGTAATCACATTTGATAAATAAAAGGAATTTGTTTGAAATGCAGTTATTTCCTTTACACTAATGACCAGTCTATCAATACGAGGAAAAAATAACGGATGCTGAAAAATGAAAGTATGGGTGGCACATTGTTAAAGATCTGTGAAATTCTTTATTTTGAAAATTTTCATCTTTTGACAGCAGTTACTGCTCAACAGTTCTTCAATCGCCGTTAAGGTAGCTCCAAATCTGCGACGTTAAGGAGTGATCGAATTTTTACGAAGGCATTCAGATGCAATAGAATCCCTACCTGTATCCCTGTGTTTAGAATCCCTATCTGGCTATCCCCAGTCACCTGTGTTTCAGAAACACTCTTCATAATCTACAAATTTGTTGAGGGTGATAGCCTTTGATGAATGCCAGCTGAAAAATTTGAATTTTTTTCATTGAATGGTAACAAAAAAAAACTGGAATGTTCAAATGTTTTTGTAATGTTTGTTCTGTGCGGGTTGATGATTACATGATCGAACTACAGAGTTCGCCTTCTTTCTTGTAAATTTTCACAATAAACTCATGAAGACTGTGTAAAGTCGATGCGCTGATCATTGAAGCGCATTTTTCCACTTCCTTAATGATTGCAACAATTTCAAATTATGAAAACTAAAATACGAAGGCTTGATGACTATAAACCGACTAATATTAGCATCAGTCTACTAGGTTGTTATTCACGTGTTGTTTGTGTTCGTTGGAAAACACCTCATAGTGGACTGATATAGGTTATCAATACTCCAATAAATTCTGCTCGATGTTGGTATAAGTGTAGAAATTATTGGAATTTTTTTTTTTGACCACCACTCATTCGATTTATCCAATGCCGGTTGTTAAATATGCAAAATTTTTAGCTCTCATTTACATCCTCAAAGGAACATTGGAGCTCCTCAGACACTATTATAGTTTGTGCCCAATGAATAGCAGTTGTAATGATAATCTTCACCTTGTGCAAAGCCGTCTTTTGATGGGGAAAGGGAGGGCAGCAACTTGTATTCGCATCTGATTTTGGTCCAAATTACATATATTTTTCTGACTCCTCAACGATGAAATAAATGTGGGCGATCGAATGGGATACCTCAAAAGTGAAAACTTTGAGAACTGTATTTTTCTTTCATTCTTTGGCTCCAATTTCACTCACTTTCTGATCATATCAGGCCAATTTCGATTATTTTACATATTGGATATGGCTTCGTTCGCTCTTGAAACGGTTTGCTCCCACTTGAAAATTCTTCAAATGTCAATCTTGTTGGCTAAATAGGCGTAATTTCACTTCATGATGTTGCAAACTGTGAAACACTTAGAACACTGGGTTGCCCTGCACTTCGAAACACTTTAGCTCTCGGGGTTTCCTGAATATCGTCGAATCACCCGGCCTTCAAGTCTAATCTGAGAGCTTTTGGGCTTCCCCGAACGTCGGGCTGTTTCGAAAATTCCTGGCGCGCTGAAAGGTATATCACGTGTCTCACCGCTCTTTCAAAAAACTCGTTTTTTGCTCTCGTCGTACTTTGCACCTATCCGATGTGAAGCACAAATCAACATAAGAAAACAACAGAAAGGACTGCAAAATAACGGAATATGATGACGGCACAAGAAAAAGGAACATAGATAAAATTCATAAACTTGCAATTACAGATGATGTTAGGAGACTTGTGGAACTGATAAAGGATGATGAGAGTAATGGTAAACGATAGACCTAACTATACTCCAGTACTACAGATTTGGATTGCTTTCTGCTTTTTAAATGAGGAACTTATCAATCATACCTCTAATTTCATCAGGCACGAATGACCACTAAGGGATCATAGAAGCATTCAACTCTCCGACAATCGATACCCTAAGTACAGATTTCAGTTTATTTTTTAAAGCAACTATGGATGGTGGTTCACAGCTGACGAATCCCAAAGTACAACATCCATTGTGAAGCTATTGGCATCCGACGTTAAGCACTCATTATCCTACTCAACAAATTCGATCAATATCAGTGATTATCGTTACACTATTCTATGGAAAGTGTTAAGCGATATCAGTGAGTAGAGACGAAATTGAAGTGTGAGGTATTACGATTGATTTCGTTGATTGCACAGTAAACAACTTATTCAGTTTCTTTTACAATCCGATTTGTTCAACCAATAACGACAATAAAATCTGAATTTTCACTTCTCAAAATCGAACAAATTGAACGCATTTTAAAATACTGATGAATTGTTTAAAGATTACTCACTAAAGTAATTTCGTGTTATGCATTTACTTCATTGAGATTGATTCTCAATAATTTTCTCATCATTGGTTTCTAATCGCTTATACATATGTAATCTTTTTGATAAGCGTCAGTAATATAATGAATGGCATTAGGGAGAAAATGAGGCACATTGTAGATCTATCTATTTAGGTGATGCAATTTTTCAAGGATTTTTTGGGGATTTTAGGGTTTTCAGCATAAGTCAATTGAAAATTCTCATAGAGTCATTATCTAAAATTCACCAGCAAAATTTCCAGAGCAATATCTTCAACAGAATGGAGATAAGGAGTTTTATGCGAAATAATCTGATGCCGTAGGGAACGATTTAACTTTCAAGCCATATTGATAGTTTTTATATATGATTATTGTTCATGCTGCTCGCCGCTTTCTTCTTATCACTTATTTTACAAAGTTGAAGATGCAAACCTCTGCGAGTGCTCAGTTTTTGCTCTTTGCAGCTGGTTCTTTCCAATTTTTATTTAGTTTTTGAACCTTCTTCCAGCTGAGATAATAGATATTCTTTGCAGCAATTAACCTCCATCGTTACTTGCTGCATATGGCTAACAAGTAATTGCTTATGTTTTGTAAGTTTGCAAACGAGCAAGGTGACATAATGTCATCGAAGCTTTTCACGGCAATTCTCAAGACCCCTCAATTGGAGAAGAAGTAACTCTCAGTTCGCAGATCCACTTTTTGCAGACCATTACGTTATCTCTGCTCACAACGCACCATAATTACAGGACAAACTGGAGAAGCTCCAATGAAAAGCCAAAAAAATCGAATTCGAAATGAATCTATCTAAAGCGAAAAGGATGTGAGAACAGTTTTGTTCTGCACTAACCATATGTTTCAATGACTGGGATTTTGAAGAAGTTAAGAGCTAAATTTGCTTCAGCAAGAAGAATGGACCATTTTCCATGCGAAGAGAGATGTACTACTAGATGACAGGTGACCGCTGGAAATAAAGGTTAGGTAGTTCCATTCCACGTTCTTAGTTGCCGTGCTGTAAGAAGGGCAGTGCTCATCGAGAACGAACATTGACAAAGAAAAACTAGTTACGATGCAGAGAGCAATGGATCACAGTAAATATAAGGAATCACTTCACGATCATACCACCTATGAAGAGATCCGACGTGGTAGAGAATTTGCTCATATGGTTCAGGAACTCGATATTTGCAAACATGAGTGGGACGGGCATATGGCGCAAATGGTTCTTAACAGCTGAACCAGAAAGCTAACCATCACAACCACATGCGTGCACACGCTTGACCATAAAGACTTGATGCCGAAGGTTGCGGCACGCTCGAGAGTGAGATCAGTGAAGAAGAGTGGGACTGCGCGATAGCGGCGTAATCAGATCAGGGCCGATACAAATGATAGAGAGATGATATATTGCAAAATGATGCATTTAGAAAACAGGTTGCAGGGAACATTTCGTTGATTATTCAGTTATTTTGAAATGTATGACGTATATGTTAAAGTGAATTTTACATATTGGTTATTTACATGTCAAAGTGAAGAAGCTTACATAACTGGATGATTTTAAGTGAGCATACCATGCAGGGGAAAGTTTGTTCGCTTATATTTATGTTTAGCTGGTTGAAGTCACGTTTTCGAGAAAATCGATCATGAAAAGGGAAAATTCATTTTGTCTGACAGCTTATACTGTAATTCGATGACCAGTTGCCTCCATTCATGGCACTGCAGTGATCTTAAGCATTATTCGAATGTCGTACATTGTTACTAGTTCCCAGTTCAGCCGGTTGTCATTAACTGCCAAAGATGCAACTTTGACGGAAAGGTAGAATTAAAGAGGAATTAGCTGCCACTTGCGAGAGACTTCCTTTTTAGGAAAAACTAGTAGATATATTTCGAAACATGTATATAATAATTTATGATAGTTGTATTTCCTCAATAAAGGAGCGGGTGGGATAGTCACTTTTGTTATCCAAAAAGCATGGGTTTACCTGTGAAAATAGAAAAAAAATTTTTAAAAATGACAGATTTCACCAGAAATATTCTGTTGGTTTCCCTTTCAATAATATATTAAGTGGATGACTATCCAATTGCGTTTTGCCTAGTTGCATTGCAAAGTGGCAAGTGAATTCGCATGCAATCACACCTCCTCTCCCCCTTCATATTTTGCTAGGGCATCTCACTACCGGAGATGTTTATTCTCCATTTATTGCCAGTTATTGGGGAAGCCTGTCACGTGTTCCGTTTATTGTTATAAACATTCAAATTTATGTAATTCAGTTCACTATTTGTCATCGGTGCAAAATTAGTGGTTCTTGAACAGTTCACCTATTAGATCAATGAACGTACATCCCATTCTGTCGCAATTACATCGTTGTGTTTACGCCTCGATCGCACACTACTGCCGAACGTACTAACTCGTTGGGTTCATACAACACTCTGCTAGGTTGCATTCACCCAAACTATTATTGTCTATATTTTATTTTTGTTAAGTTTTGAAAACGATTGTTCGAATGAACGACATAAAATGCTCATAACATATTTCCACTTGTTTCTTTTTAGCGGGGCATTTCTGCGGCTCATCTATAGCCACCAATATATTGTTTCATACTTCGAAAGTATTTGAAGGTAGATGGCAGCTTCTATTTTAGAATCATATTTAGGGATTTTTTAGTTCGGCGTTACTTGTAGTTGATTCTGATGCTTATTATGCTAGGGTTTTTTTTCGTCTTATTTTACGCAAAAATTTAATCAACATTTTATTTAAAGCAATAGAAAATATAAATAGTTGAATTTAAGTGCTCATATTCCTTCACTTCTTAAACAGCAATACTAAATTCTCTAGGTGCCCTTATCGGTTTTTACTATATCACTAATGGAAACGAAATATTTGCACATATTTTAGTCGATATTCGTTGCTAATTAACTTGATTTTATGCGCAGAGCGAATTTAGTCAGTCGCATCAAAACGTATGAAAATTTCATCAAATAGATAATAGATCATATTATAAACACTACAATACACTACTGAAAGAGTGAAAGAGAACTTTTTTTGCAAGAGCTGTATTTATGTTCTTTCCGAGTGAGAGATGGAATGCGAAAAGAGGTATTTGTTTGTTTGTTTTTGTTTTTTTTAAAAATATAATTCGGCGGATGAAACCTTTCTGAATCTTTCTTTAGTGAGTGCGGCCATTTGGAAGGTGATCACATAGGAATGGCTAAAGTCCGATGAATATAAACCATTATGAGCAGGTAAAGTTTACAAGGTGAGAAAAATCTACGCATGAGACTGACTCATAATTTTAAGCATTTTTGACGATATTAGAGATATGCTCCTTGGAGGCAAGACTGTTGCTGATTGTACTCAGAAATTTTTCATCTTTGGGACATAGAAGGAGAAAAGCCGTTGATAATAACATAACTGCTGTAATCTTCGCGGTCATATCGCATTATATTTGTTTTGTAAGTCTTTAATGAACTTTAGATGTTGCGTAATTAAGAAATATAGAGGGACAATTTCGTTGTTCTAGTTCTAAAACCTTTTTTTTTCTACGGAATGGACGGTAGTCTTTTCCGGAGAGATTGTATAATAGCAGGTAACTAGTGGATGGCAGAATTTATGATATATGACGTTAATACCGCTTAATTGCAGCAGTGTTCTTAAGAAGGATGCATGAAATACGGTTGTAAGAGTTTGAAAGTGAGTGAAGCCGTTTCGTTATATCAGCCACTGTGTATGTAGTCGAGGTGAACAGACTTGACGTGAAGAAAGCACCAATCGATACAGAAGTTAGTAATAAATACACATGAAAAATTCTTGAAATAGAGGAGATCATGAGGCATTATCTATAACAACCACTGAGCTAGTTTTAAAATAAATTCCCATTCATATGTTAACATAACCCTGATATGATTATAGAATAGCAGAATAACGCCTTTTCAACTTTTAACTGAATTTCTTAAGATATTACAAGATAATATGAGTTCCCTACTACCAAAAACTCTTTCTAGCTCAGCAGTATTTTAAAAAAAATTTTCAGCAAATTCAATGCAACGTGCTTGAATCAGGTATAAATTCATAGAATGAATTAGAGCACTGATCATATCATATCAACAAACAAGTGATAATTTTTTAGTGATTAGTAGATGGAGAATAATTTGCAGCAGTGTGAAGCAGCTTTCATTTAGCCCTTTGAATGTACTTCTCTCCGGGGAAATCGTTCCTGAAGATGCTTTTGACTGGTCGCTGAAGATGGGAATGCTTTTTGATTGGTCGAACGTAATCAATGACAGTCTGAAAGACGAAAGGATTCCTTAATGCGACAGTTTAAAATGGTGGCTTGATTCAAGATGAGAAGTGAACTTTAAAGAGAGCTCATATTCGATATTATCTTCGTGAATATGAGCAACATTTCGGTGCAGATTATTCTTGAGTATACATATTGTTCAGAATTTGGTGCAGATTATTCCTCATCGCTTTTGCATAAGATAGGTTGAAATTTGTACGTTATATGCACAAATCCTAAATTCTACACATCTATATTTTCCTCTAACTATTCGATGTTTTCCAGTAAAATCTTTTAAAGTTAAAATAAACCAAATGTTGCATCTCTCATATTAAACACACACAGCACCATGAAACATACCGCTTCTCTCAATGGTACAATGAAAAGATAATTTATGTGTTCAAAAAATATGTTCTTCAGTCTCACTCTCAAGGACAGCGATCATTGGGTATTTCTGTGTTTACTTCAGCAATGATGTATGTTAACGCACTAATAGCAATGTGAAACGTTAAGCTTATCGCATACACACCATTGGTTTAGGTTTTTTTTGTGTTTGAATGCAATAGCTCACAATTAAATCTAAAAAATATGTTCTTCAGTCTCACTCTCAAGGACAGCGATCATTGGGTATTTCTGTGTTTACTTCAGCAATGATGTATGTTAACGCACTAATAGCAATGTGAAACGTTAAGCTTATCGCATACACACCATTGGTTTAGGTTTTTTTTGTGTTTGAATGCAATAGCTCACAATTAAATCTGTTTTTCTTTTTTTTTAAATATTTGATTTCGATTATTCTGCAATAAAATAGTCAATTACGCCACATTCAGCACACTTCTTGATATAAGATGCAGCGACATGTTTGCTTCTCTCTAAGCGATTTTGCATCTTCCATCAGTATTGGCCAAAATAGAGCGTTTGCAATGGGTGTATGTAACATTTAATTGCTAATTAAAGTTCATTCAAAATGAAGCTATTTTCAGTGAGAGCTTTGCTTCCTTCTCCCACTTAAATTTGCATATGTCAGTGCACTTCGGATAGTCCGGTTCCTATAAGAAATTGAATATAATCATACAATCTAACTTCCCTGCTCGCTCAATAGCTATAGACTTCATCCTTCTGAATACGTAATCCCTGTCACTCTTCCTAGCCTTTCTCATTGGAAGATCGAGTACTATGATGTTTATAGCCTCTCTTCGAGAAGGCTTCCGGTTGACCACCGCTTCGAAAATGAATATATATGAACATTTATTGTGACATGAAAAACATTATTCAAAAAATACTATTGTTTCCACTGAAACGCTTATAAACGATATGCAGAACACTCAGTGAATATGTCTCTTAACAAACACTGTTAGCTATTGTGGATTTCGATTGTAAAATCTTCCCTTTTCTTATGAGCTAGAAATAGTTTATCCTTGAAAAATGCTTCAATTACGCATTAGAATAGAATATCCTGCATTTCGGTATTCCGTCTTTTGTTCATTTGCCTATATTTTAATTTTTTAGAATCTTTCCCTCGTTCTCTGTATATATATATATATATATANTGACAGATGAAATGAGAGATAATGTGATAGAGGAGACAAGATAACGAAGATAAGAGGGAGATGTATGCAGTTGAAAATCTGATGAAAATTCGCCATTGAAAGAAAATAGAGAGCAAATTGTTCAACTTTGTGGCGGAAAAGTATTGCGAAAAGATTGAAGATTGAAATGACACTTAGCCATTCGATTGATAACGTAGCAAGAATATCTGAGAAAAGATTCGTAAATTTTTTAATGAGAGAATAAATTGACCTCATCTATCAATATGTGCAAAGATATGAAACTGCGGGTATTATAGGATCACCTTATTCTTTGATCTTATTTTGCTATCTTGGTTGCTATTTGCCATTAAGACAAGAGAAGAGATGTGATGCTACAAATAAACTTTTGAGCACACTTATAGGAAGGTATTTAATAGAGTATTTAATAGTCTCACCTGTCTCATCTACCTGTCAAGGTATTTAATAGAATATATGATATCTTCAATGTAGTAGTGATTAATCTTATCATGCGATCATATTAGCATGCAACATCACTGCTTTAATAAAATACTTATCGATGATGCATTATCGATCTTACCATCTTACGTACAAATATATAAAATCATTGGGTAGAGAGTATTTCTAATCGCAATAATGAATGTTTTTTCGCCGTAATGCATCTTACCATTGCGCCATAGTGCCGTATATATGCGAGTTGGTTTGTCTTATCACTTCATTATAATCAACAGTGGCACTTCGTCGTTTCTCCTAGAGATGTTTGCTCTCTCTCTCTCTCTCTCTCTCTCTCTCTCTTTCTATCTGTCGTTCATCGTTGTTACTTTCGTCTTTTGAGAAGGATTTCCATGTGGTGAAAACACCTAATAGAGAAATCAACTAGTAGTGATCGGTGCTAAAGTAGCCTAGTGGACAAATCAGTTGGCAGTGACCAGTGGTAAAGTAGCCTAGTGGGTAAATCATATAGCAGTGACCACTGGTCAAACAGCCTAACGGTCAAACTATTTAGAAATAATCCCTAGTAAAGTAGTCTTTTAATGAAATGAGTCATACAATGATCGTTTTGAATATTGTATAAATTATATATGTATGCATAAACTAAACAGCCACACAATTATGTAACTGGCTTGAATAATATTACAATTATAATTATATAAATTTTCATTCAAAGCTTTAGAAAAATTCACAGTTTTCTATCCTATCAATTGATGCCTCTTCAAATGGACTAAAAATGGAAAATCCGGAGTCAAGAATTTTAAATCCGGAGTCAAGAATTTTCCAGTGCTCATTGCATCAAGATTTCTTACATATATTCTCGGCAAGTATATCGTTAAACAATGTGCTTCAGTAGATGCATTTTTTTTGCAGCTTTAAGATTCTGAAACACCGATATATCGATTCCTGTTTCATTATTCGAATGGAACAATTTTCAGTGATTTTTTAGTAGTAGGAAATTAAGTACCACTGTTTTTTAAAATTTTTTGTTTTAGCTGATTTTAGCTAAAGCGCATAAATCTTTTTTACACAACTGCGATTCGACGCAATTTCTCGAATACGGGATACTGAGGCTTTCCGCTAGTGAAATTTGTAATACTATTGTAACCTAAAAATGAATAATTCCACTGTTTTAAATTTGATGTTACATAATCAGCGTGTGGCATTCCAAGTTGCATCAACCAAACCATCAGTTTCACCATGCAATTTTCAGAAAAAATTTTTGTTCATTTCCCGATTTAAAGCCATCTATTCAATCACCAGTTTGCATTACTTTCATTGTTCTACGATCTAAATTATATTATTGTAATTTTTATTCTAATTGCAATTTTTCTTAATTTCACATTTTTCATTCATTTAGGATTATATGAATTATGCGAGTTACGTATTTCAGAAAAGGATATAAATGTAATTATTTTAATTTACATTTTTCACTTTAGGTGATGATAATTTGCATATTAATGAAATTGTATAAGTATTGTTAATGACGCTGTTGATATCGAACTTCATTTATTTTAGCAGATTTCATTTTATATAACCCATTGCTTCAATTGTTTTCATCTTGATGGATATATTAGATGGTTGTCGATTTGATGTGTTAATTTTGAAGAAAATATTGCTCACTCATATTTCAGGGATAATGTTATCCACCCTCGTGTATTTGCGAACATACAATGTGGCACGGCTTACGTTACGGATCTCAGCAATGGGATCGTCACGTTTATTAGCTACCGCTGCTACCGCACCGCTAACACCACCAAAAACTAAAGAATTCAAAAAGGTTCTCTCCGTTTTTTCGTTTACTATTTACTAATAAATTTTCAAAAAAAAGTAATATCAATATGTGAGTTTCTTATTGTTACATTAATAACAGCGTTTAGTGCAAATAAAAATTCCTTAATTGTAAATTAATTATTTTTTCTCTTAATAGCATTCGAAAATCTGTAACATTTTTGCAAGGACTTTAATTTGCTAAGATTTTATTTCACAAAAATTCAACAACTCAAAGATCGCTGATTCCAAAGTGTGACAATTTTTTAATGAATGCACAAAAAATTTGCATTAGAATCTACTGCAAAATCTGTATTGCGCGGTAGCGCGAAAATTCTCTGCGGAAACACTGAGGAGCCTTATCTGTATAGACTGCTAACTCTTACATCTCCGCCAAACACCAAACCTCACCGGATCCGATCTGTCTTTCCACAGACCGCAGACTTTTAGGGTTCCGACCGACCGGGCTTTTTACTATCATTTAAAGTTTAGGCCGGACAGGGAATAATTGCACCATTGTAAAAGAAATACGGTAGGAACTATCTACAAGCGGTCTGTTGGATATAAATTTTTGGACGCTGTGCTGAGTTATTTACGGCTTCGATAGTGATTTTGTGACAATACTTTTCTTCCCTGCGTGAAGAGGCAGTAATTATTACTTTCCCACGACTTGGCGCACAGGGAGGGTTGGTTTCTCATAAATTCCCGCTCCTCGTTTCAGTATTCGAAACAAGCTGACCTTCTTGGAACACCCCTTCCTCAGTCCTTATTCCTTAAAGTTAATGAGAAAACTTTTTTATGTTAAAATTTGCTGTTTAACACATTTTCTCAGTATTTTAAGTAGCCCCTCTCTGGAGCGGAAGTTTTTGATGATACATTTTGCTTTCACTTTATATGTAAAATCAAACATTACTAGCAGCTATATTGTGAGCTACACGTCGACGATCGTTTTCTCACTAATTTTTGGCGTACGTTTCAGTACTCTGATATGCGTCATGTTGATAAGGCCTCTTAATCGGCACCGATCTGGCACAGCTACATTATAATGCAGTAAGCATCTGACAGTAGATCTCATAATGTGCAATAACTTCAAGTATTATTTTATAGTTATCGGCCGTCATTGCTTAAACTATGTGATGATGTCGCTCTAGTAGAAGGGTTGAATAAGAGAAGGGTGAGAGAAGTATTTTCTCTAAGTCGCATGAGGTGTCCATTTTGTAACAAAAGGCAGTGGACATGTTCCCAAACATATATATATATATATATATATATATATATATATATATATCTTCATGCTGTGCTATAGCTTCTCACTATCGAAAGTATTTAACTGTTGGTTATTGGTGAAACCTGTCACGTATTCCGTTTAATGTTATAAACATCAAAGTTTTTGTAATTCAGCTCACTATTAGTACGTGTTTCTCATCTGTATAAATAGGTGCTTCCTGAACAGTTCACTTATTAGATCAACGAACGTGCATTCCACCTTGATGCAATTATGTTGCACCACTTGCGTTATGTGTTTACGCCTAGATCACTTACTGCTCCTAAATATATCGCACTCATCCCGTTCATAAAACACTCAGCTAGGTTTTGCCCTTATGAAATGCCTAAAGTTATATCAGAGACTCTGTAAAGGAGCCGATTTCCATCCTGTCATCGCCATATCCTGCACACTCCACAGAAATACTTCATACACAGTGCCTCCTGAGTAATAAAGGGCCTAATGTAAGGTGCCCTAAAGAGTAAAAGATGTACACTGAAAGGTCGTCTTATTTAAGGGTATTTGAATGAGGAGCATCAAGTTATGAGAATTCAATCTTTCCATGGGTAAAGTTTAAGGGTAAAGTTAGGCATATTGGTTTACACTGTAAATTCCCGTGGCCTTCCACGGGAGTTTTCCCTTAGCATATTGTGTTATATATTGCTGAAATATTTACACCCAATAAGCTGCATATATGAAACGCTCGCTGTTTTTCACATAATGCCGCAGCCTTTTTAGTTACGTCGTTAATTTGCTCATTTCACGTCGGGTGTGACTGCTTGCTTTTTGGCCTCTTTGAAAATCATTGGTTCTGGTCACTTCGATCTTTAGAAAGAACACTTTCCGTTCAGAAATTTAAACATGCCCTTGAAATTGCAATACGAAATTAACTGGAAGTCATCTGAAAAGCAATTCAGTCGATCTGATGGCTGTAAGCATAGCGGCTTTAGGCGAGGAATGCATTAGTGATGAGCGATATTAAACCTGATCAGAAAATTTGGCGACAACGATGCCATATTTCACTAAAGAATCAAGCATCTTGAACAACAAAAATTTTTTTAAAAATAAAAGCATCGTTTTTAATGTGAAAGGAATTTACCTAGGTAACTCGTTCTATCGTTATGTGACTTTAGAAGTTTGCATTTGCGACGCTTCTCGTAGCAGTATCGCATCTGAGATTATTTATGCTTGTGTCTACATGGTTGATTCAACTGAAAGAATCGAACCACTGAAGTGTGATCGGTTTAATCTAAGCAATAAAATGCTCATCTTACATGCTACATTTCACGCTGATTAGTTAAGTTGAAAAAGGATTATCTACATGGAAGAAGGATCAACCGTCTGTATGCAATAAGTGCAAAATTATCTGATTTGCTATTTAAGTTTGAAGAATAAAGAGTAAGTAAAGTAAGAGGTATCACAGCAAACCTACAGCATGTAAATACTTACATATGGAGCAAGAAATTTGAAGAAACCTATCCTATATCTATAGCATCTTGTAAATATATATACGGTCATCTTACAACTTTATGAAGTGGATAATGGGGAGGATACATTGTTTTATACTTAAAAGCCGTGCCGGGAAAACACAAAAGCTATCCCCTCCTATCACCGAAAAACTATAATTGTACAGTAAGGGGTCTCATTTGTGTAGTAAAATGTCTTATCCAGTGCTACCAAGGAGTGAATTGAACTGATAAAATATTCGGATGCACTTAAACGAATGGATTTCATTCGTTCTCAGTTTTCTAGTTCATTACTTAGTGTTTCATCCAGTGGAAATAAAAACATTTCTGCGTTGGATAGAAATGGAGCATATTTCAAAGAATTGCCCGCATACATATGCAGAAAGTTTTTGTATAGGAAATGACCATATACGCATACTGCTTCTGATCTCCTTCTTTGTGGAAATTCCACTTCTTGTGGCAGAAAAGTTTTTTTTTTTTTTTTGGTGCAGCTCTAGAAGATGGATGATTGCAATTCATACTGAATCAAAGACAATCTGATGCAGATTACCTCATTGAAAAGTTAAAATATGCAAACCGGTATATGAATGCATACGCCTAGAGAGCTGTCTGGAATAAGCGATACTGTGAAGTGGTGAGATAGCAATATTTGCAGGTAATGGTGGCAAATCGAGGTGAAATCGCTATACGTGTTTTCCGAGCACTTAACGAGCTTGATATGACCTCAGTGGCAATCTACTCCGAACAGGTGATATCTACCTTCCAACTCATTGCACTGAAGGAAGCGGGGAGAAATGAAAGGCAGGGAAAGTTGGATGATCCACTGTAGAGCTACTTGTAAACAGCAAATCCCTCAAGGCACCCTTATCTCAGTCAACTTTCCCTGCTCAAAACGCGAGTGACTCACGACATTCCTTCAAAGAGTTGACTATCGAAGAAAGATGTAGAACTATCGGTATATTAACATAAGATTTACAGAGAATCTGAGGTCAATCTATATTGACTGTTGCGAGTTCCTCACAGATCTTCAATTAACGATTCCTATTCGCTCTTGACCGTTTGGGGATGTCTTTATAATCACCATGTTTACGATAACTCTTATGATAAGTGTGCAATTTGTAATATCGTTGTGTCGGATACGATAAAAATCTGTCATAACTTTCCAATTAAATTGGCATTATATGAGCAAGCCAAATATAGATTAGTAATAGTCAAAGCGAATGAAGTCATTTTATTAGTATTTATGCAAATTTCTGTGATTTTACTCCATGCAATTGATCATATATTGTTGTTTTATAAGAGTACCAGAATAATAACTTAAACCTGCAGGTTTATACTATTTTATCGATCAACCTTATTTATGAAATATGAAATGCTGCAAACAATCAAGTAGAGTTACTCAAACACTTCCAGAGTTGAATAACCAAATTTCTCTGCTATATTTACTGTGGTCACTGCTGATCACTTCGTTACAAGCATTCTAATGCACTGTTCCGCTAACGCATTGATCATGGTTATGAAATCCTTCAGGATAAGCTTTCGATGCATCGATTAAAAGCTGATGAAGCGTATCTTGTTGGAAAGGGTCTTCCACCGGTGGCCGCATATTTGTCCATATCGGACATTATTGACGTTGCTTGCAGGGTGAATGTTTCATTTCTTTCATATCTGCTAACCGACTAGGCTGAAAACTTAGGTAGATAACGTCGAAGATTCTCGACATATAATGTCACCATAGAACAAAGGTACCTCACAGGTGGAAAATGTGAAATTTTTTCCATGCAATTTTCGTTGATTCCCATCTGAACGCTTCAGAAGAAGTGATCTGTCTAACCTGTATCCTAGTGGAATACAGATTTATATCCTGGTGGAATCCAGGAAAGAATCCTATAAGTAAATGCACATATGAAAATGTGCTTTCTTTAAGAGAGAACGACTTATTATGGTTGAAGCAGAAGGATGGTAGCAAAATGCAAGCTGAAAAAAAGAAAAAACTTCCTAGACAAATACGAAATATGAAAGTTTATTACTGTTTTATCGACGAGACTTTTTTGGAAAAACTCCTCTAAAACTTTAGCAATTTTCTCAGCATTTAAGAGTACATTGGTAAGCATCTCGAATTTATGGGTTAAGTCGTTGAAAAGAATCAAATTTTTTTTGCAAAATTCCCATTTTTCATGAAAATAAAAATTTTCAGAATGATATCGATGCAATTCATCCTGGTTATGGCTTTCTTTCGGAGAGATCCGATTTTGCACAAGCATGCGAAGATGCTGGAATCGTCTTCATTGGTCCTGCACCTAATGTTATGGCTCGAATGGGTGATAAAGTAACGTTTATTTATCATCGATGAGAGAATGATAAAACAATCGATCAATGATAAATTTAAATATCTCAATGAGGCTTTTTGACTGATATTCGTTCTAAATTGCTGATATTAAAATATTGAAGAAGATGTGAAATGTTTGATGATCCGAAAGAGCTACCTACTCCTGTATCGTATAGGATGTGTTTGTCGACCAACTTGAAGAGACAAAATGCAAATCATATATTCACAAAAATTTTCATCCAGAAACATGCATAAACGATAAGATAGAGTTTTGTTCGGTAGAGGGGCATTGCTAAGACATCGACAGCTTCAGTGTGGAAGCCACACTACTTACATTGGAACGCCAAAACAAGATGGCAGGTTTGATATAGTCTCCTTGCTTTAGCATCGTTACGAGTAGACCAATTATCTTGACATATGAAGAAAATAACCGGAGAGATTTCAGCCAATTTACTTCAATTGCAGGTAGCAGCACGACAAGCAGCGCTCGAGTCAGGTGTGAAGGTGGTTCCAGGAACACCCGGTCCCGTGACAACCGTAGAGGAAGTGCGAGCATTTGTAAAGGAGCACGGCACTCCTATCATCCTTAAGGCAGCATTTGGTGGTGGTGGTCGCGGCATGCGACGAGTCGACAATGAGAAAGACGTTAGCATAGAATCTTTTTATAGTAGTCGTTTAATTCCACAGAAAAATCGATTTTAATGAAGAAATTTTCCTAGTGCATAATTTAGTATTATAGTAATCTTACTGCAGGAATACAAATGCCATGTCATTTAATCATATGGTACAGTAGCCGAAATATTAGAAACACCTCATGGAAATCGACAAGAAAGATGTGCCGTTTGCAGCTGAGTCAATGCGAGAACAAGTTATCACAATATTTCATTCAGGTGGAGGAATCATTTGAACGTGCATTTTCGGAGGCATTATCCTCATTTGGTGATGGATCATTATTCGTTGAAAAATTCATCGAAAGGCCACGACATATTGAAGTGCAAATATTTGGTTAGTAAAATGCATATTTGCACTTATATTGCAGAAAATGCGCAAAAAAGCATTTTTATTCAAGCGAATATTCTGTGCAGATGCTTATTTTAGTGCAGCAAATGAAGATTTCCGCAAATAAAACGCATCTTTGAACGATTTTATTATATGATTGTCGTTTAAGGTATCTGAAAAACGAAATGAAAGATAACGAACGTCGCTTTGATAAGCGTTTTTTGTATATTTTAATCGTAAAGAGAGGAGAATTGTGTCTGATTGACACAACAATATTGATAACAAAGTAATGAATTTTTTATTGTAGATGATTGACAGATCATGATTGACCAATTCAGTGTTATAAAGTGTTCCTATGCATTGTAAAAAGCTTTTTTTTTTGAAAAACTCTCCCTTATCTTGAAAAGAAAACAATGAAGCTGATTTCAAAAAGTCAAGTGCAGTAAATCATAGATCAGGTTTATGGCCAGGCTTGGAGAAACCTATTTCCAAGATGACATACTTTAGCTGTGTATTCATTTTAGAACAGGCTTGCTCAGGAGTCGTTTTTAGGTTATTTACAATACAACTTCGTTGGGATACCATTAGCGATCAGGAAATGACTATGCAAAAACTTTTGCAATTTTAAAAAGACATGTTTTTGTTTTTCACCAAATTTGTTCAAGTGTTGAATATTTAAGTAGGAGCCGTTATTTTTTACGTAAGAAATATTGAAGATGTAAACATCATATAATATTTTCGCATCCCGTTGAATATTTTCGTTTTTATCTTTTTTTTTACTATCAAATATTGTTTTTTTTTCTCAAGCATACATAAACAAATAAATATATCCAAAAAATAGTAATGCAGAGATTTCGTTTAGGCGATAACTATGGTAATATAGTGCATTTATACGAGCGTGATTGTTCGGTGCAACGTCGTCATCAGAAGGTTGTTGAGATTGCACCTGCACCTGCTCTTCCTCCAGGTGTTCGTGAGAACATCCTCAATGATGCACTCAGAATCGCTAGACATGTCGGATACAACAATGCTGGCGAGTTATTTTATAAGATATTTATTTATTTATTCATTTATTTATTTATTTATTGTAAAGAGCAAATAAACTGAGTTCAGTAATGATCGTGTGCAGTGTTGGAGGGAACTTTGAATTTCTTAGCTTATATGTTGCATTTTAATCGAAAAAAGGAATCAGGACCCTTTGAGTGGCCCGAAAATAAAGAAATGAGCTCGACAATTGGTACATTCACTTATTTGAAAATGGTTTTAGATAACCTTTGTTGAGATCTTTCGAAGAGGAAAAGCAGATATTTTTTGATGGAGAAGTGCTAGAAAAATTCGCCGCAATTTGATAGCGTATAAGTGAATCCCCAACATCGAAGGTCGGACACGAAATTTCCGATAAACAAAATCGATCTACTACCTCTTTTTATGGGACAATTAAGTTAGTTTTTATATCGTCGGTTATCTGACAGCCGTTGATATAAGTTTTTATATCATCGGTTATCTGACAGCCGTTGATACTTTGAAAATATCAAATATAAAGCAATGATCTATGCTACATAAAATAGTTATGACGTGGATATGACACCTAAGAGACAGCTGCATGTAATTAGAATCACATTTATTTGCAGGCACTGTGGAATTCCTTGTCGATCGTAATGGTAACCATTACTTCATTGAGGTAAATGCACGACTGCAAGTCGAACACACCGTCTCCGAAGAAATCACAGGGTTCGTTTTGTTTTCATAGTATAATTCATCGTGATCTCACAGATATTCCCCTTATATCCTCTTCTTCACTTCTCTTTCTACGTCTTCGTCTTTTCCATAGTGCATAAAGCAAACCTATTAAATACTGTGACTTTTTTTGGTCGGTTAGCAGGGGGGGNAGGGAAATGAAGAAAAGGGAAAGGCGTTGATTCAAAAAATGCAGTTCTTTTTTTTTTTCGTGGCTGTTAGCTTTTTCGAAAATTTTCATTTCTTTGAATAACTTCTAAAATACTTCGAAACGTTTGCCAAAAATCACCAATTGTTAAAGGTTTTTTCAATTTTACTGTAGAAATGACACTCGAGGGACATCTCTACGAGGAATTCGATTAGTGTTGTTAGATAACGATTTTCTTGAAAGCGTATTCGGATCCATAATTTTTTCACTAATGATTAAAGTTGAGTCATTTTCCTCCTTTACAAAGTATCTGTCATTAGCTCCATCAAAATTGCATCACAACTTTTCTACGAATAGCTTTCCACGTAAATAACTTTATTCCACTATGATCGTTGGAAATTCCATTTTTTTTTAAACGTTGAAAAATTCATTTCATGACGCATATGCATAAAAAAATGATAATGGCTCTTTTGTGATCTGTTTCGATTTCGTAAAAAAATTCATACAAATCTATTATATAATAAATTCGATTATTTCGAATCTGATCGGTATAAAATACAACCTGATGTATGCATGAAATTTTTTTGTACGCTAGAATATGTGATGCGCGTTTTAAGCTGATGAATTCAAGCTATTCAAGCTTGAAGTTCGAGCTCAAGCTGGAACATGTACAACTTCACCCTAGTTTCCATATTTAAACAAATGAAGAGAGAGGAAACCGTAGCGCGATGTCAAAGTAATGTGCCTTGCAAATACAGATTTACGAAGACATCTGGAAACTAGAACCATTTTCGGAACGAGCGCTCAAATCGGCATAATTTCTTTGTGAATAAAAAATCGGTTTTTTGCAAGTGTAAATATCAGTTATACGGTAATTACACTGAATTCGCGAAAATATACTATTTGCATTTGCTTATATAACAAGAATTTATTGGGATGTACAGAGTTGTGAGCGTGACATTTTCCAATCCGCGAATTGATTGGATAATAACTTGTATCTATTTACCTTAAAAGTTCCAATAAAACTTCTGTGGTTATAAGCTTAAAAAGGCTTTTTTTGAGGGTGGGGGGAAAGGGGGGTTGTTGTTGTGAATCTAATTCCCTCCCCTTTAATTTAAGGAGAGAAATTATTCTTATATTTTCTGCAAGTTGTTCCAAAATATAAGTATATAGCAGAAATACTTTTGAGAGAGAAGTATTCTTTCAAAGTTCTAAAACTTTCAAACACAGGAAACTTCAAATGAAAAAGGTTTATGGCAAATTTTTCAATAACAAAAGATTTGAGATTTGTGTCGTTTTTGTCATTTGTTGAAGCGAATTGCAAAAACCACATAGAATGTTGAGGAAAATACTGCATAGATTATACTGGATTATGGCTCTCACGTCGTGAAAACAACGAGTGCAAAGTGAAAAATATGCATAACTCATTGAAAGAAGCAATGAGAGTGGACATTGGTCATCGTGCTTTGTTCGGTATGACATGCCTAAATGACCTGAAGATCTCTTCTGTGTATGGATTAGGCGTTGCTTGCAATAAGAGGTTATGATCTTATGCTAAAAAATGACCATCGTAAAAAAATGCAATGACCAAGAAGTTATTGAAGGTTAATATGAAATATATCTTCCCTTATTGTGCATCTTATAAGCAAACATAGCAATTCACTAAAAGCAATAATGCCGAAAAATATGAAGGAGGCGTTTTAGATAAGTTTATATCGAAGTTTTGAGATAAGTTGAGCAATGAATTCATTTTATTTGTTGATTATCTGCTTTAACGACTCATGGCTGAATTTCTTGCTAGCGAAAACAATTTAAAAAAATTTTTTTTTTTGATGAAAAAAATCATTTCCTAATCCAACGAAGTTATTATTAAATTTTAAAAAAAAAAGTAGAACGAAGGGAATAATAGTTACATATGAGGAAAGAAAGTAATTTTATTAGATATTTTGGCATTTTCTTTTCTGAGTATCAATTTGATGGCAGTTCGTTTTGTGGCAGCTAAAGAAGTAAATCTATGCATCTGCACTAATACAAAGGGACGTCCGATTTAATTGTATGATAAGCATGAAGAGCCTTTCAAATGCCTATTGATTGGCTTTTCGCGTGCTTTTTGACATGCAATGGTCCTTTTCTTGCCCATTATTTTTTGGGTACAATTTTGCAGCAAAACTTTGCAAGACGTGCAACTCCCAGTGCATAAAGACCGTTTTAAGGTTCGTTTGCGTATGTCATAAGCATGTGATGCTCTCAACTGTGACCAGAAAAAAAAAATTTATGTGAAGGACGTTCTAACTATAATCGTCTCCTGCATCGTTCTCAACTTGAATCGGACTACTAATAATAATTTCGGAAAAATTTTAACATCTGCTCGACATCTGCTCTCAGCATTGACTTTTATGAAATTCTGAGTGGACTTCTTCAAAAAAGATGTTACAATTGCAATACGACTATCGTTCAGGACGAGAAAAAAAAAAGAATTTATCGAACGATCAATCAGATTTATTCAGCTGATCGAATTTTAGAGTGGATCTTGTACAAGCACAAATCCGCGTCGCAGAGGGCAAACGCCTTCAGGATATTAAGTTATCTCAAGATGCGATTCATGTCAATGGATGTGCCATTCAATGCCGAGTGACTACCGAAAATCCAGCACTAGGTTTCCAACCGGATTCTGGACGAATTGAAGTATCCGTTTTGGTTTTTTTTTTTTTCGATAAACACATTGAATAGGTGATGAATTCGGAAACTATGTTCAATATTGTAGGAAGTCACAATGAGCGAATTTAGCACAAATTAAAATGATTGCGCACGAATCGAATAGGTTGGGAACACATCCGCTAATATTTGAAACCGGAATATTGAAGAGAAAGAAGCCTTGAAAATTTTCCCGATCAGCAACAATCGGTTATGGCTGACAAACTTTACGAATTGATGAGGAAAACTAAGAAATCGAGATCATTTCATTGAATGCTCCAGCTCCATATACAGAAATGGAAAGAGGTGGCATATACATTTGAAATTCAACAATGCCACTAATGAAACGAATTTTTCTGCAAAACTGCAAGCATTTTCTTTATATGGTACGGATATTTTAATTCAAATGCAAAAAAATGTATGTGCAACATGTTTTGAATGGGCAAAAGGACATAAGGCAATGATATTTTATATATAAAAGAGGGAGGAATACATAGAATTACAAGGTGAGTGTTTAGGTATTCCGAAGCGGTGAGGGTATGGGTATTCGATTGGATTCGGCATCGACATTCGCGGGTTCGATCATCTCACCACACTACGATTCGCTTCTTGTGAAAGTGATTGCACATGCTCGAAATCATCCGAATGCGGCCTCAAAAATGATTCGAGCTCTGAAGGAATTTCGCATAAGAGGAGTTAAGGTAATCCACCTATCCTAATCTGGAAACTCAAAACAATTTCATCGCTTCACAGAAATATCGACCAAGAAACAAGAGGAACGAAGAGGCATTTGTTTGAATTCAGAAGAGCTAGATCATGACGCTTTGAGATGAATATATAAAACGAAATAAAATTATCGATTTGCTGACGAGATTAATAATCAGTGAGTAAAATATTTGCATATGACATGGTTAAATGTCGAGAGTTCAGTTTACTGCGTCAGTATTCATTTGAGTACTCTTGAAAATATCACTTTTTATGTTATCTTAAAAGGATCTCGGGGAGGAACCCTTCGCCATTCTCTCTGAGCAAGTCTTTAATTAGAATCAATGGATCTATCTGCAATGAACTATAAATCACAGCCAGATTTTGCAAAAGGCAACCCCATGTTTGTAAATTCGCTGCAAATATAAGCAATTTTGCAGACAAATATCCCATTCTTACTCAATGTGCTGCAACAACCGTCATTCCTCGATGCATCGGTGGACACATATTTTATCGACGAACATCCTGAACTATTCACTTTCAAACCTAGCCAGAATCGTGCACAGAAGTTACTCACTTATTTAGGAGAGGTAGCTGTTAATGGACCTACCACACCGCTTGCCACTGAGCTGCTACCAGCGCATGTCAATCCACCAGTGCCGACAATTCCAGCAGGTTGATTATATGTCAATTATTGTATCAAAAAAAGCAAAATTCATTGGTGCATTATTCAGGTTGTTTAGTTAGTCTCAAGAATAATAAGTAGACTCATAATTCTGTGACTTCGGCAAACGTTCACAAAAAAATACAGTTGTCGAATTCCATTAATTATGGGAGAAAGAGAATTTCAATGAGAGTATAATGTGGTGCCAACGATCGTTATCGCTTTTAAACTTAATTGCGCAAGTTTTTTGAATGGGGAGGGAGGCTGTTTGTATGTGCTGAAATATAAGAGAAAATACATTTGCTGCACCGTCTATTAAACGATATTTGTTACTTTAATTTAAGTTATTTTCAAATATCGACAAATTAGTTCGGATATTTATTACTAGAAAAGTTTAGAAACTTTGGAGCGACCAAGAAACATTCTCAAGTTCATAAGGTGCTTATATCCGATGCAAATAGTTTGATTATTTTTCTATCGGAATCGAAAGTATTCAATATCTTCGTTTTAAGGTTGCATTCTTCGATATTGAAGTCACAATTAATGGGATTTATAAATTTGTTGTTTATATTAGCTTATGGATTTACAGTGGAAAAAATAAAGCTCATTAAGCACAAATAGTGCTTAGCGATATTCAAAATAACGACTATCTTAGATAAAGCGAAACCGCAAAATGCGCATCATATTACAGTGATATGAGGGAATGTTGAGTTGTTGCATTATTTCAGGTGAATCACCACCGTATGCCTTCAAAGACTTATTAAGGAAGGATGGTCCTGAAGCGTTCGCGAAAGCCATTCGTAAAAATCCAGGTTGTCTTATAACAGATACCACATTCCGTGATGCACATCAGAGTCTTCTAGCGACTCGAATTCGAACATATGATCTCGCCAAAATTGCACCCTACGTATCGCACGGTCTTTCCAATCTATTCTCCTTGGAGAATTGGGGAGGTGAGATTTTGCCTATTTTAATTTCTCATCGAATATATTGGCAAGTTACAACTTGATTTTATTTTATTTCATGTTAATTGTTATTTTAAGGAGTGTAGTAAGGAAATAGTGGCAATAAAACTTTGCC
Source organism: Baylisascaris schroederi (assembly GCA_006503575.1). Classification (NCBI taxonomy): domain Eukaryota; kingdom Metazoa; phylum Nematoda; class Chromadorea; order Rhabditida; family Ascarididae; genus Baylisascaris; species Baylisascaris schroederi. The sequence goes on from QEWY01000302.1 coordinate 110,103, forward strand.
GGATTTTTTAGATTGATGTTCCATGAGTACCATTAAACCGAAATTATAACTCGTCACCACCAAAAATATTTCTATAATCCTTGTGAAGGTCTGTTAAGTTGGCACTTAATATTAATAATATTTTGCATTATTGGTACCAATTGGAAAATGACCTCAGTAAAGTTTGTGGTTCAACCAGTGAACCATGTTCGATCGCCCTAACGATAAAAACTACCGAATCTGCAGGATGTTAGGAGTTTTGAATAAATGGAATATTCATAAACAGAACATGAAATCAACCGGCTTAGCAACTTATAAACATACAATAAACTTAAAGAAGCAAATAGAGAGGCATATTTGAGGAGTTGACACGCTATGCGTTTTTGTATTCTCTTTTCTTAGGATACTCATTTTCATATGCAAACGGAAAGTATTGGAAAAGAAAAATAACGTCTCGATGTTTTAATTTGGCTGATTGCTTGCTTAGGCCTTCTGAAAAACGATTCACATTTCTGTAATCAGACTAATGTATAATGAAAAATTTAGCAGTGAAAAATGCGCATAAGTTTCTTCGCTTTCAAATGTCTATAACTTCTTTCAAATTTAATGAATCGTCAAGGGATATGATAAACGAGCTAATCCTATGGCCTGTATATTACTGATTACGTTTCGCGGCTTTATTTTACTTTGCGAGTTGGAATTGCAGAACAGACAGACCATACAAGCATTGTACGGACGTGGCATTGCAATAATGCGATCTGCCAATACAAATTTGCATGAGTCCAGGAAGGTGTGCGAAAATAATAAGGGGATGAAAGCTTAACGTTCTTTCGGAGTAGTTGCGTTTTTAGTTTCTGATCGTTTCCACCCATCTTTTCTTTGAAAGACCGTCGAAGAAGTTCCCATTCACATTACCAACTCGAATAGCCGAAGAAGCAGGCAATAGGCTATGGTCAAATCATAATTTACCGATGTTATGTTGAAGGAGCGACATTCGATGTTTCGATGCGATTCCTGCATGAATGTCCATGGGAACGTCTCGAATTGCTTCGTAAGCTGGTGCCCAACATTCCGTTCCAGATGTTGCTTCGTGGTGCCAATGCAGTTGGCTATAGTAGTTATCCTGATAACGTCGTTTATAGGTAAAGATATATTACTACTGGAAATATGATAATAGTAATTTGAAAATGCAATTGAAAATACTCAGCCGAGTGAAATTTTCGGGATATTTATATGCCTTTATGACAGTTTAATTGAGGCATTGAGAAGTACTCGGTAGCCTTAATGTATGAGATAATCATGCGGAGGAGGTGAGCTCAGTTTCAAAAATTCGAGGAGTTTAAGAAAAGGATGGATGAGATGGATTAGCTGCAAGCAAATCATATCTGTCGTTCCCTCCTGTTGCTTTTTTTTCACACATCGAATTAAACATTCCTCTATTATGTGATTCGTTTGTGCGACAGAAACTATCGAAAATACAGAGGAGGTCTATTCAGCATTAATACACTTAAGAAACTATATAATAAAGGTATATTCGAAGCATTTTCAATGAAAGATGTATTGAACACGGTCAATGGGATATAAAAAAGACCTAAATGATTTTGATGAGTGGAAATATTATCGCACACTCGGCCTAAACTTTTCAAGTGGTGAGACGTATGTTTTGCAGATTCTGTGATTTGGCAGTTAAATGTGGTATGGATGTTTTTCGAGTTTTCGACTCGCTGAACTATTTACCGAATATGTATGTGGGGATGGATGCGGTTGGTAAAGCTGGAGGTGTTATTGAGGCGGCTATTTCATATACTGGTGATGTCTCTGATCCGACTAGAACCAAATATGACCTCAAATACTATGTGGATATTGCTGAGAAATTGGTAAAGGCTGGCACGCATATCCTTGCTATTAAGGTAATTTTTTTTTAAAGTGAACCGTATAGCACAAACTTTATAACAATGAAGAAGAGATATTTTTTGAGAAACTAATTTTTTTACTCATTTCACTAAATAGCGTAAAATTTTCCGTGGCATTTCTTAGTGTTTTTACCGCTTATTTCTTGCACTGATTAGGAAAGCACATCCGAAATCAATTAGCTGAAAACGTTCCAAGTTTTGCAAGAAAGTGGAACAACACCAAAAAAAAAAAAAAAATAGCATATCGCTTTCGAGGAAGAAAATAGGGCATACAGAAAAAAAATTCTTAAAAATTCGAAAAATTTTTTTTCTCAGCAGGTCAAAAGGAGGGGAAAAGATTATATAAAAGGAAGGAAGAAGCTGTGAACGGCACGTTGGTTTGGCTTAAAGATTTTTATTTGCTCGATGCGCATTGAAATATTTGAAGGATATGGCTGGAGTGATGAAACCAGCAGCAGCTACGTTGCTGATAAGCACTCTACGCGACAAGTTCCCCGATATACCTATCCATATCCATACACACGACACGGCTGGTGCAGGAGTCGCATCGATGCTTGCCTGTGCTTATGCTGGTGCTGATATTGTGGACGCTGCCGTTGATAGTATGAGTGGAATGACCAGTCAGCCGAGCATGGGTGCAATCGTCGCCGCTCTTGAGAACACTCCTTACTCCACTGGTTCGTGCGTCACTTATTTTTTTTTATTATTTTTTTGTTACTTTGCTTCCAAAACTTAAGGGAAGTGTAGGAATTGTAACTGAACCCTACGATATCTATATGGCGCTCAATATGTGATTGTTATTTGGTAGGAAAATCTGATCAAAATGCAGCACAATCACTATCCTCCTAACTGCACTGTATATATGAATTGAGGTCTGAATCTGGACAACATCTCGCGATACAGTGCCTACTGGGAGAGTGCTCGTCAGCTCTATGGGCCATTCGAGTGCGCAGTAACGATGAAAAGCGGCAACGCCGATGTCTATAAACATGAAATTCCTGGTGGACAATATACCAATCTTCAGTTCCAGGTAATTGTTAAATCTAACAGTGTTCACAAAGTCGATTTCAATTCTATTTGAAGAATCCCATGTCTGAAATGATATTTATTTCTTCACTCTAGAAGGCATAAATCTCACAAAAACTCGGCTGGCAAAATTGAAACCAACGGGTAAAGTAAATTCAGTGCAAACTAAGCTGTTGCATATGGGAAGACCTAACACTGATATTTTCATACCCACAGCAGCGGCTTAAAACCCATTTGTACAAGAAAGCATTGCAAAATCAGGAAGACAAAAATTATTTGAAGTGCGAAACCAGTTGCAAAAAAATGCCTGAAATTCAAACATCATTCTCATGTGTTGACAATAAAAATAATGAAACTTCTATTGCTATATTTTAAACATGATTTGCTAGCTCAATTTCAAGTTATATGCGATGATGCATTAATGATCCAGCCGACGGATACGTAACATTACACTTTCAGGACAATAGAGAGGAAAATAGTGGGAGCACTGGATGAGGTTATGTTATTCAAAGTAGAACACTTTTGACAGACTAAAGAAGGCAATGGCGCAATCAGCACATCTAGCAATTGTTACACGTTGTTCGCAAGCTAATTGCCTTTCGTATGTGAGATGCAACCAATAATTGCTCTCAATGTTACTTTAAATAGACTTCGTAAAGCAAAAAATTTGTCCATTCAGTACGACGAATTTCTTTTTATGGAATTTTTGCTATGAGCATTTTTCAAGTTATATTAGAAACGTTAATTTATTCGATAGAATCTTAAACCAGTGGTTTCTTTCATAATAAAAATTCCATCAAATTTCCACCCTTTTGTGATTTCCCATAAAATTAACTAGGGCATACTTTAGTGGTGTTAATAGCTAATAGGGAATCATAAAGCGATTTAGGTGTTAATAGCTAATAGGGAATCATAAAGCGATTTGAGGTTATGCCTCCTTAGTTGAATATAAACAAACACACAATTTCTAGGCTTTCTCTTTGGGCCTTGCTGAACAGTTCGACGACGTGAAGCGTATGTATCGCGAAGCTAATCTTGCGCTTGGTGACCTCATTAAGGTTCATCATTTGTGTCTTTTTCTTGACTTTATTACCTCTATATTTTTTGAATGGAAGAAATTCTGTGGAATTTATATCTTTCTATTATAGGGAAATTTTGATGTGCATTTCAATGTGGAAAGTACTTTTAGAGTGGGTGACAGGTAATCCACAAAAAGCCTAAAAGATGCGCTTGAGTATTAGGGAATCGCTTAGATCATTGTTTATGAAATGGCATGGTTTGAATTTTCATTTTTTCTATATGAAGAATTTTTTCCGAGTGCAAAATTTGCTATTTTTTGTGGGTGACTTGTTTTTTTGTTGTTTTTTTTTGTTTTGTTCTCTATTTTGTTATTTTCTATTTTTGTTATGTTCTCAATTTCATTCTATTTTTGTTATGTTCTCTTTCTCTCTGAAGGTAACACCGTCGTCGAAGGTCGTTGGTGACTTGGCTCAATTTATGGTACAGAATCACTTGGATCGTCAGACTTTGGTCGACCGTGCAGAAGAACTATCTTTCCCCAAATCTGTTGTACAATTCTTCCAGGTTCGTCAACATTCCTTGTATTTGCATCGTCGTTTCGTTCCCTAGGTTTAGCTTTGATCCACCTGAACTTATCCGCATAAGTATTTATTTTCGGCCTCATCATTGTCAGGACTTTGTTTGGTTTAGACGAGTTTTAAGAGAAGATGCACAATTGTTTGTTATTTGCAATGGTGGCTTACTTTCATTCCATTTGTGCCTACAGTACGAAAGGTGAACATTATTTCAACAAGTCATGTGAGCTGTAACTGTTTCATTTTCTGGATAAATTCTATGCACATAACTGTTTTGATATGAATACTGTTGCAGAGGAATCTGGAAAATTTATACGAGGTATTAAGGATCTGGCGTGGAGAAAGTAGTGTTATTTAAGGGTTTAATTGGACAGCCACCATACGGATTTCCGGAGCCACTTCGTACAAAGGTCCTTCGTGGTCAACCCAAGTTTGAAGGTCGACCAGGCGAGAACCTCGAACCGGTTGATTTCAACAAAATGAAGGCAGATCTTGAGGCGAAACATGGAAGGACGTTACGGTATGTCTGTTGTCACAAGTCGTTCCCTTCAAAATGTCAGATTGAAGATGGTGTGGAACGGTTGTGAATTCAAGAGTCAAAGCAGAACTAAGGAATGAACGCATGTAGAGCACTTAATCCCACTGCGATAGATTTGCTGTTTGTCTTCTTTAGGTTTCACTAATAGCGCTTATCGAATGTGTTGAGATGAATGAAAGAGTTCAATTTTTAACTGATTACCTTTCAGCTTTTTTTCCGCTGTCTGAATATATTTAGGAGTTTCCAGTTTCCGTATCACAAGAGGGGACCTTTGAAAAATTTATCTACGTAGTCTAATTGAATGAAACATTGCGGCATTTTCCCATGAATTTCAATATTTTTTTAAATAACTTATGAAACTGATTCGACAAACGAGTGAAATTCAAGAGCACCTATCATTTCATCTATTCTCGCGTGCCTATGCGATTATTCGTGGCGCGTCTATTTGCAGGAAATTTTTTCTTTATTTCCATAAAATTCTATCGTCTGCTAAAATTTAATTACTTTTGTTTATCAAAAAATTTTCTAAGGTTTTTCCATTCTTAATCCTCTAAATTTTATCTTTATTAGTATCGCCTCTTCAATGAGTGCCCGCATTTCTTCTTGTTTTCTTCGTTTCAAAAAACCGGTGGTGAATTTCCGAATGTAGCGGAAGTATAATTTACTACATCACAACACTGAAATACAACTATAATTACACTGCTTTCCTGTTTTTCATGAAGATGGGCAATATAATTGTCGTTCCGATTCAGCTTATTCCATGAACGATCCACGATTTCAACTATAGAAGAGAAGTGTTATTCTTTCTAAAATAATTTCACTTCCACTTAGCAAGACCACGATATCACATTCTGTGTTGTAACTCATTCAAAAATTTCTCTACTGTTCATGTGGAGAGATTTTCAGCGAAGAAGATGTGATGACTTCAGCAATGTTCCCGAAAGAATTCGATGAGTTCGAACAGTTCAGGCAACAATACGGTCCAGTCGATAAACTTCATACACGACCGTTCTTCAGCGGTTCGTTTCAATTGAGTATATTTCTCCTATTCCATTAATCTCGATTCTCCTTATTCATTGTTCCCTCTATTGTTAGATTTCAATTGAAACATAAAGATTCATTTAATTAGCCAGCCGAAATATTTCACTAATTCATAGATGTTTTGAGTGGCTGCTTTATTCATCTTCTCTTATTGGGACTTGTCGCCCGATTATTAGAAGTAAACTGCTAAAAAGTACTTTTTGTTATTTTTCAATGTAAGCATCATATAATTTCCATCGCGCATGGAAGTAACAATGCTAAAAAATATAAAAGCCAAAAACAATATAGGCGAATTGTAAAAATTTAGGTTTGGATGTGGCCGAAGAGATTGATGTAGATATCGATCGTGGCAAAACGCTTGCAATAAAACTCCTTGCAATTGGTAAATTGAATAATCGTGGCGAGCGTGAAGTGTTCTTTGACCTCAACGGACAAATGAGGACAATATTTGTACAGGATAAAGAAGCCTCAAAGGTATGTAAAATTTAGTTTTAAATTTTGCATTATTTTAACGCTACTGCGACCTCTACACTTGACAGATATATGCAAATTATAAGAGTTTATTCCCCATTTAGGTTCGAATTTATTTGCATCAGCAATTCTAGATATCGGTTTCTAATAAGTAAATCACTAGTATCTAACTAATATATTAGCAACTTCCTTTAAAAGAATAGTATCTAGCAGCATATAGGCATGTGAATATATATGATTTTTGAACTATTGACGAGAGTGCCCTATATGAATGGAAAAAATAACGAAGTATGGAAGCGATAAAAATGAAAGATGCTTTGATAATGAAAGGGATGTTTCGTTTGCAGAGGAAGTGCATTTATTGGTGTTGTATTGAATGATTCGTTAGGGTTCTTCTTAATTAGAGTATCGCATAGGAGGGAATTTTAATGGATATTGCAATTAGTGCACACATATGCAATTCGCATTGACTTGTTGGTTTTTAGTGCGTTTCGCATATAATATATGCAATGAACGCGAGCGAATTTTAATACATCACAAATTACAATCAACATCATCCTATGAAATTCTCGATAAAACGCATCCTCAATAAAACACTAAAATGAGAAACTCTACTCATATCCCCTCCTCCCTTACCAGCTTTTGCTTCCCCCTCATCTAACCAACCGATTTCAGAAATGATAAACAAAAAATAAAATATACGCAATAAAGTTTTCACATTTTATATGATCTTATCGCCCACAAAGATTCCATAGATAAGATTCATTTTTCTTGAGATCCAATTGGCGTAAAATAGATATAAGTTTTTCACGTTCCATTGTGCATAATTTCTTTTAAAATTATTATCTTTCTTAAGCAAATTTATATTTTGGAAATAATTTCTGAATAAATTACTTTTTTATCTTTTTTCCAATAAGTTGATTTTCCAAAAACAAAAATGAATTGCATAAGATTTATTAGATATTCTTCTTAAATATTTCTATTGCTGTATTCTTCAAACGACAAATAATTGCATCACTTAGATGATGTTTACATACGTTCTACTTGCTATTTTTATCGACGCAATTCTCCTCTCGGTTTCCTATCTCAAATTTCGCTTTTGCTTTCTTTATTTCTGACCATATTTAACAGGGACAATGAAACGATCAAATTATGCACCTGCCTCAGCACTAATTATTAAAAGAGCACAAAGAATTCTTAGCGAGCATCTATTGCGTTAAGTGAATAATTCAATCGGTCACTCTTCTATTTTTCATAAAATATTTATAAACTTCCTTTTGGCAACTATTTGCAGCAAAACGTTTGCAAAAATTTCTCAAATTTTGTCGAGAACATTATGCTTGTTTGAAATACTGGTCAAGTGTTGGTCACTCGATGACCATTCAGTGATTAATGATTTTATCGCTTTCATGTCTTTTCATCTAAATTAATTGTTGTCATTATAAACTGATGCTAATCGATGAGTTGCAATATTTAATTTTCGAATTGCACGATGAAATTCGTTTTCCGCTAAGGGATCACAAATTATACGAACTGATCCACTGAGGAGGATTTTCTACGATGATCATGAAGGCTTTACTTCAGTCAAAATTCCTATACATGTCTATATTTTAAAAACCCTTCCTTACCCCTTCCATTCCCTTTAAAGACCCTTCCTTACCTACTCCTTCCATTCCTTTCAGGGGCTCTTCCTCAATGTGTTTTCGGTCGCTTTAAGAGAAAATGAATAACTCTTCGTTTTCTAGTCTGATAGGTAGTCGGAAGCTGTCAACAATTTTTTTTGCATTTCAGGAGATTGTAACACGGCCACGAGCCAAGCCCGGAGTGCGTGGTTCAATCGGAGCGCCAATGCCCGGTGAGATTCTGGAGCTGAAGGTAAAGGAAGGTGATAAAGTAGAGCCGAAAACACCATTGTTCGTGTTGTCCGCAATGAAAATGGAGATGGTTATCGACAGTCCAATCGCTGGCACCGTCAAGAAGATCTACTGCGATCCGAAGACTCGTGTAGCGGCTGGCGATCTGGTCGTTGAAGTTGAGCCTTGAAGTGCTAAGACATGTTGCTTTCGACCAATATGGCTTCTAGATTTCGCTTAATTTCATCATCTTCGGTATTCGAATTTTTTCAGTCTCTGAATCTAAATTGCCTAAATTGTATGCTAGAAAGTGGAGAGTATTGCAGGGAAATAATGGATTAGGCTCAAACAAATTTGAATCATATTATTTAAATGCAAGCCCCGTGAAGGATTCGTTAGTTGATGCTGCGTTCATTTCCTATTTTATTTCTAGACAATTTCAACTATTATGCGGAGTTTATTTCTCATATAAACACTTATGTGAATATTGCGATGAAAATTTTCGCTTCAAAATATTCACTTCCTTCATCCAGAGAATGTCTTTAGCAAAATTATACGGTTCCAACGAAAGTCTATTATAGTAGAGAAATGAAACCGTTATCTAGCAATATTAACGTTGTCATTGCCGGTCGTTTGTGTCAATAATTGCAACACTATGAATTCCCGATTCTTATGCTTTCAAGTATTCTTTGATCGATGAGGAACCAACATCGAAATACTGTATTGGGGCAATTGAATAAACATTCAACGTTAGCATAGAAATAGAAAGGTATGAGATTACTTTTTTTTCCAAAGTTGTAGGTTTAAATCCACTGCTTATACTATGAACAGTTCATTCAGTTTAGCAGTAAGTGTATCATTAAAACACTGTAAATAGAAATTATTCATCATGCACTTCATCCATAAAAATACCTTTTCCATCATTTAGTAATTCGATTTGCTCAGTTTATTAATTGCGTGCTTATATATCTGAATGCTTCCTATTCGCATGCGATTAGGTTTTTGAAAATTATAGTGTTTAGTTCGGGTAATTCAGCTGATTCATATAGCATTTATGAAGCTATAGAGTTTGCTTTTTTCTTTATTCTCTCATCTTTTTTCTTTGATACATTTATTCATGCAACGATGAGAATAATAATGAGGCTTTTGAAGAAATTGCTGAGTACATTGGATTTATTTGATATATCCGTTGCATTGGTGTCAGCATCAAAAGACTACCCATTTAAGGCGATAATGATCGAAATATGCTGACAGAGGGCATATTTTGCGCAAATTTTAGTTGCACAATAGGGTTCGACAGCTGCACGCTGAGCGGGAATAGGTGGGGAGGGGGGGGAAGAGGAGGAGGGACTTCAATCTCAAGGGTTCTAAAAAATGATCGTTGTGGAGACACGAAACGTTTAGGTGTTGCCTTCTAGATTTAGTGACTTTAAGCACTGTCGTGCTTTCTTGAACCATATTCATCCCTGTTCGTGGCAAACTCCAGTTCAATCTCAGTAATATTGATGGAATCGATAGAACAATACAAAAGCTTTCCACCAGATAGAAAGAGTAGCTGAAACACTTCAATGCTGACTATGTGAACTCAACGAGGCCATTAGAACTGTGATTTTTCCCAACTAATGCACGTATACGTTTTGGCGTGAGAAAATGCACATGCGGAACGTAAATTCTTTTACTCATTGCATTCTGACGACGTCTTCTTAATGGCGATTTATTAAGGGCATATATGGGGACAGTGGAATTAATGACGATTAGATGAGGCGTCGAGGTGTTTAGAGGATCAGAAGGCGGAACCCTCTAGCATGGTGCCCACCGATCACGGACAAAATGAGCGTATTCGTCGCGGAAGTGCCGCCCCTTTAGTAGCACAGCTTGCCCTCACTAAGAGGCGTCACTGTGGACGTGTGTGTTTGTGTGCGTCTTGGATTAGCATCGAACAAGCCTGTTTGTTCGATTTTTTTTTTGCTGACTTCCTGGCTTTTGCAGGAAGTGTGGTTAATTGATGCTTAATCCTGATACAAAATTGACCGCCTAAAGCGGCAACGATTACTGTCAACCGTCTCTGCACTTTGACCCTATCCGGCTATTCGAGGATTCCATGCTATGCTAAACACTCTTCAGGGCACCTATATATTAGCATTTTGAATTATAAGGTTGCATTGCAATACCAATGAATTCTTAGTTACTAAATAAAGATTGATGAGGCCATCAACCAGCTGCTCGGGTTCTGTTTCAAATTTTCATTAAGACCAATTTAAAGATATATCGACGTTGTTTCAATCACTACTCTCTGCGGCGTTTCTACTTAACACCTATAAATATCGGCCTCACAATTATTCATAACATATCGACCCATATTAAGGGCTACGTAAGTTTTCAGGAAATTCTTCACGGTGGATGCACTATTCAACGATAAAAGCTTAAAGCATAAATACGAGAAAATTTTTTCTCTATCGAATCGAGAAATTCAACGCAAATGGACGAGAAATGCTTAAGGAAACGGGTTTTGAACAACAGGCAAACACAGTGCCTCAAGGTGTCGATATACGATTGCATGAAGACTAATAAACTCATAAAAAACACGCTTCACGTAGACAGTACGTCATATTAATTCTGCGAATTGTAGTTCTCCTCGTCATTTTCTTTGGCGAGACAATTTCATTAGCGATTTTTTTTCGACGTGAGAAGAGACGGGTTTCAACTTGTGGGGCGTCTCGGTGTTTGTTGTTGATTACTTCTACAACGATACGCTTACTTCTTCAAAACTATGGTTAAATCGACAACAGTTCGCTTACAAAGTGGCTCAACCGTACGAGTACAACTATTTGTACTGATCGCAGTGATTGTGCTAATCGCTATCGCATTAGCATTCATTTTTTTGCCACCTTCATCCGTTTCCGATATACAACGTTCTCGATCCGATACATCGAAATCATCATCGATCGATATTCGTCATTCATCATCGAAGTCTAGCACTTCTGATAATCGTTATATACGTTTACCCAGCAATAATTTACCGACACTTTACACTCTGACACTGCAATTATTTCTGCCATATCGTACGGTACTCGATTATGGTACAAAGAACTATACCACCGAAGGCGATCTTCGTATTGATTTCAATTGTGTTCAATCGAACGATCGTGTGGTGTTGAATGCAAAACATATCAATATTGATTCATCAACTATACTGCTTTTAGATAGCAGTAATCGGAGTATTTCTATTGTAGATATCAATAACTATCGATATGAGCCTGATGATATTCATGTGGTCGAGTTTCTACTTGATTCATTTCTTCTTCAAGGTAACTGCTATTCTCTGTACCTGAGGTATCATGGTCGTATAGGTGACGTATGGGCTGGAGGATTGTACAAAGCTGATTACGACATCGATGGCGAAATAAGGTCACTTATTTAACCTTCAATTCATTTTTAAAATTTCTGATGATTTTCTCCTTCATTTTTTTTCTAATGTCTGTTGAGAATTTTTGTAAATATTGATGAAATTATGTGACAGATTCAGCAAAAATCTCTGCTGAGGTGGTTACTTGAGAAAAAAAGATGAAAAAATGAATGATATACAACAAAGATTGAGAAATTAACGTCTATCGCTCATATTTGCACTCATTAACATCTGTCGTTAGGAACAATTGCAACTGCAACAATTGCACTCCACCATCTTTCCTTTCTATAATATATTCATAGAAATATCATTCTATGAATTGTGTATGATGATGACCTTATCTACATTCATCGATTTGTCGGCCTTTCGCACTAGTTTTCAATTAATTACTTATGATTGAATTCTATGATTATATTCTTATTGTCTATTAATTAATTCCACAGAAACTCACCTTAAAAGTGTTTAATATCGCAGATTCCATAGCTAACGATCGAATTTTCGTTGCCTCGAGAACGGCTAAGAGAGTTGTTTTCTATGGAAAAGTTGAAGCAATTTGGTGATTTTTAAAACATTAGAAGTTTTTCGAATGGGGGTTTTTTAGTGAAATTACAAACTGTTCGCTTCTCCCCCCTCCAACCCTCCCCCCACCCCCCACACAAACGTACACATAGTCGCTGACTTATGGTTTTGGCAGTCTTGCTAGATTTTCCCTTTCGTGTTGTCAGTCATGAGCGGTATACTCTGATCATAGCATCATAGAACAAGAGGTTTTTTTAAGGCGACAATTCCAGAAAGTTCTCACATTCCACGTATTAAAGGCAGCGCAAATGTTCTTGACCATATTTATAAGAGACAACATTTCTGGGAATCAGAGAATCGAAGAAACATCAGAGAGCATAGAAAACCAAAATTGTAAGATGTGAAGTGATATGCCTAAGAGTAGATAGACATCGAACCCAAAGTAGATAAACGTTGAATATAACGCATATGGTAAAGGTGCAATACATTCGAAAGTTTTCCGTATCGTTGAGTTTTACAGTTTTCATTAGCTAATTTTTAACTTCATATGCAAATTTAAGCATTGTACGTTAATCTCTTATGCATCACCATGCGATATCGTTTTTAATGCTGTCATATCACTTTACCCAAGCATATTTGATATACGTTACACGACTTGACTTCATGTATTTCGTATATATGCATGACATCAAAACTTACAGCTTTGACCCATTGTGCTTGCAGACTAGAATTTTTTTGAAGTCTATTAAAACCGCACCCTGTAGTGGCCACCATAGTTATTTTCAAAGGCTATAGCAAAGCTATCTAATACACATCGGAAACTGAAGCGATCGACACCGTTTGATTGAAGGATAGAGGCAGTCCTATGGAAAAGTGTGGCAGACAAGATCATACAGAATCTGAAGCCGTTATTAAGCAAATTTTATTTTATGTTGATAATGCAAGAAATTAGTGACTTTGGCGAGCGATATGCAAAAGCATATATTGTGCCAGTTTGTCTAGTGCGTTTCCCCGCTTGCTCTATTTATATTTATTTTTTCGTTCATTCACTTTTATGTTGCGTATGTGAAAAGCAAAATTTTTTATCTAGGGACGGTAAAAAAAAAAAAAAACTAGTGAAGGAGCATGTCAAAACAGCTGCCCATGAACTTTTGCCTTCTATTCACCAGCCATTTCCGTATGCTTTCCCACTAAGTCAGGGATATTTGGAATGATGCCTTTATAATTTCTGTAAATTTATGTCACTCTATAATTGCTCTTGAATCCATTGGATCAATGGGAAAAAAAATTAAATTTCCTTAACCTATATGTGCATCACATTTACCCAATCCCTCAATACTAACTTTAGTGGTTCCTGAATTGGAACTGCACCACATACAAGCAGAAATATGCATAGAAACAGATGCGACTTCACCACAATGCACTTTTGCAGAAGAAATTTGCACAAATATATAATAAAAGAAGCGTAAAACATGAAATATGCAGTTGCCGTGAAATATTGCATTAAACTCTTCAGCGTGTAACATTTCACCTTGCAGTAGAAATGAATTAAAATTTCATCTGACAGCACGAATGGATCAATTTTGAATGTGGCATTCAGTTTAGAAGGCATATATGGTAAGTACCATCACCAAGGGATGGGGATTAGGATGGGACGAGAAAAGTATTCGGTTCGATGAATATGAGAGATTCTTACACTGAAAAATTAAATTTGAGGCGTAATTAATTGAAGAGAAGCGATAGGGACTGCGAAAATATTCTGATGTTTGCGGCCTAGAAAAACCGTTCATTCATCAAAACCTTTTTAAGCTCGTTGCAAGTAGGAAACGGTGAGAAGAGAGGAAGGGGAGGGGGAGGGAGGTTATTCTAGACTTTTCAGTTGCTTGCTGAACAACAACTTTAAATCAAAAGTTCTAATTGTAATACCCTCGAATCTAAACAAAAAAATCCCTGCAACACATATTTAATAAATAAATAAAATAATTAATAAGTGGACTAATAAAGAATAGATAAAAAAGAAAAACGAAAACAATATCATGACACCAGTCGTATAGTCAGTACTATGACTGGTGCATCACTCTGAGCACTCGCAACACGCCCTTTCTTTCTTTCAGTAACTATTTTCTCCTCTCATTTTGCCAAACGTAAAGAGCAATTTTTGATAGCGATTAGGGCTTCGCGTTATGTTAGAAAAAAATTTTTAGAGGGATTTTTCTCAAGGAAAGTTTTTCACTGTTGCCCATTACCCAGGAACTATTGATATTGTCCAAAGACATGACCATTTTTCACTATTCTTGCTCAAGAGCTATTATTCATTCCCCTATTGGATTCTGAGAGAGAAATTTTGAGGAATTTTGCAAATTTTGTTGAAAATCCTCTTCTTCCTGATGAGTGAAGGACGGAAGTAATAGCTACTAGGTGAACAGCTGTAATAGTCTATTTACGGGAATTATGCGATTGAATAATATTGATGACAGCTTCGAAAAGCCTGCTAAGTTGACGTTCTTAAGAAATTTTTTTGCTAATATTGATTTCGTATTCAGCATCTAAGAGTATTTATTGAAATATGTTCGCAATGTAACTTAACACCGCAAACATTCTTCTTACCTGTGTCTTCATGTCTATTTAATTAGCGTTATATTGTCTGGAAAATTATTTGAGAAGTAAATTTGAAATTCACTTCCGGCATTTTATCGCCGATTCAGCTAAGAAATAACAGTCTAGTAATAAATTATTAATAATAAAGAGTTGATTTGTTCTGAGGAATTATTCTATTCCAATAAAATCTTGATGTAAAGCACTAGTTTTGTTTGCATTGATCAATGCTATCGATCTTATTGGATCTTAAGAAAATTTGAATTTATTGATCATTGATGATTCAACTCGTTAAATAATTGCATTATGGTATGACGGATGCATTAAATAGATGCGTAAACATGTAATTAATATGTCCATCGTAGAACGAGATGCAAGTTTGTGCAGAGTTTGTTCTTACTATAAAAATCCACGAGTACAATGCCTGCATAGAATGCGAAGTCCCATATCATGAGGCTGCTTCATACAAATAGCTTTTGAGAGGCGAAATTTAACGAGAATTGAAAATATGCCACCCGAGTGTCTGAAGAACGCATCTATCCACAAACTTTCTGCAAATTATTCTGAAAAAGTCTAATTTGTGCATTAATGTTTATGATCAGCTGCATATTCATGATGAATGATGGAAACAGCCAATGATAGGATGGGGTAGGAGTGAATAAAGCAGGAAAGGATGAGTATTTTAGGTAGACGTCAGAATTGGAAAAGCTCAATCATTTTCGCCATCACCATTCTATTCAAAGGCATACCAATTTGCGCTTACTTCAGTATGTACTTATTGATATTTCACTGAAAGGTAGTTTTATTCCAGGATTCTTGCTGCCACCCAACTGCAACCTACTGATGCCAGTCGATTGCTACCGTGCTTCGACGAGCCGGAAATGAAAGCTAATTTCCTCATTACGGTTATTCATCCAACTGGCACAACAGCCATCTCGAATTCACCCATTCGACGCACAAGAAAAATCTCCGAGTAGGTTTTATCATTCATCCACTCCGAACATAGATAAGGTTATCTTCGTTAATGAAATATATGATGGGAACTCAAAAATGCTATCCGGATTTGAATTGTCTTCATTAATGCAGGGAATTTTATTCATAAAAAGGTAGCGAAATTTGCGCCAGTTTATGAATTTTCCAATTAATTTTCTTACTCTACATGAAAGCAATTATAAATTGCAAATCTTTATTCTGAATTTTAAACGAATTGAAACACTTCAGACATGATGATATCGAAGAATTAAGTATCGTTAGAAGAAAAATTGATAAAATCTCGTCTTTTGTTTATGAAAGCCTCTACTGTAAACAATTATGATGTGATCTCAACTCGAACTTTGTGGAAATATTCGCTCAAATTGAGCTTTTTGCTTTAGTTCAGTTTCATAAAAAGGGCTCATCGAAATTTGAACACGCTTCAATAAGCAATAAAATTAAATCAAATCAAATTTATCGGAATTCTATGATTCCATACCCTTCTTCCATTCGAATAACTGCACGTAAAATGTTTTGTAGTAATACGGTAACATGAAGCAACGGATATAGACAGTAAAATTGCTTATATTCAGTACTGTTAATGACGTTTTATGATCCGGTTTCCAATAAAAAAATTCTGACTGTAAATGAGAAAAAAAAATATTTTGCAATCTATCGAATGTGTTAAATCATCATTCGATCATTCAAGTGACATTCGATGTTGTTGCGACAATTCATAAAGAAAGAAAAGTTTCTCTAGGTAGTTTGGTGAAAAAGCTAACAGCTGATAGCAACTCATAAACTAATTCATGAGGCACAAAGCGAATCAGATTGCTTTTCTGTTTAGTCAAGGAAATGCTACATCATAATCTTTAAATATTTAAAAGTCACCTGCATATTACTTCGTTCAAAAATAACAAGCTCGGAAGACCTTATGTGAGCAAAAATCCTCCGAGAAGCTTTTTAATGCCCTCAGTATATAGACCTGTTGAAGCAGCTGGCACATAAACCTATTATCAGTTGTTATGATATGCGCTTTCTATATTCCCATGATCGTGCCGAACAGACCAGCGAGATGAAATTTTATAATCATTGGAAAATATTAGTGAAATAGTATTTTTCTAAGCGATTAGCCAATTGTACAATCCTTTCTATTCTCATCGTCTCGCATCCGATTGTTGGCGCAACAAAATCGCTATGCGTAAATTTCGGCATCTATGATTCGTATCTTCAACTGAAATCAGATTCTACAATGAAGTTCTAATTGGCTAAAGTTTATAAATGCGAAATTTTATCATTGTTGCTTTTGCGGCTAATGAATAGATATCATCAAATTAAGAAACATGAAGAGGCGAGTAATTAGAAATAGAAATAAGGCTCGTTATATTCTATCTTCTAATTCTTCCTTTGCGTCAGTAATCACTGATCACTAAATTTTATATGATTTTATTGCAATCAGTGAATATTTAAATTTAATGCTTATAATTCAATAAATGTAATAAATTTATATAAAAAGAAAATAAATGAGTTGCAATGATCACGAAGACATCATTGCATTTCATGCCTCTTGCAAAAGATCAACAATGATTGCTGCCTATAGGCACATCTATGAATGGAATGCATCGCTCTCTCGGTAATGTTGCAATTACACCTGCTGAATTTTATGCATTACCATATCATAGGCGTAGATAAGTTCGTCACTCCACCCTCCCCCCCCCCCCCCCCCCCAACCCCTTCCTCTTTGCACCATTTTTTTAATACAACATACAACGTGCGGTCTTCGCTATTGGTGCACTTTCCAACCACTCTTATCTTCTCTTCAAAACTCTCGCATGCGACTCGACAGCTGCATCAGTGCATAAATACTATTAGCAATAAAAAGCGATGTACTAGTTTAAAATAGAATGGTGTTTTGTGTTGCTATTTTTAGAAGAGCGCCGTTAAAGTTGATGAAATTTTTGGATATTCTATATCTATTTCAAGTGGGGCATACATTGAACTCTATTTTCAATGATGCGGAAATGCTTTAGCGCAGTTAAATGGAATCATCGTTATGAGAGGGAATTACAATTGAATGATTGCGCTAAATCGTTATCAATGAGTGCATTATTATTGCAATATCGCTAACGCCTAAAGCTTATGCTTTTCAAATTAGCGCTTAAATAAACGAAATGAAGCATAGTGGAAAATAAATACTGTAAGATATACTAATTATATGCTTCAAAACTCTTTTAACTGGTTCATTTTTGTATGCGTTGTAAAATTTCTTGCAAAACATCTTTATGCTTACTCATATCTATGAATGAATAACGTGTTATAATCAACAAATCAAAATTGCTATTGTCATAGAATTCAATGCGTTTAAAACATTTAAAAAACAAATCTCCATCTCTAGCTTTAGTGCGATTGAACACTTTCTGTATGACTTGAAAGTGATATTTGCATATCAACTTGGATATTTGGTTTGATGAGATATACCTTGAGGGAATTTGTAAATAAGAAAGTTATAGATCCGGTAAAATTTGTAAATAAGAAAGTTGTAGATCCGGTAAGTGTTAAGGAAAGGCGCATTAGTGGTAATATTTTCGTGTTTTCGAATTGGCTAGCTCGTGGATTAGTAAAAAGCATATAATTACGCTTGTGTTCTATGGCGCGAAAAAAACATGCACTAAAATGCTATCTAAAAAAGTTTTCTATAAAAGCTTTCAAATCTGATGAAACTATAAATTGCTATTACGATTATAAATGAGCTAAACATTCGACTAGAAGCAAGATTGCAAACGTGTAGATCGATTAAATGCACCTATTTGAATTATTTAATAATTTGCAATTATTGTATATGTGTTAACAAAAGAACTATGATTTATGTTGCAATTTCGTTTACATTCTCTACTATTAAAGCAATTCTGGAAAGGCATAATAAAAAGGCATAGAAAAGCAAAATATACATTTTAAATGAGCCGGTGATGTTTCCATCTAAATGTCTATTCAATAATGATCATTTAAAAGCAATAGAAGTTTATTGCCTAGGTGATACGGAGTCTTCTCCGGTCTTCTAAGGTTTCAACGAATGAAGCATCTTATTCTCCGTAGGAATGGAAAAATCTCTGTTCATCGCTGCACTCTAGCGAAAAAAATGAACTCTTCGGCATTCAATTTCGATTAGTTATATACATTAGTGACATGAAAGTGTCAAATGCATGTAACACTCTTTGCACTAATTACGGTGTCTCTAAAAAGTTTTCTTTTAAGAGCGGAAATTCACTCTGAGAGAAGTACATTTATCGTTAGAAAACAACTAGACAGTGTTACATACCGACTAACAATTCCATTAATGAGCGATAAAATGAATAACGCAGATTTTGCTTGAATAAAGTGCCAGAAGCAGACAACGATGGGTTCCTTTCAATATCTAGAAACTTTCACCTCGAATCGCAGATTTATGTTCAAGATGCTAGTCCCCAACCCCTCCCCCCTCCCCTCTTCGCCATTCCACACTCCGGCATCGAAAATTTATTACTTAAGAAGGCAAATATCACATTGACTGAATTTCTGGCTAATTGTTCAGCCTGTAAATATAAAAGAAATCCGGTAATGTTTTTATGGGATTTAATCTATTGGTTCCATTATTGGTAGAACGTTCCAATTTCATATTTCTGGAATGCGCAAGACCTGTTTAGTGAAGGCGTATATAAGACTTGCGAGAACTGGTTTGGTTCAGTTAAACAGTGGCATACTTCATTGCGCTCTCTTTGATGATGATCAAAAAGCAATATGTTCGTAATTTCGGCAACGAAATCGGATTATAACTCATTGGCGCGGCAACATTTTCTATGACTAATTTTTAAGAATCACCGAGAAAAGTCAAATAAATTGAATAATTTAAACCGTTAACGAAATCCGTTTATTAGAGTGGAAATTCTTCGTAAATCATCAAAGTTGCTCAATTCACTAAAACTCCTTACAGTTGTCGTCTTCTTTAAAAAATGTTCGGGGACAAATTTTACTGAAAGCAAATAAAATTTCGAAAAATAATTTCAAATTTTTAAAGTTTCTGAAAGTTTCAGACGGCTTATATTTCATAAAAGAATGGATCGTTTATATTTTTCATACATTTCAAAATTAATGATACCGCTTAAACTCCTTAAGGAGGAGTGCACAATTGAAGTGTGACCTCCATAAGCCGAAAATCATCCGCATTTATGAGTTCTCCTGTGTTTATATGGAAGATGGGTGAAAATGCTATGCCCGTTTGCTGGATAAGTCAAATGAAGATAAATGCGTGAAATCTCTTCGACAGTTGGAAATGTCCCTCCTGCCGTATGGAGACAATAGCCATGCAGGTTGCGAATCTGCTGATTGGGCCCGTGCATGTACTTTAATATGTGTGCGTGTATGATAGCCGCAGTGACTTATTTCTTTGCCTTGTAACGATTCGTCTGAAGTCGAAGAACTGCGCTTAACAAATTTCTGCAGATCACCCTAGAATCTTTTACTCTTTTTCATTGCAGCAAGTGACTTCAGCCTGTTCAGGCAGTTTATAGATATTTACTGACATTCTTAACTCATTCCTAAACTTTAAAAGTAAGCTCTCATATCTGATACTTTGCTAGCGGGAAAGGAAAAGTTCCTTAGAATTCCGTGTGATCGAAAAATATTGCATACCGTGAAAAGCC
The DNA here is from genome assembly GCA_006503575.1 of Baylisascaris schroederi. Classification (NCBI taxonomy): domain Eukaryota; kingdom Metazoa; phylum Nematoda; class Chromadorea; order Rhabditida; family Ascarididae; genus Baylisascaris; species Baylisascaris schroederi. The sequence goes on from QEWY01000302.1 coordinate 130,687, forward strand.
GAAACTCCTTGTTTCCCTAAAAACATGATTCATTAATTAATGTTTTGATGCATTGTTGCATAAATTCCTGCATGTTTCAAATATTTTATGTAATATTTCTATATTCTATAAATTTTGCAAGCAAATTAGCTAATCGCATATGCATTACAGGCAATGGAGTGAAACTGAATTCGAGAAGACACCAAAAATGTCGACATATTTATTGGCGATTGCAGTTAGTGATTTCGTCTCACGTTTTCGCCTATGCAGGACTATCGAGGTTATTTTTGATTTGATACGATCATCATCACAAATGGCCTCTTTGAATATCTGAGGATAATGGAATAATTGGAAGACCTATTAGAAATGCTGGCATGATGGCACTGGACATAATTGCCATTTGGACACATGCGCCACTGATTTTTAGACCAAATCACTTGCGTCATTGATGTAATAGTTTAAGCGTCATAGTAATGAATGTGGGAGTCTATCATTTCTTATATATCGCCCATTTTATTAGGAGAAATTGCTTCTTAAAAGGCCTTAGTAATTTTGGCTATCGGTATAGCCGCTTTATCTGAAATTTTTGGAAAAGTAAGAGTAAATATGATCGTACTTATTTACATTTTTTTGTTTACAGACAGAGAGGTGCATAAATGCATTCTATAAAATGATTGCAATGTTGTTGCATTGCAAATATTTTCTTGCAACCATCATAATGCAACATTAAATTTCATCATATATTATTCGCATACAAAAATAGCTTTACTTCATTTGCATAATCATCGATTTAGATGCATTGACGAAACCAATGAAGTGTGAAATGGTTTCGAAATGAAATGCAAACATCCATAAACGAATCGTTAAATTATAGACGTTGATGTGAGGCATTATGAACTATTAAGAAATGGGGCAGAAAATATATCACTAAGAGTAAATGACTATAGATATTTTCGAAATTTTTCATTAAAAGGTTAGAACGAGCATTCCTCGTTGATTATTATTTCTGTACTGATGGATGAAATAAAATGTGAGCTCGAATAGACAACGGATTGTCGTAAAACAAGGCAAATATATCATAGTATATCATAGATTTGTGTACTAACTTTTTCTTCGCTTTATCTTATATTTTTCCTATCCTATTTTACAATCAACTTTCTCCTAGTTAGTTTTTATTTATAATATTGAGGTTGTTGCTGGTTGGATAACAATCGTATTTCAAGCAAATATGAAGTTCAATGAGAGTAAGAGAGCGTGCCAGCTGGTCAAGTTTGTTATTCGTGGTGCCAGCTCGCCGCCTGTTCATGGATGATTACAATTCAAGTCATGTTTAGATACGTGTATGGTCACAACTACCAAAATACAACGATACGATGTACGCATTGGATATCGTATGCAAGCTCTTACTGTATTATGAGGATTTCTTTTCGATACCGTATCCACTTAAGAAATTAGGTTAGTCATAACTTTTTACTACTTCATTTGCGCAGTGTTTGGCATACTGATAATTCATCTTCACAACATTTATTTGCGGTTCATATCTCTTCCGATGACGTCATGATCAACTTTGGCTTTTGTTATGTTTTTGCATATGAGCATCGCATCGAACATCGCAATGACAACCAATTCACAGGGTAGTGGGGAGAGGGGTCCCTCACATGAAGCGAATGCTAAATATAAGTCACTTTTGAAGAACAACGTTTATTGTTCGATCAGTCGAAAACGTTTCACCTTGTTCTTTAAAGTTGATGTATTGAAGAAATGCCAAAAAATTTTCTATTTTTTTCTCTGAAATTTAACAGTCGTTTCTCAAATTTTCGAAGTTCCATGAAACATTAAGAAAATTGTTTATTGCATAATTAAGAAAAATTCGAATAGTTTTGTTTAGTGTGTTAATTCATATGTATTATCAGGTAGCGTTTGATCAGTTGCGCAGTAAACTTTGCTCTTCCGAGCGCTCATCTGCCATCGATTGAAAACTCCGTTTATTTTACTTTTCTTCGTTGCCCTCATTTTACTCGTAGAAAAGTGCGCTATTATTATGTGGTCATCCAGTTTAAATATAAATCTAATATTTTACATACTTTTATCTGCAATTCCATTGGAAATTACACTAAATTTTTCATGACAGTTTATTATCGTTATATTTTCGCTCAAACGTCATAATTTTATACTTATTAAGCGGAAGTAGCAATCAGTAACGGTGATTTTTTGTTGAGTATCTATCTGATGGAAGATTAATTTCGCACATTTTGAAAGCTGTTTGAATTTCAATTCATTGCTGAGGTATCACTTGTGGTGAATGCGACAGTTTCTATCTCGCATCATTTCGAGATATTTTTTTGCAGCTTCTTAAAATTACTTCTCAGCGCACAGAGATCTACTATACGCAAACCGCTTATTTAATCACAACTCAGATTCGCTATGGGCATTACGTTGAAATTGAACATTAACAAACCGTAAACAAGCATCAAGAACCATCGAAAGTTTTTCATGAATACAAGGAAATGTGAAGAATTCCGAAGAAAACTGATTTGAAAGTACTGACCGCTGAAATTTGGATTTTATCGTTCCAAAAACGATCGACCAAATTTTTAGCAGAGCAATGATTTCAGATTTTTAGGTTTCCCCTCTAATTTTTTGCAAAAATCATTTGTATGCAAGTTATTGACTCTCAAGTTAGTGATAAAATTCAATATTTGCAGATTTTTGATCATTTTTATCAGTGAAGTAATGACACCACTGATAGCATTTTCCTAAAATTATTGCATAAATGAGGACAATAATATCCATTTATCATTGCAATATTGCACTTATCGCAAATAGTCAATTCTTAACAAATTTGCAATACGTTGCATCCAATCAGTGAGATAATTCTCTCGAGCACTTCGTGTGTTGATTACCATTCCTAATGCGAAATTCGGTGCGCAGAAGGCGATTGACTCAGTGCCCGCAATTGAGCCAAGATGATAAAGTATGCTTTGCGTTGAATGAAGTTGTAAACCACGACCATAATTAGAACGTCTCTCAGAGCGTTGCCATAACATTGCTGAAATAGATCTAATAGAAGCTGTTTTTGCAAACTTCTTATTATTTAATTGGTTTCTAAGATGAGAATACAATCCGAAATTGTGGATTTCAACGAATAAGAAAATGATCGAAATTATTCTTTATTAGCCATCTCTCAAAGAAGAAATTTAGTGAATATAGTCTATGCCAAATAGATTGACTTCTGGTTGTGGATTGTTGAACTTGATTTACTTTTTAATCGTAATTTTTTAAGCGTTACAGTCATTTTCATAACTGTAACGGGAATAACCGCCAACCTCCCCTCATAATCACAATTGTCTACCTATCAATAATATTCATACATTTCAAGTCATTTTAAGTATTCATTTGATTTTTAGACAAGAATCACTCGAATTTGATAGTTGTTACTAGTACTAGCAAATGCTCTTCTAAAACGAACAACTTTCTCCATTGCTTTTCCTCGTTGCCAAATGATGCATTATTTCCGCGACTTCTGTAGCACTCAGTACCCATCCGGCTGCTGAATCCATCCTTTGGGGATCCCAATTGAAATATGGATTCGCATTGTCCGTTGAATAGTACGATACCTTAATACAATACCATTACTACAACAATACGATAGAAATGTATGAATTTTTTAGCTTTTTCGAGTTCTGGTTGAAATATTCGATGGAAAGACTGAACTTCCCTAGAAAAAGGCCGTTCATTCTGTTATGATCACAAATTGAAAAAGCGCATTCACTGGCACGCTCAAGGAGAATCCCTCACCATAATCTCTATGTTGTTTGAGGAAGCAACTCTCATAACTGCACAGCATAAAATAATACATCGTATGAGCTCGCACTATCTTTTTTCAAATTTTCAGACGTTGCGTCTTTCCAAGCAAAAACATTGTGCTGCAACGTTTTGCAATTCCATATAGGCAATTTCCGTAATGCCATGTACCTATTACAAAGTTTTTGTTGAATGGAAGCATAGGTTGGGATTTGTTGACCCTGTCGACTGATGGAGTCATCAATTCCTGGATCGGACCAAAATTCATCGCTTCAGAAAGAGGTTAGGGAGTAAGATGGTAAAGATGCAGGAAACGATATCATTGTGATGAAATATTGGAGCATCTCGCAGCAATAGTTTCTGCTCAGAGTAGGAAATATTGCTGCTGAGAGCTTTGATCATCGCTGGATGCGTCGATAGGTCATACTTATTGCCGTTTCGATTAGTTCGAGGTACTACCGTATAATGCTCTAATCACTAATACTAACAACTTAAACAGCAGTAGTAAGTGGACTTCTGGGGACCAATTAGTGTCGATGAGAAAAGTAATAGCAGCTATGTTGTACGAATTGCAGCAGTAATTAGTGAAATTAGCAAAGAATAACGGTTTCGAACCTCACCCGCCCAAAATGTTTTCACTTGTCATCACAACAACAGTTAACTGTATTAAACGATACTGAATTTAGTTAGCAGATAGTATTGTGGTAGTGGTAACTGATATCATCGTAATTAAAAATTGATACAAGGAGATTTAATAATAAATAGCATCGGAGCAGTAATAATTCCAGTAATAAATTCATCCCACAGGCATTTTTTGTTCTACAAAATAGCAAGCAAAATCTATATTCAAAATCTATATCCTCGGCTCATATTCAACGATGGTACGATGGTGAAGAATGCCAACACCGAGATTCTCCACTCTAGATTTTTCGCAGAAATTGGAGCTTGAACAGCAATATTTTATCATCTGCATTTTGCTCTATTTTGCTCCTCTGATTTCTCGTTTGAAGAAACTCCGCGCCTACCTCGAGATCTTGTCGTTGGTTTCTTTGCTTGTGCCCAATGCTAGCAGTGATATTAAGCGGTTGTAAGATTTGTTGACGGACAAACTCCTCGTAAGTTTGATTGCAGACAGCTTCAATCACTCGTCCAAGGAAAATATAACCAATATTCGAATATATGTGTACTTTGCCTGGTGGATGATGTATTGGATGCTTGTCTAGAAGCCATGAGAGGAACTCCGAACGATTCAGCTCTTTTCTAGAATAATCAAAACGCCTTATCCAAAAAATGGTGAACATCGAAGCTAGTAAAAATAATAAAACGGACGTTAGTAAAAATTCTCGAGTTCCGAAACGGGATGGGAGACCCCTCTTCCTCCCTTACTGCCCTCTCTCCTTCTGTTTGCCATCCCCATGTTCATATATTTACTATCAAGCATAATCAAGCAAAAGAGACAGGTATACTTGAACGCATGAAGAAACATGGGTAAAATATTTTTTGGAAGAGTAGCAAGAACAATTCTTATCAACTGGCCTAGAAATTATGAATTTACTTAAATGTACCCGTGGTAGGCAAAGGTTATGCCCTACAAGTTTCTTTCTGCCTGATTCCTTTAAGCGGTATCTGAACTTATTGAACGAATTGAACTATAAAGAAAACATAGATGACGTAAATGCCTTTAGTCAAGAAAAAAAGCATTTTACAAATATTTTGTAAAAGCGATGCCATCATATTCACGATGATCAACTACCTACTTATATATATGTGCATGCATAATATTACCTTGATATGAAATGAATGCTAAAATCATAAAACAAGAAAAATGAAACGTCACTTTTCTTTCACCGCTTAACTATGAGAATTTACGAAAGATATTAGAAAAGAAATTTTCATTACAAAGAAATGAAATATAACAAACTTTTCAAATTCTAATTTTTCTCGATTTCCCCATGAACCAATAGTATGTTCAAGAAGATGCTTTATAGTAATATTAGTCATAAATCGATTATATGCTAAATCACCATATTTTGTACCAAGTATTGATTGATCTCCAAATATTCGTTCATCAATCGACTTTAAAAGTTTCTTCTCGATTAGTTTCTCGATTGCCATTGCAGTTATCACTTTACTAATACTTGCGATTCTATATTTACTAAATGGTGTCACCTGTAAAATTATGAGGTATTTTTCAAAAATTTTGATAAATTTAAATGCCGTCCTATATTTCTGAATATTGTCACATATCTAAACGATGAGTAGAATCTGTTGGGTCATTTTGAACAACTAAAATGGGGTCATTTCACGCAGTTCTCACATATCGAAATCGATAGCTTATTAAACTGTCAAATTTTTACATGACCATCCTTAGGTAGAAAGTCATTAAAAATATAGTGTGTTTCATTGTCTCATTACTATCTCTTCAAATATTTCGAGGTATTTATAATTTTTGAATGCCCATCTAAATATTTTCGATGCAATTTTCCACTTCAATAAAAACTCATTCAAGCGATAAAATCAAAGAGAATAAGCGATAATGAAAGGGGAAATATACATTTCTTCGTTGACGTATATCAGCAAAACCGTATGCTTTAGATATTTGTAGACCTTTGTCGGTGATAACAGCAATAGAAAGTGAAGGGATTTGCTCGATTTGCATAATTCGTTGAATTTCTTCATCTAATAATCCATTAGATTTATTACCAATAGATTTTAACCTCGTTATTGGTATTTGATTGTTTTGCCATGAAAAATTTGGACTTCGCCATATAACATAGAATATGAATTGATGAATTTTTGATATAGCCGATATAGCAGTAATACTCATTTGAGAATTTTTCATTTGTTTTTGCATAGAAGAAAGATCGTTGCCAATTTGCATACGATAGCGAATACCGTTATGTTTCTTCCAAATAGCAACGCAATATTCTTCGTTATCGCTCTCGAATACCTATAAGACGTATTAATGAAGTCATAACAAACTTCTAGATATAATGCCAACCATATTAGTGGCTCTTCTTACATTTCCTCTTGCTTCCCACTCATCCGTTCTACATTTAAAATTGATATGTTTAGGGTGCATCCACCGAGAGCGTTTCGTTAAGATGATCAATGCTTTAGCTATTTTGAGTTATTGCACTTTTCGTCTATTTATATAAAATATTTAAATGCCTCTCTCTGGAGTTCCATCATGGCCGATATTCGATTCTCAATACCACCGAAAAGCTGTGGGAAAAGTAATAGAGAATTGATAGCAATCTACGTATTATTATATGGTTAGTATAATCGATTAGAGCGTATTGCTAATAGCAGAGGGGGACGACGTATAAGTCAGCGCAAATTTAGCTTCTTATCTTCCATTCATCTTCCGCTTCGTTTCCGTTATTTTCAATATATGGTAAACGAATGAGCGGAAATCATTAAGTTCAAGTATACTTAAGCATTTCATTTAATTGCTGTTTAGCCATAACTATTGCTAATGCAATTGACAACAAATCACCGTTTATACAATATATAATCCCCAAATACGCACTGTATATGTTGCTTTTGCATAAATGAACAAAAAAGCGAGGAAAATGTATAAAAAATGAAGTTCTGCATCATTTCGTCTCGTTTCTATCTACGAAATTGATCCGATAACTATAAATACTCGAACATGAATACATAATTTTTCTCATGAAGGAATGAAATGGATTGTTTACTATAAACTTTTTACTGTAAACTTTTCGAAATCATTAAAATTGAACTAGTAAGCTGATTCGGTAACAACCTTTCGCACTAAGTCACTACCCGTCATCTTGTTATCTAATCGCTAGAAGTTTTTTATTGCTTTTTTCCATCAAAAAAACGAGCACTTTTAGGTCATCAGATGTAAATAGTGATATAGTAATCCTTATTGTTTGATCGATACGACATGGTTCGACTTCTACCTTTAATTTGATTCGCTAGACTAGCTAATCCTTCTCAAAAAAAATTTTTTTTTCAGTTCTTCAATTGATATAACTCGATGACTACTGTCTGATTTGACGTAGAGTTCCAAAGTGTACTGTATAGGCCGAATTTGTCTGACTGATCGATGATTGAAAATTCCACCGTAAGATTACTGTTATACCGAAATAAAAATTAGCAATCGAATCCATCTAGAGCAATGTTGAGCAAAACCAACCTCGAAAACTTTCGCATAATAATTCTCTTTAGCGTTTTTCGCATCGATTTCCATACAAGATGTGAGCGTATCAATTTGTATAATAAAATGAAATAGAAAAGAATCGGTTCGATGCCATACGGCGGCAAATCTCTGCTGAAAATTCATATGAAATCAAGCAAGAATTTCCTCAGCAATATGAAATCGCTATTAGATAGCGTCTCTGAGGAAGTACTGACTGTCCTTGAACAATAATGCAATACTCGAAATTTGAATACTAGTACCAGAGAGCTAGGAAATGTGCTTGAGAAGTTAGCACGACGTGCGCTTTTTGCACTTTCGCCAATTGAACTATCCTATTGCAAAATTGCTATAAAAAATAAAATCGACCGTTTTTATAAATTCTTAATTGAATGCTTGCTTTTTGCTCACATCTGCCTGGCTGTTGAAAATTCACCATATTATCCAACTAGGCAGAATTTTGCGCAACCCTGCATTCAAAAATTGACCTTCCGTTCGTGTTTTGCTTGTTCGAAAATTTGCATATGCAAAATCAATGCCTAAGCATTCTTAATTTAAAACAAAACAGGAAACAATCAGAACAAAATTACGTATGAAAGTTACCATTACGACGGACTCGTACTATTTTCTCCCCGATTGTTCTCCCAGTTTACAGTTTGCGAAAAAAAATCTTTTTTTTTGGTCCAAGGAGCGTGAAAAATTTCATAATTTGCCGACAGATGTCAAAAATTAGATTTGATTTATTCGACGCTGCTAAACGTACCTACCTCCTGTCGATGAATGCGAGCAGCGCAAATATTGATCGCATCAAATCTAAGTTCGATCATTTGTGCAGTGATCAGCTGCAATTGTTGAGCGTTAAGATCCACAAAGATGCGCTGTCTTATCGCTCTTTTTCTTATATAATTAATCGAATAGTATGTTTCGTTGAATATCGAATAAGCGCAAATAGAAGCCACTAGCCAACTTTGTTGCTCCTTTTCTACAAGAAAAAAAAATCTATTCATCGCGTTCATTAAGTTAAAGCATATCGATGCTTTGATAAGTTTCACCTAGGATTCAGACATTGATCCAACTTTCAGCTATGAATATTAATGTTTAATGTCTATAGTCAATGTTGTTGGGTATTGGAGTGCAACATTCGACATATTGAATTCTGCTAGACATTGCTGGCCCTGTCAGAAATATAACTAGAATAGCTAAAAATCTGCTTTTCTTTTTTTACACCATTCCTGATTTTCGATTTAGAACAGAGATGGCGGATGGGAAGGAAGGGGGATTAAGGAGGGGGATAGAGGTTGGCTCGCTTTAACCTGTTAACAGTCGAGTTATGTTTGCGTTGTTGTTTAATAGGGTATTTCCAACGGCCGTATATCGGTTAGCTCACTATCTTTGCAATTGTTCTTATACTTTCCTATTATTGCTTCATTTTCTATCTTTGATGGTAGTTTCACTTTTGGGTAAATAATTATCACATGCATATTGGCTCATGAGACTGATCGATGGTATTATTAAGTGAAGTTGATGGTGTGCGATCTGGTTTGTGGTTATTTAAACGGTTTGTTGACCTTCAAAGAAACGGTTCAACAAATTCTTAAACGATAACCGGTTTCGAATAGAACACGATAAATTTCGTTATCAATGATTATCTGATTATCAATATGCTTGATTCCTTATCAATTATCGGTACTTGATAACACTCAAAATTTGCGCATCGCTTAGCACAAATTAGCATAGTTTAATCATTTATAAGAAGCCATTTGTATGCAGACTTATTAATTGCAACGTTTAGAACAACAACTCAAACACCTCATTTTAAGTATCTTTTTTATGTGATCGTCAATGAAGGGAAAGTCTATTGCATAAAATCTTTATGCATAGCTTATCGGAGAGTTTAAATCGAAATTTGCATATTCAACAGGTTTTCAACTGATTGTGGATGATCGATGATTTAATTACATCACTATTTCTTCATTTAAGTTCACATATTTCAGAATTCATTTCAAGCGCTTGCTTGCTCCAATGATTTTGAACTTAAAGAGTGCTCCCAAAATGAAATCAGTGTTTATATTCTTGTTCAATTTGCATTTGCGAAGTGCACTATGACAAGTTCACATTTGTGCTCTTTTAATTGCCTATATGCATTTGTTTATTTGTTTATTTGTTTATTTAGTTCACATATTTCAGAATTCATTTCAAGCGCTTGCTTGCTCCAATGATTTTGAACTTAAAGAGTGCTCCCAAAATGAAATCAGTGTTTATATTCTTGTTCAATTTGCATTTGCGAAGTGCACTATGACAAGTTCACATTTGTGCTCTTTTAATTGCCTATATGCATTTGTTTATTTGTTTATTTGTTTATTTCTTTATTTCTTTATTTGTTTATTTGCTTAGTTGTTTATTCGTTTGCTTGTTTATTCTTTCGTATTTATACATATAGTTATTTTTATTTTTATTTATCACTTGCATATATGTTGCGTTCTATGAGTGTGTAAGACTGGCCTATATATGGTAGGCGCGGGTTAGCTTTGTCTTCATCGTTCAGTGGAAGCATGAGTTGAAAAGTCGATGCATTTCACTTCTTCACCTACTTTTTATCATCTATTTTACTGCTATTTTTTACTAACTGGTTTGTCATTCATCCATTAGGCATTCAAAATGCAATAAGAAATAACCTAACAATAGAATGATGCTTTCTTTCCATGAATTCTTTTTAGTAATTTGCATCACTATTTTATCTAAGATTCTGCATTGGATGTATTCATCTCTCCTATGAGAATAAACTTTCGAAAGTGGCAATTAGACAAAGATAATATTAGACAATTAGACAAAGTGGCAATTAAATAATATTACCTCGTATATGTGGCAGTAATTGATCTGTTGAGATACCGATTTCACCGATTTGTTCATTTTCAATATGAACGTATTGAGGTTTCGTATCTGAAAATGATTGAATAGGAATAAGGGATCCACTATTAGGTATTGGGTCGTTATAATTGAGCAGCTTCAAAGAACTAACGGGAACAACGATTACGATTGTGAAGAGCACCAGCAGATCGCACACTCGCATTTGTCAACGCCCGAGGGTTAATGTTTATGTGAGCTGATATGGCGATTTAGTTGCACTGATCGGCGAGCATTGCGCATCATGCACACACATTCACAACTTTAATCGAAGATGATGCTCTCGTTATAATTGACGAATCTGAAAAAGATGGGGGAAGGAGGGGAGGGAGGGAGGGGGGGGGGGGGGGGGGGGGGGGGGGGAGTGGAGTGGGGAATTGTTTCTTGTTGATTAATATTTTTAGCGTCATTTGTTTAGTTCCATTGTTTAGAAATTTTTGATAAATTTTGCAGCAGAAGTTTTTTGCCTAATCATTGTGCAACTCCACTTGGATGACCTTGCAAAAAAAGAGCTTTCTTCTTTACGTTTCGTTCTTATTCAATTTATTTATCCCAGATCGGATTTCATGCAACCAAATTACTCCTTGAGGAGGATTTCGCATACACCTATTTTGAAAGTTACAAACATTGCTCCTCACTATCACATAGATGTTGTGACTTGTTCGTACAGCTTATGAAGAATTGAACGGAATATCGGCCACTCAGTGAATAATTTCAGTTCATATTAATTTGTATGATAAATTTCATTCAAGTTTATAAATTTTTGCTGTTAAATTGAATTAATCTCTAAACTGAATTGAACTTTTCAACTTCTAATGATAAATTATGATGGTGAACAATTAATGATAATCATCATTTCATCACTTTTTCAATGTTCCTGTAATGTGAACCGCGAAGTAATGTATGCAGCCATTCAATTAGTTGTCTCCTAAGCTTAAGATATTTCTTAACTTTGCAGTTAGTTTATAAGCAGAATACAATCATATGTTGTAGATATATTTGCCGTTCCTGAGCTACGTGTCCTCGCAATGGAAAATTGGGGTCTCATAATGGTACGTCAGAAGTTGGTCGTCTATAATCCACGTATGAACAGTCTACGTGAACGACGCGTTGTTACCGATGTACTCGCACATGAAGTTGCTCACATGGCAAGTAGTATTTCAAATATTCTTCATTAAATATTCAACAATTTTCTAAGTCTTTTATGCGATAAAGAGATTTATTCATGCAGATATTTTTATTACAACCGTTTCAAATATGCTCATTTAATATAATTCGATGCATTTTTGAAAGCATTCTTTGCGTATCGCTGCTGAAAAATTAAGCCAAATAGAGCGTCGAGGCTTTGCGACTTCTAGATCTTTTATCAACTTGTAGATTTTTTGTTTCCTAGCATTTTGTTGAATTAGTGATGCTCGCGATCGTTCCACTTAAATCACCCATTCATCCTTAAACATATAATTGCAGTGGTTCGGTAATTTGGTAACGATGCGATGGTGGAATGACTTATGGCTGAATGAAGGGTTTGCAACGATGATGGCACCAAAGGCTGCCGATCATGCCGAAAATTCAACGCTGAGAACGGTGTGTTAAATGCCGACCATTGTTTAGCTTTCCTATAAGGCGTTTGTCCAATGTATCCATTCGTTAGCTAAAATTCCAGAATTAGTGATGGAATTGCTTATCTCATTTAAAAAAGATCTTCGCTTAAAAATATTGAGATACCGAGTTTTGTGGGGAATTTAGGCATTCTTGAGAGGATTTAAATTGTTTCTTTAGACTTTGCAAAATCTACCATCAAAAACTGATGCATTTATTTTCACTATAACCTCACTGATTTTTTTCTTTTGCCAAGTTGCACCAATGCATACGATTTCTCAATGACAGGAACTCAAACGTCTTAAACCCATGGAGGTCTTTGATTCGGCTTTTTGATGAATCTTAGTTCACCGTGAAGATCCATCAAACAGCTAGCTTCCCACTAAGGAAATAACCATGCTATTTGACTGTTGATATGGATTGCAAGGATTTTTTTTAAATGCAGTTGCTAATCTCCCGATTTCCCGCCTCATTCATCGCAGAGGGCATTTCACCAGCCGCAAAATTGAATCGAAATTGGAGCAATTTACATTAAGAGGAATGAAGCGCATTACACAGGTTTCATAGACATGAATATCATAAACGTTTCGTATGTGTCAGCAGCAGTACACTCTAAATTAACATCATAGGAATATCGATCTTCATCTTTTGCATCGTCACTCATTGAGTATCTTCATCATCGAAATATATGAAGATAGATTAGACATATTATCAATTATTAAAAATGATTCGAATTTCAGACACAATACTTTACGGCAGATGTTGCGTTGAAAGCACTATCGAGTGATCAACATCTACGCAGTACACAACCGATTAGCCTCAAGAAAAATAGTGATCGTGTTCATGGACAAGATAGCAGAATCTTATACAATAAGGTTTTCAATGAATTCTTCATAAATTTGTAAAATTCACTTAAAATTAACTTCATTAAGCAACATTGCATGCTGCTTTAGCTTGCCATTTCCTTCTTCCTCAGCCTCTTTTCCCCTTAGTCTCGCATCTTTACGTCACTCACATCTTCAACTTGCTTTGATTAACTCGCTGCCAAATGCAACCGTTTTCATATTAAAAATAGGCAACAATCATAGGTACAAATTATGGTGTTTTATTATCATGCAGGATTTTTTTTATTTTCAAAATTCTCCACAATAAACAATATCCGTTCAAAATTTGTGCACTGAGTTGATGTTCTTATAAAGGAAGCATCTTTCAAAAAAAAAAAATTCATCTCTTGCAATTTCTAAAAATATTCCCTTGATGAAAACGATCAACATTTTCAATTCCCTACTCGTCGTTTCTTTTTAGGTTCTATATCTCCCGCTATATCTTCTTTCTCTATTTCACCCATTTTCAGTTTTTTTTTGTCTCATTCATTTTTCAAGCTGATGTATTTTCAAATGACAAAAGTGAAGAAGATATGAGAGAATCGCCAACTTGCAGGGTGCAACAGTTCTACGTATGGTTGAGTCGACGATAGGTGCAAATGTGTTTCGACGTGGTCTCAATCCTTACCTTCTCAAATTTGCTTACAGTAATGCCGATAAGAACGACTTTTTGGCTAGTTTCGCGTTGTGAGTTCATTCTATAAGTCATGCACTCATCTTTCGAGTCATTTTCTTTCTAATGGCTCTCCATAGAAGCTAAAATTGCTTGAAGATTGCAGTCGTTGAGACTGATCTAGCATTACATAAGATGCCTACCTGTTCACGTATTGCACGATCGCAAAGGAAAAAAATACCGATCAGGTGTTAAGGGATGAAGGGCCAGATTAGATTTTTATGAGCGAGGGTGTAACGTAGTCCTCAGATGAGCTGCCGAAATAATATCCAAATAGGTATTCAATCTGCTTAATTGTTTCTTTTAACGTTATGAAGTGGAAAACATATAAAAATGTATGGGCATAAACAGCAAGAAGAAGCAAAGCCTTCACAGAGTTATAATTATGGTGAATAGATATTTCATACGTAAGAGTAGCAATAGTATGTCGATCGAAACAACTTAACAGCAACTTAAAATCTAAAGGAATGAGTGCATTAACAATATCAGAAGAATATTATTTAATATGCAAGTGGTTAATCAATCGACGCAGATAGGCGAGCACTGCAAGATCATCGTACTGGACTGTTTAATTGTTAGTTGGGAAGCTTGCAACGCTGTCATATCCACAATTGGTCAGCTTATATACTATAAAAGTTTTCACAATGGAACTAGTTGTCAACAATTCACATTTCCAGTTACATACTGTCTCCAAACTGTGACGAAAGACGTCGTGAAACGTGGAAGTCAAATTTGTTCCGCTTCTGGTTCTTTGCTCTTTACTAGTATAGACAGTAAATTTCATAGAAAATGTAGTAGGAGACACTTTGTTTACGTCTTCTGATTAGGGTCAACTTTAGTCTTCTTTAGACTTCAGTTGATAGCCAATTTTCTATGACGAGTGAAAACTTTGACCACAGACAAGATCTAAAATAGTGGTCTTCCGCATTTATGGTCTACACTTCGCCTAGAAAGCAGAGAGCCACGAATTCGGATGCCATTTGCGAACTGTCCTTATTCGTCACAAAATATTCGACTTTCTTATATGGTGGTATTTTATTTGGACACCCGACTGGCATGGGAGGCTAAAATGTAAACGAGCAAATCGTGATAATCCTTCGTGATGCGTTTTCCCATTCGTTTCATTCTCGAATTTATCAGTTGCTAAAGCGTTCACTGTTATATTTTTCGCATTCAATGTGGATATACTTTGCCGTATTTCTAGCATAATGATAGATAATTACATGCGTGAAAAAACATTTTTGCAGGATCTTTGATGAGAGTGAACGTCGAGAGGATGCTTTTGTCGCGTCGAATTTTACTGTCTCCGATTTTATCGACTCTTGGATTTATCAGCCAGGCTTCCCTCTACTCGAGGTATTCGCTTTCCTTTTTCCACTTTTTTTTTGCTATACGGTTTTTTCCGTATTTCATCCCAAACACCGTCCGTTTTGCTTCGCTTCTTCCAAATTGGCCTTTATATAAGAAAATATTCGAAAAAAAACTTGGTATCAACAGATAAGAACGTTATGCTTCTATCCGATAGTCGCGAGATGTCGATTTTCCATAACTGGGAAGAAGTAGTAGAAAGAACCTGCACGATCATAGAAAACGTGATATTATTTCTGCAAGAGTTTCGATGATTTTGAACCTCTGAAATCAGATGCCAGAGTGAAAATTCGCCGAGGATTGGCTACATAGATAGAGGGTAAAAAAACTTGGAACTCAACCCTAGAGATTCCTATTCGCCGTAAATTTTTCCACCTCATCAATGTGCGAAAATAGAACAAAGTAGAATGAGTAGTTTTATTTTTATGTGTATATGAAGGTTTGCATAATGTAAGCATAAATTATCTATTTTTAATTACATTAATTTGAGGTTCATCGCACAACGGAACATTTTGAAATATCGCAAACAATATTCGATGCTGATGGTAATACAGTATTTGCAAATCTGCAATGGAAAGTACCAATATTCTTAGGACGAGGAGATAAACGATCGGTGGTTTGGTTAAGGGAAAATGAAACAGGTTATTATTAAAATTATATCAAAGTTATATTCACATTTCTATTGAACATTTATTGAATATAAGCGAGTATGATGACATAAAAGATTGATTTCCGCTATCGATAAAAATACTCATACGATTGTTCAAACAAAATCATTTATGAAAGTACCACTCAGCGTAGCCATGTTTTTATTTTGGAGTATTAGAAAACTTTTCAAGTACCATTAAAATTGCCAATAGTTTAATAGAAATCTTTAGCAAAATAATGCATCTTATATTCATATATTTATCAGCGTAATCTTTCTAATGGTTTTTAATTTGCATTGCAATTTTCAATTCAACCTTTTTTTTAGCAAAGTAAGTTAACTACAATTAATGTGCCAATTTATTTGTTGTTTACTTCGAAGTTTTACCGTTTTTGTTGCAAAATTTGATTTTAAGAATTTTTTCATCTTCTTTATGGAAAATATGCAACTGCTTCGAAATTACCGATGAATAATAGTACTTAGGTTCTCTCTTTAATCCATAACTGTATGATCTTTCTTCTCTGTATTCAATTTTCTATTAAAATATTCGAGTTTTAATGTATAGAATAAATAGGTCAAAATGAGTGGAGTGGAACTGATTTGCAATTGATCTTTTTTAAGTTATATTACACGACGAGAACAGGCCATTTCTAATTGATGTTGACACGCATGGTTACTATCGAGTACTTTACGATAGAGAAACATGGAACGATATTATAGACCAATTATTAAGGAATAATCAAGAATTGCCCGTCTCTGCAAGACTCAAATTACTCGGTATACTCCAGTTGAATTCTTTTATTATGCTCTTCACTAGTAAAATAATTATAATGACTTACGATCGTTTTTGATAGAAATAGCTAGTTGATATGTGAGACCTTCAGCTGTATAACGCAAACAACCAATTGGTGAGATTACAATGCATCACTCTAGCAAACATAAGTCCATTATGTTTATTGCATTTTGTGTACTCATTACATTCACCAATTACTCTCTTTGTTTATCGTTGTCTGGTTTTTATTGTTTTGAGGGATAAAATATATATGCTTGGCTAAGTAATTTATAATATTCATGACAATGCAAAATTTTGCAATAGCTCGATGAAGTTTTTTCATATACATTGACAGCTAAATGCTAGCAAATGCTATGCATGAAAATTTTATTAAAAATATATCTCGATGCGCCGAAGGAATGATTTTTTTTTTTTGAAAGGAAGCTTGCATCTCAAGAGTCTGAGGAGGATGTGGACTAGGATAAAGAGGGCTCAGAAGACAACTGAAGACAGTTTATCTTACAAAGTCTTTGCATGAGTTCTTTTTTTCTCTAACAATGGATGAATTTCCGTTTATTTGGCATCAAATATTTTTTTTCAAAATTGCTGTCTTCTTTGAAGTTGTGAAACGTCTTCAAGGCGGCCACCACAAATTAATTTATATATAATGAAGCAGCAAAACGTTCAGATGATGCGTTTGTTTTGGCCGAATATGGCCGAATATCATATTCGATCCCACTGCGAATGTCGCAATACCTAAGGGAAGAGCGTGAGGTGATGCCCTTCTTGACGTTTTTCACTCGTTATGAGTATATCCATCAGCGTCTTTTCCGTCATCCCAACGCCACGCTTATGGACGTATGTTAGCTATATTAATTCGTTCTCATTCTAAACCACTAGCCTGTGTTATACCCAACAAAGATACGCGTTTATGCATCATGAAAATGCATTGCTATAAAACATAAATGTGCTATTATAGCACAGTTATTTCTTATCTATTATCATACAGCGTCGATATAGTTGTGGATTGCGGTACGATAGCATATTTCTATATTAATCATCGCAACTAATAGTATGCTACGATGAGCCCCCATATTTTCTGCACTATACTCTGTCATCCGATTCCCCGACGCAATCTCCGACGAAATCCTGTTACAGGCTCTTCTATTTTTATGTCAGCATCCTTTCGAAAAAATTATTGCCCGAGGGGTTTCACCGGCAGAAAATCGCTCTGTTTTGCAATAATGCGCGCTTTTGTGCCAAAATTCGACCTTTTTGTCCCTTAATTTTCCTCCGAGTTTGTCATGTCCAGTCGACTTTGTCGTCGACATCTCCTTCCTTTAAATTCTCCTTCCAGAGGTTCCACGTCTAGTGAATATTGCCTCTTTGCCAGCGCTCTAGTCCAATGTAAACGCCTGATGTTCCAAGCAACTAAGCTTTTTTATGATGGATCTTATGACTGATCACAACATGCAAAGGCATTGTGTACTTAACGTGGTTCTTCAACAAACTTTGAAATTCAACCCAGAGATCAAGAATCTTGCTCAGCGATGGCTATATTAGATGTGATCCAATCAAATAATCAAAACATCGGAGGATAAAAATAAGAGGCTGAAAAAATGCTTAGGCTATATTTTTTGAGATCATAGCAAATATGAAAGATGGTTAAGAAGGCATATTCGTAGCACATGTCTACTATCTGTTACATATTTGATGTTATAAGGCATTTCTGAATTTAAAACCTGTCTCAGATCTCTGCACGATGAAGCAAAAGCAACTGAATGTCAAATTTACGAATTTTCTGCAATATTTAACAAATGCAATAATTTGTGCAAAATGCAACGAAGGAATGCGATTGTGCAATTTGTGTCATAATTAGTGCAACACTGTGCAATTACGCAATACTAATGTGCACTATACGAAACAAATGCAACGTAATCAATCACTCATAGTTGATAATATACATTATGGGTTGATCACTTAGATCACATTTTATATTATTCCTTCAGTTCGGAAGAGTTTATAGGCCGTCGACGGAGTCGAAAAATTTACATTAGTTTTAAACCAACTAAATCATAGAAAAGACGAATTTTTCGTCGAATACTTGTTGAACCGTTAAATCACTTCAAATATTGGAACGCTACTGTGCGTATTTATTTTTTGTTGGCAACTTTTGAAACCGATTAGCAAAGAAATCGAAGTATAAAAGTGCATCATACCATAGCGCCTCCTCTGATAGGTTCTCTCAAATGCGTGAAGTATGAGAGGAAGAACCTACTGGAGCTAAACCAAGTTAAGCTCATACTCGTCTCAAAGTGAAATCTTCACGAAATCTCACAGGTGACTGAATAATTAGAGTTAATTAGAGTTCTGAACTGACAAGCAGCTAGCACTAAGAAGGTGACGTCATTGCAGTGAATGAATGTTTTTTGCAAACTTTTAGAACTAACGTATACAGTAAATATGCAGAAATAAACTGGCGAATTTCCTCGTCAGCAGGTATGCCAATGTGGGGTCGAACCTTCTTAGAACATTTTCTAAGATAGACTCATGTAATGCTCATGCCTCCGTTAGTCATTGGACTACCAGACTTGCGTAGGGTAATCATGTAAGCTTCTAATAGATAAAAAATAACCTGTAGCGTACAGGCATTTTTCTTGTGTAAAAGATATGTAGAATGAGTGAGACTCGAGAGCTTATTTTCTCAGCAATATATAAAACGCGTTCGTCAAATTTAATATCTCTGATTAGAATGTTATAAGGATCTCTGCGAGATGTTAACGGTGCAACTAGTTTAATGCTGATGATAAACTGGTTTTATGAGTCTTTCCGATGAAGATGAAACCAGAGTTCTATCGGGAGCTAGATGGAAACACCACCTTTACTATCGCTCATTATATGAATTTGTGATAATCTGCACTTTTTTATAAGTCTCCAATTTGTTGTTATCTGATCAGTCGTTGAGAAATAAAAACGAATCAAGAATAGATCCATATGCAGGACATCTTGAGTTTTCAATGAATAAGCTGAAAGTCGCATCTTATCAGTTAGCATGCGAATACTCGTGCCAGAGAAGTTGGCACAATATGCGATTTCGTAAATTTGTCCACTAGACCAGCCGATTTCATGAGTTGCCAACAGTTAAAGCGCCTATCTAAGTCTTCTGAAAGAGAGTAGTTTTTGTGCCAATAACTGAATGACGTAGAAAACGATCAAATTGATTGCAACATGCATATATGTTTAATACTTTTTTGGACATATTTAAGTGGTCGTGAATTTGCTAGTTTATACAATGGCTTCAATTTTCATGCATGAGGCTATTCTTTGATGTAGAGCAGAGCCATTGTAAAGACTAACTAGAAAGACCGGAAATAGTGATAAAATCTATATTTTTTCATATTTTTATATGTCTCCTTATGGTTTCAACAAATACTCGTGTTCTTTATCATACATGAAGCTTTCTAATGAATTGCTTTTCTTTCCAATTTGTTTCTTACCAATGAAAAATTCCCATTTAGTAGAAGCAAATTTTTGCTTTAAAAGTATAAACTGGAGAAAAAATTTCAAAAATAATATAGTATAGGCAATTCTCGTCAAGCATTTTGGCTCAGTTTATAATAGTTTCCAATTCGAAAGTAGTACATACAAAGAGAGAGTGAGAGAGATAACACGAATATTTCGAAATAAATGAAATAATCCATAGGCTCAATTTTGCAAATATGCTTTTAAGAAAACTTTAATAGTAATATTTCCTTTCACAACCATAGCACCTCCAAATATTAGTGATTCGGCCATCGGTGACAGCAAGTATCAATGTTGTGTCGATAAGTGCAGCAATATTGCGATCAAAAATTGCTCTATTTAAAAAATTTTTTAAAAGACATATTAAATTTAAGAAAAAAGATATTAATAAGCATATGAGTAGTGATTAATTGCAAAGAGATATTCGCAATAAAATTATGCAAATTAGGTTTTTGCGTGAGTTGGTATTGCTGAAGCTATGTGTGAGTGGATATCGAGCATGTATTGAAGCTATTCGACCAAAATTTGATGAACTCAAGAGGAGTTGTGCATATGGTAAACTAAGCAGCAAATGTAACAGGTAATTCATTGCTACTTTTTCAATTCTCAGTTGCTAAATTTGCCCATAAGGGCACTCATGCAAATCTGAAATTTATTTCTGTTTAAAGTTTTTTGCATACTTTTGAAAGGTTTAAATAGTATTTTCGCTGCCGCTAAATATTACTCTTAGCAATATTTGGTATTATAGGAAATCATTTCAAAGATAATTGGAAATATTTTTCTAAATTACTTCTTATTTTTTCGAGTTTATCCTTATACATAGAATTGATTGCTTGAAGTGTAGTGGAATCGCTATGACAGTAATAAATTGTATTTTCAAGTTTTTTCAACCTATTCGAAAATATTCACTCTGAGAGGTGTTGATGCAATGCAACCATAAAACTAGTGCGTGATTACGTAACTTATCAGTAAAGATATGCGATGCGTTGAAATAACACAAATACTGAAACTACGAAACGAATGAGAATAAAACGTTTAGAATGAAATTTTGAGTTTTTCTGAGTAGACCAAATTCAACGAGCAGTTGAAACTTTAAAAAGTAGAAGATTAAATCGCTTATACCTCTTCTATTCGTTGTATGAAGGGAGGGAAGGGGATAAAGGCGAGGTGAGGGAGTGAAGGAGGCAGGGTTAAGGGAGTTACATCTTCCTCCCTCCTGCAAGCGTCACTGAAGTTTATTTTTCCCGTTATTGCGGGAAATATTCTCAAAGAGCGCGCAATGTAGATTTTGCCATGATGAGATCATTTAGAAGTACTGGGCAGAAACACTATTGATTCATTTATTGATGTTTGAATCGAACAGTGAATTCACTGCATATTATTCCCATCACTTCAGTTCTTTGAATGTTGAATATATATATATACTCATTTATGCATTATCTACATATAGCATCGCAAATGCGGTCTAATTTATGGGATTGCCTAAACATAGCAATTAATTGAATGGTTTGATTGAAATGAGCTGAATAAAGTGTTTTAAAGAGTAGAGCCAAGTGTGAGAAGTGTTGTCTATATGGTAGCATCGAAATATGGCAATCAAAGTGATTTCCATTTCCTGAGAAGGAAACATCAAGAGGAGGACTATCACGCCGAAAGGGATCGACTTTTCTCGGCTATGGCATTTGCTTCCAACAGATCAAATATTGTTGAGTATGTTTTACATGTGATTTGTTTGCTTTTTTTTCACTGAATTATTGCTAAATGTGCAGTTTTCTTATTCGCCTTATTTTTTCTTTTCTTTTCACATTATTTTATCCTATACTTATTTGTAAAGGCATGAGTGATCTAATGTTTTAGCATACAATTTTTTTTTTCATAATGAAAATAAATGACTTCAAATTTTTTAAATGCTGTATATGGCTTATTTTCATTGAATTATTTCATCAATCGACAGATTCAACTTACGTGAATATTTTTTAATTAATTTCAAGGTTACATTTCGTTTCATCTTGTGTTATTTTCAATGCGTTTAACTATATGAACTTTAAATCGTTTTGTGGTACTCTGATGAAGCGTAATTTTGAACGTGTTTTGAATCACCTTCGGTAGTTTCTAAATTTCCCTTCCCTCACCGATGATATGACGTCTCACTATATGCATTTCGCTGGCGTATATTCTGCCTGCTGCTTTCTGTTGATTTCTTTTCCTTTTTTTTCGAGAGAGTAGATTTTTCTTCCCAGAAAATGTGGATAACAGCATTGATGAAGACTGCTTGCAGAAGTGTTCTGAAATTCGTGAAAATTATATGGGCATTTCCGAGGAAAAAATGAAGGGACTGTGATTTTCGGAGGCCGAAAAGCTAGGTCGCTCAAAAACTTGAGGGCTCCAGAAAGTGCTAACGATTGCAACCGTTGCTACTTACTGAAGCCATGATGTTGTCCTGTGCAGCTTTTTCGTAATGCTCCTAAGGTCAATGATGCACAAATATTTCAAATGTTGAAATATGGCTTTGCAGTTTGGTGAAAGAAGTACTCGCTGTTAAGGACCGAGACACCGATTTCCGGCCAAAATTGTTCGAATTGGCTAGGTAAGATAAATCATTTTCAGTGAACAGTAATTAGCGCTTATTGTATCGTTAAAGTTCTACAAATTATACAGTACTTTCGCTAGCGAGAGGACATTATGATTGTGCCATTTCGGCAACTATATATGCCTATTTGTCTGTCTGCCTGACCAGTTGTTTAAAATGTGGAACCACAACCGTTACCTCAGTGAAATTTCGTTGATTTAATTCACACTATGGAATTTGCTATCTCTATTTTCATTTTTGCATGAACCCTTATAAGTTTGTTCTTTTAATAGTTGGACAGAAGTAGGAAGGAATTTTTGGCAACTTTTTTTGTGACCATACTGTACAAAGTTTCTTTGGGCAATACTGTAGAAAGCATTTTGTTATCGTTTTTCCCTTCTAAATGAATGAATAACCGGTTGATGTGTTAGCGAGTACCATAATCTCTACAAACTTGCATTTGCAATGCACATTGTGGTGAGGGTGAGATTCTACCTATCTGTCTGGTAGCTACCACTCAGGAACCACTGAAACGACAGGAAGAGTTCTGTCGCACAAGCGATCACATTTCTTTTGCATCCTTAACTGGATCTCTCAAATTTGAAAGGAGCTATATGTATTTGAATGTGTGCAAAAAATTGTATGCTTTTTAATCGGTTTACTTATTTTACAAGTGATTCGGTCATAGAGACGAATTTATTTTTTCCAAAAGACTTATATGAATGATGGCTGATTTTGCTTGGAAATTATACTATGCGTTTTTCATTATTTGTTGGCAATTTGCGATAGCAGTTTACTTTATGAGAATAAGATGAGAGTTGCAAAAAACTCATTTACCACTGCATTCCTTAGAATATTTTTATTTTAGCTTTCATAATAAGTCATAAAAATAGGGAAAATTACTTTTAGCTGTTTTTTTTCGTTTATATATTATGACTTATAACAATGTGTTGTTTTTTTTAATGATTCAGCTTTGTTGGTATATCATCATACACATTGCTGAAAGCTTGCACATTTTGAGCTCGTTTCATCCACTTCATAATGGCGTTATTGCGTATTATCCGAATATTTTGATTTGATAGCCGACTCATCGCTTGCAGTTCTATCAATTTTCCATTTCCATTTCTTTCCAAATTTTAATAATCGAATAGAATTTTCCGCTGGAGCAATGTTCAACAATAGGGGATTTTTTTTTCATTTTTACACTGAATTTCAGGAAGAATTACGACAATGAAATTATTTCCGATTATATTCATTACAATTTCAATGAGTTGTTAAAAAAGTAAGTATTTTCATTTGTTCTGCTGATATTATGACATAGAACACTGCACTAGATGCTTACTGAAGACAGCAAAAAAAAAACTTCAGATTAGAATTACTTAAATTACTTAACTTTATTTTTTAAAATAAATTTCTTGATTTTTCTCTGATATCTAATTCCCACTCATTTCTACGAGCAGATGATAATTTTTGCATATTGACTTTGAGAAGCTTTATTTCATTTCACTTCTAATCATTTCAGTTCCGATCATAATATTGCTGAATTATTTTATGCGATTACGATTAGTTGAATTGCCTGAGAAAAATCATTACTTCCTGCCATAAGTTTTTTGGAATTGACACCAGTTGAAGAAAAATTTTGGTCGAACAGCGATAAATTATTATAAGATGTGAACTTTAAGAACATAATGTACCATTCGTTGTATTCATAATAGGGTAAAGCGCATCTTCTCAAATTTTCAAAAAATGACACATAACGAAATAGTCTGTAATCAAGTAGAAAATTTAATTTTCTTTCATGAAGGTGGAAAGGGACTGAAAAAAATTCGACACTAGACAGTTGCACAAAACCATTGAAAACAGCGAACAAGCCATATAAAAATCATCTAAAAATTCAAATTTCTCGACATTTTTTTCGTTATCGATGGTCACTGCAAACGATCTAATCTTCAAAAAATTAATATTGAAATGTTTAACGCACCCTCTAGCAAAATGTTTTGCTTACTGCGATGAACTCATTGAATCTTCAATTTATCACTTTTTTCGTTGTATGTGGTCGATTTATAATTAGGAACGAAGGGTCGTTTTGAATTTCAGAAACATTTATGATTTTCGTAAGGGGTATTATAATTATGACAGTGCCTACGAAAGCTGACTGATTTACGTTGTGCTTTTTTGTACGAGTTTTAGTGGGTGCGTTATGGGGAGAACTAGGAAGGATTAAAACGAATGCCGACATGCGCCATTGCATCGTTGTCATCTACCCAACTCTTGGAGCGGGCCTTTCACATTTCAACGCGTCCACTCCGAACTAGAGGGGCGGGGGGAGGAGATGAAAAGGAGGGACGGGGGGGAGGGGATTAATCCAGTCGATGGGGCTAGCTCATTAGCCGAATAGACTATTTCTTTACAAAGCCAAGACGTAGTGATCGATCAGCACTTCTTTATAAAACCATTGCACGCGTTTCGAAGTTCTGTGTTCGCAAGAATAGATTGCAAAATGCAAATTTTAGCCAATTTTATGACAGCGACTAAAGTCTGGATTGGTGCGAATTCAGATTTCTTAGATATCTGTCAAACACTTCTGAGTGTAATTCAAACTGCAAATATTTTTAAAGATGCAACTAGTAAGCACTTCAATTACACTTACCATTCAATCAATAAAACATTGATTATTCCTGAAGGCATTCTGCAATTGCGGTTAAATTTTTAACAACATTTTATAATAGAGTTCTTTCACACAGCATTTGCAGTTATATATTTTTATACGCAGAGAATTTTTATGCAATGTTCCATTTTTCATTGAGTGGGATAGCGAGGACTTTATCAAAAAAGTATAGTAAAGAAATCTTGCTGGAATACTCGAAACCATTACAATCGTTTTCATGAGTTCTATGGCTATTTCAGACTTTGAAATATTTATTTATTTTCAGCCATAAGAAATATGCGTCGTTTTTCATTCTTCAAATGGCACGTATTTATAGCACAGGAAATGATGTATTGAAGGTGAGTCTTATGTTGGAATATTTCTGCAAAGTGCAAAAATTGAGTGATTCCTTTAAAATTTAATTTTGAGCACTTATTAAAAATTGACGATGAAGTCCTAATTTGAGAAGTTCTTTTGGTATTGGGATAAGATTCGAAAGATTCATTTTGTTCGCATTTCCATATTATTGCATAGAATGTAACTGTGATACACACAATGAATAAGCACTAGAAAATGTAGGTGGCGACAATGGGGGTTGAAGAAATATTTTAACGTTTTTCAACTTAGTAAAGAAGAATAATATATTTGAATAAAACTTGAAATAATCGCCATTTAGATTCATGGTTGAAAATTCGACTTCACAAAAAACTTCAATTTTTTGCCGCATGCTTTATTTTATTTATTTTTTAAATTCTTTCTAAGCAGTTATAATTCATATAGATCGACAAGGGTTTATGATATTATTGTGTCACAGTATCTAACGCAATGCACGGCATAACCCATGATTATGCATGCCATAATTCATGATACAGTACTAGATTTGTAGTATATTCCAAAATATGATCGTTTCTGTAATTTACTTCATTTTTCAAAATCGCTAAAATATTGCATCATATATCGCTACAGTAGGTAGCTACAGTTATCGTATACTTGTAAATATAACCACATCCCTTCAACAAGCGTTGAAACATGTTCAATTTGATCTCAGATATAAATGATTTATAGCTGGATGAATTCGAGCATAAATATTCGAGCTCATTGGTGAGATTGAAAGGTATTTTACGTCATGTACGTGAAGATGTAAAACGTAAAATTATATGGACAAAACGATACACAAATGAGATTATTCGTTTCTTTGCAACGCGAGTTTAATAATGCGTCGATAATTTTCCACTAAAATTTATATTTACTTGCAAATTTTATTTATTGTTATTGATTGAAACTTATTGCCCTAATCGATTAGATATTCGAGCTTTTTATATTTACTTGCAAATTTTATTGATTGTTATTGATTGGAACTTATTGCCCTAATCGATTAGATATTCGAGCTTATGCTGGTAATTTTTCGGGTCTTTATTTTTAAATTTGCAACCGCTTCAGTGGTGATATTTCAATGGTGATTATGCAATTATTTATAACAAAAAAATATGTTAAATTCAATAATTTTATTAATCCACTGATTTATTGCAAATTTTAAATTAATTATGCAAATTATTCAGAATGAAAAAAACTCATCGTAGAAGAAGTGCTAAGTCGTTATCGTATCGGTTTAACGATTTCTTTTCAAAACTTGCGATCGTTTACTAATAAAAACAGCTCGTTGATAAATCATCAATATCCTCAAAGGAACAACCGAATATCAGCGAACCTTTAGGCGGTTCAAGCTATATTTTTAATGATATGCTTGGAGTTTGAGCTGTGCGATTAATTGCAAGCAAAATTCGTAAGTTAATGTGATCTCGTTAAGCGATTGAATTAAATGCTTCCGTAGAAAAATTACTTTCTGTTATTACCTTTAAAACCTTTTATTGTTAAGCGAAGATAATTTCTCTTAAGTATGAAGGAGATGCATAGGGCATTTTAGGTATGGCACGAAGCGTTAACGCATTTTCCTTCGAGGCGAATTTTCTCAGGGCCAAATTGTCCTTGATATAATGCGGTAAGAAGTCTTGCATTAGCTAATCGAATGTCCTCAAGGAAACATTTTTGTGCATCTCCACCTCTCTTGCCTTTCCTTTTCACCTGAAAAAGGTGGGAGATCGCCTTAAATCACCCGCATTACTTTGCATAATATCTTTGAAAATGCGCCACGAAGAAGCGGTTGAACACATTGTTTTCGATTCTTTTTGTTTATCTTATCATATTTATTTTTTGTTTGTTGAAATATTTTTCTAACTTCCACTAAGTGATTAATATAAAGAGGGAATATATATTATTGTAAATGCAGTTCATTTTTTTCTGCCCATAAATTTTGGTTATCATAAAAGAAATTAACTATGATAATAAATTTCTGTGTTAGGCTTTAGAATCACTATTTGATTCGATTAATTCTATTATTTTGATGCATCGATTATTAGTATTAATTTTTTTTTCCTTTTATTATTTGCTAAGCAACAATTGTTATATTTCCACTCTTCGAAATTTCTTGCCAAATTATTGTGTTGAAATTATTTTTCATGTATACTTTGCACCAACTTAAAACCTTTGTTCATAACGACCAATTAGTTTTACGCATTTTTTTTGGGAGTTTCCGTTGCATATGATACTTATTGAAAGGTCATTTTCAGCAGAACGATACTAAGAAAATGGCGGCCTCATCATTGAAATTATTTCTTTCATGCGATCAAATTCAGCGTCTAGCATGAAATAGCCTACTTCACCCTCTTCAATTTTATGTTCATTTTTGGAAGAATGCCAAATGTTGGGCCCAAATTTTCAGTTTCTAGACCCGAAGGCAGTCGGTGCATAAAAATTTTGGTAGGATGACAGACATTTCGTTTTCTGTTTTCTGCTTTCGAGATATTTACTTCAACTTACTAAAGCATAATGGCAACGAAAAAATTTTTATGGCTCCGATCGCAATGCTGAGGATACACTTACCCCCTACAGCGGTTTTCCTAAAAAGCGAGAAAATGCTCAAAGTGGAGCAAATTTTTATGCAAAAAGCCATAAACGTTCGCCATTCGTCGTTAATAAATTTTCCCACATAAATACATTTTTTTAAAATTGTTTCCTTTCATTAAAAAATGACAATGTGATAGGCATTTGCCATGAACCATTTCTATGTGTAATTGTTTTTATCGTTTAAATATAGATATCTTTGAAATATTTGAATATATTAAGAAAATTTATTTAATGTTCCATTCAATTTTCAGCTTTAAGAAATCTCATCGTTGCTTTTTTTGCCAATTTCTTGATGTGTTTCTATCATTGTAAACTGATCTCATTTTTTTCGGTAAAAATAAAAATTTGAATCAAATGATTGCATAGTAAATTGCAATTTATTGCAATGATCGATATTGCAATTCATTTGCAGAACAGAATAATAATAAAGAGTTTGCTAACGTTGTATAATTAAAAGTTTGCAATTGCAAAACACATTATTGGCAGTATTTTGGCTCTGCTTAGGCTTGCTTGAATTTGTTACACATGTTTTCAAAGATGCGTTGATGTGGCCGAATTTATATGAGTCTGCAGGCGTAAATTTTCAAGGAGATCCTTTCTGTTAAATGGTTTTCAAATTTTTAAATGGAGTGAGGTATGGTGGATTGGCCAGTCGACCATCTCGTGTATCAGGTAGAGAGGTCCACCATACAATATAGGTCATGCCCACAGTAGGTAGAAACTTTGGCTCTGCGAAGATGTTATCCCCTAGTCTACGATAGTAGTTTTTTTTTCGGCGCCTAAACTCTTGTATCAGTGATAAATATGAATAATTTAGCTTTGAGAGCTGCCGTTTTAGACTTAGCTGATGGACCGACAAACCTATATGTCCACACACCCAATAATGCGCTTTGCAGATCAACAATTGTAAAACGACCAAAAATGTAACAATCGGTAGAGGATGGTTTGCATGAACGACCAATTCAATAGATAAGGACGCGTTACTGCTTGAATTTTTGGTGATCTCATAGAGATGGTTTAAAAGTGGTTGTTTTTTCACCGAATTGAGGTTTGAATGATGGGTTTTTTTGGCACAAAGATATAAGAGTTGGAAGCTACAATCTGAATCAGTTTCCATTCATGTTCTAACATTTCTTCTTCGATTACGCGATACACTTTTACAGCTTAAAAACAGAATCGCCATATTTACTTTCATATATGCTACCTAAGAANCACTCTCCCTGTCCCCTTCCCTCATCTCCCCGTCAGGTCAGCGAGTCCCACAAATTGCAAACAGTGAGTGAAACGATCGTATCTGAAGCAAGTCAGCAGGTAAGTGCAAGTCTTTTGCAAATTGAAGGGAACTCGTTTTAATGAGTTTTCGCAAATTTCCTTTGCAGAGCGTATGTGAATCTGCCTACCAGCGTGTGTTAGAATTGGATATGAAGATAATTTAGCCCCATCAGAACCATGGACCGGGACTCCGAGCTACCTGAGGCTTCAGGCCTTTGCGAAAATTCTAGAGATGCTTCGGATCTGCGAGGCTTTCAGAAAATCTTCGAGCGACCTCGTAGTTTTGGCTAGGGACCGTCGGGGTTATGGTAGCATCGAGCCTGAAGGTGTGCTAACGATAGAATGTGGCCGCCTGCTATGTAGTTGATACATGCTCCAAAACTTCTGTCACAAATAATGCTTGTATCAAGTTTTAAGTAGGTATGTCAGTTGTAATGCGTGATAAAGACAATTAAATTATCTAAAAATTTGCATATTTTTTACAACCGATCGGGCCATGAGTCACAATTTTGCTTTTCTCATTCCAAAGACTCGTCAACGAAAAATTTATATAGGCTGCTTAATCGAAAGTACAAATCCACGATAGCATATCGTTTACTCTTCATAGAGAATTCAATGCACTACTTGGTCGGATGAGCGGAATCGTTAAAGTATAAATTCATCTAAGGGTTTTCATTTACTTTTTTTTTTGATTGGCATTATTTTGCACATAGGTATCAGTACGTAAATTCAGGGGAATAGATTGCATATGAGTACAAATTGACGAACCATACTATATTAATCGATGCATGTGCGTTAATCTATTCAATATTCTGAGACCATCACCGTTTTGTTTCGTTTGAAATATTGAAATATTACAAAATTGTTGATTGTTTAATTAATATTTCTAATCGCAATTTTGATAAGCTTCAAAGTTATCGAAGCTAACGATCATAGGATGTGATAAATTTTTGTGAGATTTTTTTATAAGAAATTTGTTTATTCGATAAGAAACTATTTATTAGACTCATATCATAATCATAGACGTTTTCAGAGCTATTTGAGAGCTCTTTTTCAATGCCCCAAAAATCTATAAACGAAAAACGCCTATCAACACTTTAAAGCATCTTGTCGTACACAAATTGCAAACAGTGAGTGAAACGATCGTATCTGAAGCAAGTCAGCAGGTAAGTGCAAGTCTTTTGCAAATTGAAGGGAACTCGTTTTAATGAGTTTTCGCAAATTTCCTTTGCAGAGCGTATGTGAATCTGCCTACCAGCGTGTGTTAGAATTGGATATGAAGATAATTTAGCCCCATCAGAACCATGGACCGGGACTCCGAGCTACCTGAGGCTTCAGGCCTTTGCGAAAATTCTAGAGATGCTTCGGATCTGCGAGGCTTTCAGAAAATCTTCGAGCGGCCTCGTAGTTTTGGCTAGGGACCGTCGGGGTTATGGTAGCATCGAGCCTGAAGGTGTGCTAACGATAGAATGTGGCCGCCTGCTATGTAGTTGATACATGCTCCAAAACTTCTGTCACAAATAATGCTTGTATCAAGTTTTAAGTAGATATGTCGATTGTAATGCGTGATAAAGACAATTAAGTTATCTAAAAATTTGCATATTTTCACAACCGATCGGGCCATGAGTCACAATTTTGCTTTTCTCATTCCAAAGACTCGTCAACGAAAAATTTATATAGGCTGCTTAATCGAAAGTACAAATCCACGATAGCATATCGTTTACTCTTCATAGAGAATTCAATGCACTACTTGGTCGGATGAGCGGAATCGTTAAAGTATAAATTCATCTAAGGGTTTTCATTTACTTTTTTTTTTGATTGGCATTATTTTGCACATAGGTATCAGTACGTAAATTCAGGGGAATAGATTGCATATGAGTACAAATTGACGAACCATACTATATTAATCGATGCATGTGCGTTAATCTATTCAATATTCTGAGACCATCACCGTTTTGTTTCGTTTGAAATATTGAAATATTACAAAATTGTTGATTGTTTAATTAATATTTCTAATCGCAATTTTGATAAGCTTCAAAGTTATCGAAGCTAACGATCATAGGATGTGATAAATTTTTGTGAGATTTTTTTATAAGAAATTTGTTTATTCGATAAGAAACTATTTATTAGACTCATATCATAATCATAGCCAATTTCAGAGCTATTTGAGAGCTCTTTTTCAATGCCCCAAAAATCTATAAACGAAAAACGCCTATCAACACTTTAAAGCATCTTGTCGTCAATGCATACTTTAAAGAGTGCGTAAACAACGAATGTTTATGTGCTTTTACCAACTTTATGAAATATAACGACAGATGTTATGAGCGGTTCGATGCACATGAGAAATTCGGTATACATTAATGGGGCCTCAAAGTTGAATTCTTTCATGACGATTTCTTTACTCATTTATCGTTTTATTCACTGAAGTGTGCATGTTAGCGTTGCCTTGTAAATCTGTTTACGTATTTCATCATTTCTTACAGTAGACTTCCTCAATCTTCTATTTGCGATCCATTGCATGGATTAATAAAGCAAAGGCATGAAGGCAATTTACTTACGTACGCAAATTTGACCGTACTAACTGTCGAATGCAAAAAATGAAAATAATAATAAAAATAAAAATCGAAGCAAAAATAAATTTTTTTGTTGATGAGGATTTATGCAAATATGGGGTTGGCCTCCTATGGCAATATTTGATTCATTCCCATAATCGTGTAAAAAGCTAATCATCAGGTCGTGCTAGCCTCTCCATTTCCCCTGAGCAAAATTACTAGGCGTTTTCACTAAATTTAAAATACTCAGAAAACCGTATGATCTAGTTGTATGACATAAAAAGTGTATGTAATTTCAATCTATTTGATACGCTGCTCCATTTGTCTTATATGAACAATAATCATTGAATACAAACTCTTGTTGATCCTCTATAGCACTATTATTAGCCGTTTCGAGCGCTGAAAGCTTCTAATTTCTATGCATAATTGGCTGATATTATTTATAACAACATAATATTGCCGATTACTGTAATTTCTATACCCATTGAAACTTTAAAATCAAAGTTTATTATATAATTATTCTGCATAATTTATTAAAGAAATAGTTTAGACTTTGCAAGGTAATTTCTCGAATCAATTTTTTTTTTCTTGAAGTGCACCTTAACCCTAATCGTTGTTTGCAGATTGTACAAATGACAGTGATTCAAATGCCGGCTGCAAAAGTAGGTTCCCATTTTGAAGTGGTTAGGCATATTCTCCTAACTGGCACCCAGAATTTTTTTCTTCTGATCAAATAATCTAAGCATCGTTCTTTTGAGCAATTCCTTCAATATATCTGGCTATCAATCCACCCATTCATTTCCATATTTGCATAAAATTTGAGTTGGGTATTAATATATAACTATATATTATATTTTCTATTTCTCCCAAAATATTTTGTTCATTTCGAAGGTTGTTTTTGAGTTTTATGTGTTGAAATTGAAAAAAATGATCTGTTTGGTCGCTCAAACTTGAGTGCGAAGATCAAAAGTGTTCGAAATAATCGTAATTTAGACAATCTTTGGAGTTTCGTTCTTTGTTGCCCCTTGAGTAACCGTTAAAACGTATCTCAAAATATGAATATTCAGCAGGTTAGTGCAGATTCACATTTATAATTGCTATTATTACTAGAATGCTTTCAATGGGAGATTAATTTATTAGAGGCATAGGTGTTGCTTTGCTAAGCTTATCAGTAATCGTCACCTTAAAGTATTCCCTCCAAACTTCAGTGCCTAATATAGTCAGAAAAATATATGCTTATATGATGTGCAATTTTTTTTTAATAAAATCTTGTATACATGTGGTCATATTCTCGATTGCACAAAATATTTAACTTTTTTTCCATTGAAGATTCAATTTCAAGGTTGATAGAAAATAGAGTTTTGAGACCAGAAGATGCGGTCATCCATCCTTCTACGGAGGCGAATGCTTATGGCACTATGTAGAGTTAGACGATAGTAAAGAGTTTTATGTGTTCGTGAATATTGTTAAGTCATGAGTGATTTCTTCCAGTCGGCGAGCAATTAGCCTCTCTAGGGCGGAAACAGCACTCAATGTTCGACCCGAATAGACAAGCCACTCGACGCTGTCACGAGCAGATGACGCTTGCTTCTATGGATAACGCCCTCTTTTACAGGTTTGCTCTTATTACATTCTACAGTTGATGTTCAGGTTTTCGTTTAGGTACATGTTCTCCTCGATGCTTGGCCGATATAATGCAACAATGAGTACCCAACCAACATGATGAACCGAACCAATATGGTACATCTAACAGACAAGGTGCACCTATCCAACGTGGTATCTGAATAAAGGGCACAGAGAGGGGGTCTCCTAATTTTTCCCCAGCACAATCGATCACCTGTCGAGTATACTATAAAACCCAATCACTAAGTACTTCAAATGTTTAAATTGATGACTTATGCTTTTGTGTGTGAAGGATGCAATTAATCTCACTGATCCGTAGCAATTTGCTGATTTCTACAATATCTGATAATAGGAGGAAATAAACATCCCTACATCCGCAATAAACAATCTTTAAATCTTATGTATCATCGTTTTATTATTGGCAATTAACCGGCACCTTTATTATAGTGTCGTTAGCCGATAAAAATGATCGGCACATTTGTGCATATAAAATATCTTCGATTAGATGAATAGATATATGTAATATTCGTAGGAGCTATATCGAATTGATCCATTCTAATTTGAGGCTATGCAATATTTTAGTTGTGTAATTGTCACCACCGAATTCTATTTCGCATTCTCAATTTTTGATTTATTTTTAATTCATTCAAAACTTGAGCCCTAAAAATTATCTCTGGGGCTAAAGCATACGCGGCTAGATCTTCGATTTTATGCTGTAATTGCTAAGAGGTGCAAATATCTGAATGAAAAAACCAATCCATTCGGCTCACGTCGCCAACGATACTTGTATTGTTGGCTGCACTTTGCTCAAGGATAATATGATCAGAAAATTACTGTCGAATGCACTTTTTAGGAGCAAAAAAAAAA
>QEWY01000302.1:170495-227518 GCA_006503575.1 Baylisascaris schroederi
ATCGATACTATCTTACAATTTAATCAAATATGAGCCAAATGTTTTTTGCTGATGTCATATTTGCTGCTTTGAGAGTGGCTTTCGGCCTGAGAGTCGTGCAAGCTTCAAGACTTTCAAATTTCGAGTCCACCAGCCTAGTAAAGTTTTCGAGGTTGTAAGTGAAGTCATACGAACTGGGATGAAATCTTTGGAGCGGAATTATTGTATATTTTTTTAAACAGTAAAAACGCGAATAAGAAAGAAAAAATTGAGGCATTCACAATATATCAGCGACAAAAGTTGACCATCGCAGGTTCGATTCCCACTTGTGAAAGTAAATTTTATTCATCACCACTTATTGCAAATATCTGTGCTATTTCTATCGAAAATATAGGTGAATAATGTTTTGGCAAGTTTACTGCAATGTATATCAATTAGCAGTTATTACCATCGGTTTCCTCATCTTCTTCTTCTTCTTCAAAAAAAAGTTGATCATTATAGCTCGTGGCGATCAAAAAATTCGTCGAAACGGAAGATGATCCAGCGATCAAGAAAATCGCCCTGAGAGAAATTCGAATGTTAAACTTTTTTTTCCAAATCGATCCGAATATGTCGGATCGATTAGGAAAACAGCCATAACAGCCTAATCGAGTGCATTGATCATTGTAACTCCATTGTAATTCACTTTGATTTATTTATATCGGTCCATATTGATTTAATAGTTCATATTGATTTTCATATTGATTCATACTGATCGATTCATATTTTTATTCAATCATATTGATTTGCGCAATTTTGAAAATTAGCATAAAATTGTTGCTTAAATAAAATACTCGTTGAGTAATAGTTATTACTTATCATCCAACGTTAATGAAACATTCCTATTTAAATAGAGTACTTGATGAGCAATGCTGATAACCTTTTACTCAATAAACACGAATGTTTTCATTTAATTTTGATGTAGACACTCTATTTCATTCGCTTAATCGCTCATATTTCTATTTTTCACTAATTGTTTTACACTTATTTATTTATTTGCTAACTTTTTTCATTAATTTGCTATATTCATATTCTTATATATGATAGCCTATGCAAGGTTTATATTTATGAAGATCGAAAAGCCCAGAGGTTGCTCTCAACACTGCAAGGAATCGTCTACTGGTGAATGAGAGTGCATTTATGTATTTCCAATCCATGCAACCTCTCGACTTCCTTTTTGATATTATCGAAGGCTTTCGGTGAAGAACATATTATCCTCGATATATTCGTTATCCAGAAAATATTTCAACATCTTAGCACTGGAAACATTGAAATTATTTGCAGCAACTCAAGCATCCGAATCTAGTGAATTTAATTGAAGTATTCAAGAGGAATCGTAAATTGCATCTCGTCTTCGAGCATTGTGATCGAACTGTTCTACATGATCTTGAAAAATACCCTAAAGGGTTAGCTTAAATTTCTTTCATAGTTTTTTTTCTTGTATAAAAATAGCTGTCGAAAAAAAAAGATGTATTCCTTTTTCTCAACGAGAAAAAAAACGCATACGTAATGATTGTAAATAGGGAAAATCTACTGAAATGAATGAGTGGTTTATAAACGTCGTTTTTGTACACACTATTAATAGGGCATTTATTCGTGTTCTATGCCTATAAAAACTCTCATCGTATTTGAACTCTAGCTAGCTAAGAAATGCCTACAACCAAACTACAAACTACATATAACAAGTGAAGAAATAATTGCATTCAAACCATAAGATGTATATACAGTGCCAAACTCTAAACTATGATAAGTGAAGAATTATATACAATAAAAGTGCAGTTAATTTTTATTGTTGTGCGCATCCTCGAAAGATGTTAATCTTTACGTTTGGATTTCATCTTTATTCAAGCTTTGAATTATATGCAAACAAAATATGAGCAATCGATTTATTTAATATTGAAGTAATCGAGTTGCTGATAGATATAAATACATAAATAAAGCGAATTTATAGGGAGACGATTGTTTCATGATGCAACTTTTAACCGAAATTAAAAATACCCAAACAGCGATACGTTTTTGAATCATTTTGGTTGGTCAGTTTTTTTTACTGCTTAGAGTTCAATACCGAAACCATATTTCTTTCAGATGTCCAGAGGCGTTAACAAAAAAGACGATCTATCAATTGTTACAAGCGGTGCAATTTTGTCATTCGCACAATTGTATACATCGTGATGTGAAACCAGAGAATATACTATTGACTCGAAATGATGTTGTTAAATTAGCCGATTTTGGTTTCGCTCGAATCATAAGTGAGTGATTCAAATTGCTTTTCCATATTTTTGAATTTTTCCTGAAGATTTAAATTTATTGGGAAGTTCGATCTTTCGGTTGTCTTAACTAAACTACACACAATCGACGATGTAATATCCGCCAATAATAGTAATTCTTTGTGAATTTCTCACATTTTTAAGAAGAAAATTTTTTTTGGACTCTTTTAGTTTGCATTAGACTCATACAATTATTATGCGTAGATTGTTGGATTTCATTTAGAGGCCACTACCTATGAATTCCTATTTCTTCAAAAGAAATTTGCCAATATTTTTCCGTTAATCGTTTGCTCTCTTGTATTGTTTTTTCTTTCAGATACGAATGATCTATACACGGATTACGTAGCAACAAGGTGGTATAGAAGTCCAGGTGAGATAGCTTTCATTTTTTTTTTATTGCATAGCAAACTTTGATGGAATAGTTTAGTCGATAATTATTAAGTGAATGATGCTAGACAAAAAGTTCTTTGTAATCCCTGGAGCCTTGAAAGATTACGAAAATCGCCTGTTAAATATGATTTTCATAGTCTTTCAACCCTTGGGAATTAATCGCTAAATCAGCGCAACACTCACTTTTTTCATTGAAGAGAAAGATTTAATTCGCAAATGAATTAAAATGGCAATTGAAAATTGAGTCCTTTTTGTTTTTTTTTTCTTTTTTCTTATTGCTTATCAAATACATTTTCTAAAGCGTTTATTCACATCGACCAAATTTTTTTTTTCCAAGGTAGCGATTCGCACACAATGATTTCATTTTTCATTAATCTTGCAATTTAAAAGAATAAAAGCAATGCTGCATTTTCTCTACGATAAATCTACTTTCTCTACAATAAAACTAATATAAGTATATATGAGTGAGTTGTTTTATAGAGTTATTAGTTGGTGATACTCAATATGGTCCACCAGTGGATGTTTGGGCAATTGGTTGTGTATTCGCCGAAATGGTCACCGGAGAAGCGATTTGGCCTGGCCGTTCGGATGTTGATCAACTTTATCTTATTCGTAAGACAATGGGTACGTTAACTTCATGACATTCAGTCTGAGGGATTGCAATCTTAATATCTATGTGAGATTGCTCTTTGTTATAAGTCTTGAAACTTATCAATTTAGTAATATTTAAAATCAGTACGTAATCGAGAAGATTGGTTTATATTGCAAAGATTATTCATGTCATCCACAATTTCAAAGAGAAATTCTAAAGCAATTCAATCTTTATCTGTTTAGAGAGGTGGGAGGGAAAGTTTTATACTCGAGGCGAACGTTTTGAAAAGTGAGAGATATAAAGAATATATGCAAATACGATGTTTATTTATTTCTCAATGAACAAATAATTCGATTATTCGCAATAAGTGCAAAACAAATGAATAGTTTTTTCATTAGAAATAA
This sequence comes from Baylisascaris schroederi, assembly GCA_006503575.1. Classification (NCBI taxonomy): domain Eukaryota; kingdom Metazoa; phylum Nematoda; class Chromadorea; order Rhabditida; family Ascarididae; genus Baylisascaris; species Baylisascaris schroederi. The sequence continues at coordinate 174,167 of QEWY01000302.1, forward strand.
GGAAATGGCAAACAAGAAATTAAGATAGTCCACAGGGATTGAAAATGAGTTAATTGTGGAATTTGTTCACCAACGTACTATTTTTACGTTCAAATGAATGAGAAATGAAATAAACAAAGTTGATCTTTGATGTGTTATTTGAATGTAGTGAACAATTTCTGCTATTTAGTTACATTGATTAATACTTCTTTACGCTAAAGGAAATTTCGCTTAAGCTGAGAATTTTCACCTGCAAAAATCTATCTTTATCGTACTTCTCAATAATACCGTATATTAAATTCCCTAAGCATTTTATACTATTCACTCTATTTATTGTGATCTTTTAACAATTAAATCCACCTTTAGCTTACATAGAAAATATCCATATTCAACACGAAAGCATTCCCATTATGCATTTTTTGCTAGTATTGTATCAAGATTTTTTTTTTATTACACCACTTTTTTGTAGGTTTTGCAATGTTTTTTTTTTGTTTCAAGATTCAATCACCGCTGGTAATTATATCAGCAAATTGCTTTGAATATTCATCCGTTTTTTCTCTATTAAAGAAGATAATTCAAGAATTCCTAAGAGATCGCCTAATGCTTAGATATTATAAATATATGATATGATATTAAAAATATTAGCTTTAATTTTTAGACTCTGAAAAGCAAAATATATTATCTAGTTAAATTTATTGACGGTTAGTCATACAATAATTCCCAACATTTTGCACTCAGCTTCGAAAAATAAATATTTTCATAACTAATCACTAAAATTCGCACTTCATAAAAGCTTCAATTATAAAAATTACCGATGTGAGGGAAAACAAACTAATAGGGCATTAAAATACTCGTTGATAACTTAGCTATCTCAAATGAATTGCATTTTACACCTTTATGATATTTGAACATGATGTTGCTAAGCAGATTCTATGTTTTTTTCTTGGTGTACCGCTTATAAATCGCAAACGAAATGTATTTAACAACGTATCCTTTCTGGTAGAGTTCAACTCCAGTTCATTATGTACAACATAGGAAGGTTTAAATATGTGCTCCATCCTTTAGATGCCAATTTATGAATCATGAGCTTTCAATAATATCTCCATAATGAGTGGAATTATACACAATACAGCAGCGATATTGGTTATACTAGGTGTACAGATGTGCTATTAAATTGTGATATACTTCATATAACCGCCTATTGCTTTGCTTACTTTCATACATTTCAAAACAATAATTAATTACGTCGTTTTTGCTTATAGGTGAATTTTTGCCTCGACATATGCAGATATTCCACTCTAATCAATTCTTTTATGGTCTATCAATCCCTGAACCGGATATATCGGAGAACCTCGCCACCAAACTCAACACACAACCAGTTATTATCGATTTCCTTTATGTAAGTTTATTCATTCACTTAACCGCTCTCTAATTTCTGTGTCAAAATTTACGAAATCATTCAAGCATTTTGATCGCTTCTATGACAGTGATGTTTTCTTTATGCGATGCTGGTTAAATAGGAACTGAGCGCTTTCTTTCTGTTTGCTTCGTACGTTGTTGTTTTTGTTTATTTTTTTTTCTTTTTTTTGTTTTAACAAGTAAAGCTCTAAAATTCTTTTTCCTGCCTTAATTGCCCATACAAAAATTCATCCTCAGAAAAGACCTAATTGAATCCACTGCCCAATTGTTTATCCTTCCTTTGCATAATTTTCGGCTTCGCTCGGAAGTTTCGATGAAAATTCACAACGGCCATTTCTCAACCCGCAACACTTTTTGTGTATTTCTGTAAATTTGTGTTCGTAAAGCTCACTGTACCGACGTCGCGTATGTATGTAAGAATGTCAGTACGTCCTATATATATATATATAAATATATATATATATATATATATATATATATACAAGTATATACTTGTTTATGTATGTCTATCTGTCAGTCTCTGTGTCCGTCCGCGTATTTTTCGCTTGGACACCGATGAGATTGGAGGTATGAGATTTGCTGGATACATTATACATTATAGTGCCTACACTGATCTTCAAACTGATCAACTGTCAGTACAATATTTAGTTATATGGAACTAAGAGCGCTAAAAATTTGCTTGCATTCACAGGTTTGTACCTAACACTACTCAGATTGCAAAAAAAAAGCATATATCAAAGATTAGTGAGAGAGTTGAGCTTTATTCAAACAAAATTGTCTTGTTTCGCATATTTTATTATTTCCTAATTGCATATGAGACCGGTTGGTCTTCTAATACGTGCTAATGCGCTAAAACTTGTCACCAAGAAAAAAGCTTTGATCCGTTGAAATTTTATTGTGAAATTTACATTTTCAATGAAATCCTTCATAAGTATAGTTGATTATTTTTGTGAAATATCCTACTTCATTGGATACCTCTTTCAAAAAAACATCAACACTATAACTCAATGTGCTAAATTTGAGTAATTAAAATAAATGAAAAAATATTTCTCGTTGAAATAAACGCTATCTGAATGGAATTTATGACGAAAGAAGCTCATTTCCCTTAGCGAATATAGAATCGCATTATGCTCTTATTTCAACGGCTAAAATCGTATCGTTTTAATGACATCATAATGTGTGATTTATTGAACGCTTTCTTGCGTTAATAAAACTTAAAAACTCATATAATGACAATGTAGTCGGAAATATTTTGCCTAAAGTGATGATGTCATCAGAGAGGAAGGGAGGAAATCAATTAGAGAGAGGAAATAAAGGGCGATAAAATATGAAGCAATTAAAGAGGGTGAGAGAAAACACAAAGAGGCGCTTCCGGAAAGGAAGTGGCAATTTACTGAATAAAGTGGATATGGTGGCTAAAGTATTTCCAAGTAGAAAAAATGCTATCAGATGATGCCATGAATTTAGCACATGATGGAATTGCCACTTTTAAGACCAAATTGATAAAAAAAAAATTTCAACACGATGGAAAATATTTGGCACTGTGCCTAATCTCAAAGGCAACGATACAAGATTTGTGCAGGTTTCGCGATATGGTGGAAGCTTTATTTAGGTGCAATCAGTGAAATGAAAAATAAAAAAATTAGCGAAAATTGCAAATCTACTATTTTTTATGGCATTTTGAGGAGACCGCTCGGTGTCTTTATCTTTTCGAAAGTGTATATCATTTACGATGACTACTTGTCTTATTACTTAAACAATGGTGACTATGAGAACATTGTCTAAAAAGCATAAATATTGATGAAACTTTCATAAATTAGATGACGTCATTTTCTTGAACATAAAACTGGATGAAATGGAAGGAGGATGGGGAAGGGTGCGAATAGGAAGGAGGGAGAGGATTATAGAAGTAAATGCTTTTATCTCTTTAGTTCTTTTAAATATCGAATTTAGTTTTTAAGCAGCAAATAGGAATATTTTCCTCTGCATCAGTCTGTGCATATCACTTGTTCTCAATGCAATACATGCGATAAAATTCGAATTTCTTGGCAAATAAAAAAAAAGTATAACCGATCATACTAAATGGAAGACGATCTAAAATGGTCAAGAAAACTTTTCACAGTCAAGAATTCGATAACTTCACCAACTGCATATCTAAGCGTAAGGTGAATCTCAAACTATAATCATGCAAAATGAAAAATAATCGTTTGAAGTTCAAAATTGATCAGAACGACCAATAAAAATAGGTTAAAGTGCCTTAAAATTTCCGTTTAGTAAGTGATCGAGTGACCGATCGTAGAGATTAATATTAACAGCAATGAGCATAAGATTAATAATTTTTGCCACAAGAAAATGAATACTGCTACAAAATGCGGCCATTGTTTAAGGCTAGGATTTTACGATGTTTTATCGATTAAAAGTTAGTATTGATGCAGGTAACGAACGAAAATACGGTTTGTAAGTAATGTTAGCGCTGTGAAATGCGATGATTTTGCTTTGGGATGCACTTATTGTGAAGTATTTTAATATTAGAAGTATGCTATACACTTACATTTTACCTCTATTTCGAACGCTGTATTTTTTATGCTTGCTTTTATTTCATATTAAAGAAGTTCATTTACTTAACATTGATAAATTTTTAAATTTCTCTCAATTTTATCGTCATTTCGATGAGCAAATTTTTTTACTCTTGAACTCGATTTGCGAGGATCATATACTTCGAAATTATTGATGCATCTTGAAAATTATATTATCTTTCAAATGGCTTCTCTTAAATGTTTTTGGGAAATTGCGATTTTTTGTATTGCATAATTTCCTATTTTTGTGCTTGTTTAATCTTATAATTGTCGCATTGATTAAGACAGATCTACTGAAATAGCTATTTGTAGTTTCAATTTTATAGGATAAAAGAGCTTAAATTTCATGGCTCTTATTGCTAATTATGCCAACTCATAATGCATTTTCTTTGCAAAGGGATAAAAGCTTGATGAACAAATAGTTAAAGCATTCGAAGCAATAGTTTAGAAGTGTTTGTTAATAATCTGAACATCAATTACTATTTGCGATATATCCCTCATGCTCTTGTCCCTCCGTTCTACCTTCCCCGCCACCCTCTTCCCCATTAGACCTACAGTAGGAGCTAATAGGTAATGGGCAACCTTTTAGAGATCCCAATCCCTATTCCCTCTCTTGGTAATCTAAACATTTTGAACGATGGGCAGTAAACATTCCTAAAAGACTTCGTTGCTCGTTTTCCTCGAATCTAAATAACCTGAATTTCTTGATGTTCTCATGAAGTTCGCATCAAGGAAATATGCTAATGTGGTATGAGAGAAAAGTGTGGCATGCAGTTTCATCAAGCATTCCACCAAACGAGCAGTAGAACACTATTGAAAATCTTAATGTTTTTTTTCAATTGCTGAGAGAAATTCGCAAACTCTCAATGTAACATATAAAAGTTCGAGAAAAACGTTGGTAAATTTTTATATGCCAAACTTGACACATTACTTGAAAACATTGATAAATTATGCATTTTGATCATATGGTAATAGCATATTTCGTGTGGTGCAATATTTAAATTGCGTTTATCTACTTCAATGCTTGCAAATTTCAAAACTTCTGATTGAAAAATATTTTATACAAGCGTAACTCTACCAATAGCATCAGATTCTAGACCTTGTGTTCTTCAGTTAAGTTGTTTTATAATGATTGCTGTTTTTCAGAAATGTTTCGATACAAATCCAGAAAAACGATGGTCTTGCAGTGAACTATTGCAACATGATTATTTTCATGGTTTCACATATCGGGTACCATCATGTGAAAACGATTCTCCAGTAAAGCGAGTAAGCCAGTCATTTATTTGTAATTCTAACATTTTTGCTGTGTTTTCATCACTAAAATTAAAGTTATATGAGATTTATTTGCCAGCTAAAAATGTTAATGTTGAGATTTTAGAGCGGATATAGAGGTATTTCATTCTCAAACATTGTTGAGTATGAAACGCTAAACTTATACATGAAGTTTTTTATTAGTATCTTCTTTTAACGTATAAAGTATCTAATTTAATTTTCATTCCCTTTCGACTATGTTAAATGCTTTTGCGCTTTTGTTTGCGAGAATATTGGTTCCATAGGTGGGAGGAAATAAGAATGAAATACGCTTCAGCGCCTATTCAAATTTTTTTCAAGCCCATGATATTCGCGATTTTCTTTCGTAAAGATTCGCTTTGATAAGGCCATATCTAGGCGTACTTGTGTATGCAAATGTATCTGTCAGTTTTTGACTATCTATTTACTCGTTGTAATTTCTGATTTCTCATTGAGTAAGTGTGACCTTCAAACCTCATTTTCGACTCAATTCGCAGAAATTTCAATGAGTTTTGCATGCATTGCTTTTCCGGCAGTTTGCATTTTCAAGAAGTAAAATGCGCTTCCTGGCATTTATTGATAGGCTTCGTTTAATTTGTTCAAATATCTTACTTCTAACTAACTTTTAATAAAGTCACTCGTTGTATTAGAACGAGTAACTTCATCAAATGTATTAAAATGTGTTTGTATTACATGTTAAATACATTGTATTACAGCAACCTATTTGACAATTAAAAGAGTCTCTCAGTGGAGCACAGCAATGATATAGGTTTTTTTTTTTCAACGGTGCCTTCAAATCAATCACCTTCATAAAGTCCCAACAAATAATAGAGAATGCCTCATAAACAATGGTATTTAAAACTCGCCGACTACCCGCGTCAATGTTCTGCAAAAAAAAACTCGTTTTTTTTTTCAAACCGATTATCTGTGTTTAGTCTATAGCTGTTTAAATGTCTGTAGCTGTTCATAGCTTGTTTCCTACGCACTTGTACCATTGATAGGTGCGCATGAAAACCTTTCAAATACGAACTCCAACGATTGACTTGTCACCGAAAAATGATTGAAATTGCGATTTGAAATACCCAACTATTTCTTCTTTTTTTTGCATGAAAATACATCGAATTTATTTCAGGTGTCTGGTAACTACTTGCCATATCTGAATGGTGGTATGCAAAACGAGCAACGAGCTGTCACACGGATTCAAACAATGAATGGCGCGATGGCTAATCGATCTTATTTACCGTCGATTTAGATATACTGCACCAATTTTTAACCATCTACCATATATGTGGTTCGAGAAATACCGCTCAGCTTTAATGTCGAATCAAAAATTTTCTTTCTTTGCACGGATTAGATGCACATTGAAATGATATAAACAGTTCGTAGATGGAGAATGGTGAAGAGGGGTGGGGAGAGGCAAACTGCTACCAATAAATATCGCTAAAATGTCACGGTCCATAGGTGGAAAATGCTGGAGAGAGAAAAGGGGAAGAGAAATATCCATCAAGAAATATCGGTAAAATATGTCGGTCATCGTTCTCTTCAAATTTCAAATTGACCATCTAATAGTGTACCTAAATGTGCGCATAGCAGAAATGCTTGAGTTAAAGTGCAACGGAAGAAAATTTATGATTGCTCAATACTTATTTGTACATTGGATAATTAATAAATTAATGACATTCAGCATGTTGTTTTTTCAATACAAACAATTTTTCTAAACGTGAAATCAGTGCTTAATTTTATGACTTATAGTTTGTACGCATTTTTGCAACTGCGCTCGACAAAATTCCATCATGATGGTTTGCAGGCAGGTGTGTTCACGTACACATATCCATCCCGTCTGTCTGTCTGTCTGTCCTTGTGTTTGTATATCAGTTCGATACAAACATTGAAGTCAAAATTGTGTAATTCAGCCGATATGATGAACTATGGATTGACTTCCAGTGCGATAATTCAGGTTAATCCATTGAAAGAAGTTGGAGGCATTGCGATATGAGTATAAATTTGTGAGTATTTTGCAACTGCAATTTTTTATTTCGCCTCTTTTCGTTTAGAAAAATCAGCATTTTATGCAAAATTTACAGCAGATCTCAATGAGTATATTCTATGTTACATATTTTACTTTTTGTAAGCAATTTGGGAGATCAGTTAAACGCTAAACGATAGCACATATCGCACTGCATGCCACTGCCATGCTTTTTCACTTGTTTTATAATAGAACAATATTAACGCAATGAGGGAGGAACATTTTCTCTTCTTTCCTTCCCTTCCATCTATTCTTCCTGTAAATGCTCCTCCCTTATTTCTAGGGAAAGTTTCTTGGAAAATTTCAATATCAAATACTGCAGCGGTAGTCCAAGTAGATGACCTTGTAGTTGCAGTTTTAAAAAATTTTGCATATTCCATTAAATCCAAATGAAAATATTTTTCAGTGCGACGATGATTAAGAACAACCGGTTGCGCTTTATTTCAAACAAAAAATGCATCTAGCTTCATTTTTCGACGGTCCTACTCTACGATCATTGCTCACTATTCATTCGAACGGACATACCCACTGATTCATAAAATGTACGCAGTAGCTAAAATATTAGCTTTTGATTTATACAGCAAATATTTAAAAGACCTATTAAGATGCGACCGGTTGAATACAATATGCTGTTGGAAATGACGATTCATTTCTTGGCTGTTTGGTTGTTACAGAGTGTTCGGGTAAATGAAGGACTAACAATGAAGTTATCCATCAAGAAATCTTTCCTCATAGAGTACCAGAAATGATCTCGTTCATGAATTCCCAAATTTAGTGGATTCTCCAATTTCTCTTATTTCAGAAGTTCCTGATTTCATTTTAGAATTCCTGAAATCCGTAAATTCGGGAACCTCAAGAGTTGCTGATGCTGCGTGATGCCCGAGTTTGTCCAGAATTTCATTCGTAAATCCCTGGAATCTCTGGATCCGCATGAGGGATTTTCAAAATCCAGAGCAGAAAATGATGATCGCACTTTGAATATGCATGTTATCGCTCCTCAGGTTTTCCTTCTAATTGTTAAATATGAGATTGGCGACTATCTTACGATTAATCTCAGAGTGATGCTGATGCTCTTTTTTTTGCAGCTATCTGTATGTATAGAATATTTTCTTTTCAAATTTATTGTTGGTAATTTCATTGCAATAATATTTCATCAGTTCATCGGAATCATTTCTCTTCAGATATAAAATAATCGTCATATTTCTGTATAGAAATATTAGATCATTTAAAAACCTTTGCTGTAATGCTGAAATATTTTATGACAGTATGCAACAATATTTCATCGCTTTGAGTCCATTCAATACTTATTTCTTACTAATGAATAGTAAAGGGTGTCGTTTATCAATTTGATTGTTTTATTTTCCTTTTTTTTAATATTAAAACGTTTTGTCACTTCTTTACCCGACTACAATTTTTAATAAATTCGAAAATTTCAGCTGGCTGACTCTGACCTTTTTTCCTCATTTTATTTCTTTCAAGCCTTCAGATGGGCAGCAAACATGAAGAACTAGGTTTTCTTTAAACTGAAAAATAGTTGCTTATTACTATCACCTAACTTTCTCTTCCTTTTGATTGGATCAAAGATTTAAAAAAGTGGCTGCAAAAACTCTTGAGGTAATAAGCTGGAATTTATAACGTTGTGGAAATGAAGAGCAAGTCTTTATGATCATTAATATCTTTGAACTACGGTACACAATGTTGACTAATGAGAGGATTTATTTTTACAGTAGTGAAATGGTGGTAAAACAGTGCGAAACGGAATCGATGGTGATGGTTTTATGTAGGAGTGGAAATGCTTTAATGGCCAGATTTTAACGGTTTATTTTTGGTATTCTCAACTCATCATATCACCGAACGAATAGAATTTTCCTCTAATGTCAATAAGGGAATTTCTAAAGGAGAGAGGATTTCATAGTATCAAAATTGCTCGATTTTATATTGAGTGCGTGCAAATCGATACGATTTTATTTGTTTATAAAAGGTGAACGATGCAATGACATCGTTATTGATAAGCACCACTAAACTCATCGTACAATGCGACTCTATGTGAAATATATTGCATTCGTCACTTGTTTCTTCCTCTTCTGGGTTTGCTTTCTTCTAACACGATTCGATGCTCTACACGTGGATATCCCTAACATCGCTAGTAAGCTTCAAATGGATGCTCATGCTCCACTCGACAACAATAACGACCCAATTGTTCTAGAAGTCTCAGGTAAAAGAGCCAAGTTGAAAGTATCAGAAGCAGGCAAGGCAAAACTACGATGGCATTCTCCTACGACTGCAATTAAATTTGGTAATTTAAGCGATAGTATATTATTTTATAGCTCATTTGTGGACTATCGTGATGGCAATATGGGCTATCCATATGTGCGAACAATCCTTCTTAAACAAGTGACTCACACTGTTCAACTCTCGTGTCGTTTTGGTGAAACGCTAGTCGAAGGTTCCCTATACGAATTGGCTGAAAATCATCTACAAAAATATAGTACATATATATTCAGCTGTAAAATTCCTCAGCCAATCAATATCGATGACATTCGAGAATGGATTCTCACTGATGGCAGCAATAGTGCTATTTTGCAAGCAACATATCGAATCCCAAAGGAAGATTCTATCAGTGCGTACAACTACGATTACAGTATTTGCGTGCCATTTCTATATGGTTCTGTATATAAAGGGAAACATTTCATTGAATTTGCTGAGTTGAATAAGCTACTTGGTGCACAACGTATAACGATATATACACATCAAAACTCTTTAGCGAAGAGTCTACAAAAGGCATTAGACTATTACAGTAAAGAAAGGTTGGCTTTATTTTCTTTTTTTATTGCATCAGTTTTATTTATTTGAAATAAAGGGTTTCTTTAAAGAAATGGATATCATTTAATAGATTCGATGAGTAATGTTCATATACAACAATTAAGAAAAATGAACCATAGAAGATTAAGAAGTACCTATTGATGTTTTTAGGAATAAAACCCTATAGGGTATGACGGCGATCAGCAGAAAAAAAATTTCAAAGAAACAGGAGGGATGTCAAAGTAGAGGTTGAGGTGATGAGGGGAGGGGGAGGGGGAGGAGGGGAGCGAGGGAGGGAAGTGGTAAAGGACGTCTCCGAGAATATCGGAAGAGAGCGGTTAAGTCCTCTACCTTCATTGAATAAAACAATTTCTTTTCATCGTGATATTAAGCGGTCGGTGTCGACAACTCTGATGTCGCTTTGTTGTTGAAAGTTTCTTCTGCCATATGAAACTATATCAAGTTTAAAAAAGACATTTTTTCTTTGCCCACTGATTTGCTATGTGCCGTCGTAAATTTGCTTTGCAAATATGCACTATGTCAACGTCATATCTGAGAGCATACAATTTGTCTGTCTATTTGGCCCATTAGCTTTAACTCTGAAATCAATGACATTTGATGGCCGATGTAATGTGCATCGTTGGATGACCTCACGCATTGCAGTGCTTACTATTCTGATAACCTAGAAAAGAGCTATAAGCAACTATATTAACCAAAAGTTTACACTTTTTTTATAATGTTCAAAATTTATAATACATTTATAATAGGCCGAAAAAAAACGCTTTTAAAAGATCTTCACGGATTTTTGTGCCTAATTTTTTTATTTATTTTTTATTTTTTATAAGGTCGTCAATGTGGTGATCGGAATGTAAAAGCGCATATCACAGCAATTTCTTTGGCACGTTACTGTACTTATTATCTTTGGTGTGAGCATTTTCTATATAAAAACGCCAGAAAGAGTAAAAATCAATTTAATGCACAATACATGAAGTATAGCTTAAAAAGGGTTTATTAATGATTGAGGCTTTGCAGAAATGGATCGATTCCAGAGACATCCGATTATTAAAAATTTTCTCAACATTTATATNAAAAATATTTTCAATAAAGAAGATTTCTTTGCTCACGATTTTTATTAAATTTAAATTTGATTTTATTAATGGACTACTACTTTAAATTATATCATTCAATTTGCAGTATTCTTAATATGCGAAAATAGTCAATTTTTGTACTTTTTGTAGATTTCAAGGCTTTGGATTTGAAAATTAGAAAGAAATGTGAAAATGATTCGTAAAGTCGGCACAACGGTTTGGCAGGAGCTATGAGGGATATTTGATACATATTTATGGGTTAAAACCACAAATGTTCCACTGAACTTTTAATAAGACGGTTTGAATACATATATGGCGGATATTCCTTCCAGTATATTCCACTCCTCTATGTTCTCAACCACTGATTTATAGGTTAATCGAAGTGATCGAATATGACCTTCCTATCAAGAATATTTGGTATCACGGACAGCTTGTTACAATCACCGATTGTCTTTACAGGTAACTGAAGAATTCCCTAACTGTAAAAGTCAGCCTCGTTGGCTTGTCTAGTCGTCCAGATCACGTTGAGACTATGTAATATGAGCATAAAAATGGCACAATTGCTTACTAATGAACTATTTTTTTTCGGAGTATTGGAGTGACGCGATTTCTTTCGTTCCATGATCTTGACGAGTTCATCATACCAACATCGATGCACAATCTTACCGCTCTATTTTTCGAGATCTTCAAAGAAGATATAGCCAGCTATCGTATTCCAACAAGATATTTCCAACTCGAGTAAGTATGGCGTACGATTATTCGGTAAATTTGAAAATAATTCTCGAGTAAGCATACTGTAATTATGACTACCTATATAGCCAATGTTTACATAGATAATCATCTGAAAATATGCCTTTTGCTTTTAAAAGTTGGTCTTTCTATGAGAATATCTAGGGCAATTTGGAGAGAATAAACTCTCACCGAATTTATCGTCAGTTGTTTATTTTTCAACTCCTCAAGGGTGTTGAAACTACTCTTGGCTGAAGATGGGAGAATATGGGAGAGGGGTGCGATTTTGTCTTCAATACTACATCTCCCCTTTCGATGAGTGGCTTGATGGTTCCTAGTTGGCAATGTTCCCAAAGAAGGGATATTGAAAACCCCCAAAAATTAAATCTCACGGGGTATTTTGAATGTGCAAAAGAATGAAAGCAGTGTTTTATGGAAACTTTAATGAAAACTTCAATATTTATCGGTGCTTGTGGAAATCATGAAAACGGATGGAAATGCGAAAAATTTCATCTATGATTTCCGCCAAAACGTTCTTCATCAATTGCTCTATCGCACCAAACTAAAACAGATTTTTTACATATTATTATAAGATCATTACTTATTTATTAACTTTACAGATATACCGTAATTACGGCGTTCTATCTATCGATTTCCATCGCCCTAATTGTTGAATACTTAAAAGATATAGACTACGGTGTTGATTTGCATAATAATATTTGAATTGTTGAAATTGTAAACGATTATTGCTTTGTATATAATTTGCATTTTTTATAAACTATTCCTTTACATTTGAATTCTATTATTTTAGATGTGCTTGTAAAATTCATTGCAATAATCTCATTGATTTAAAGTATAGTTCAATAGAGAATCTTAGAAAGCTTTGATTTTTCATTATAGCAAAAACCTTTTCTTAATTATGACTATATAAGGAGTTCGGCTGACAAAATGAATCATTGCAAATTGCATAATTATTTCTTATAAATAGTTTATTCAACCATAGTCAATTAATTGTAAATTGTAANTATATCAAAAATATTTGCAATTTTTTATGCTAAAATTGAAGAGAAATTGAAGAAATTTATGAGGGAATTAATGTTGAATAATTTTCAGAGAGGATGTTCCAATAACGTTAAACAATAAAAAATCATTGAAACGACTCGATCCACTTTATACAAAATGTGTTGTGAGGCCCGAAATGATCTTTGAACAGGTAACGCGGATAGCATATCTTTCTACTACAGTATCACTCTTCGTATACTGTAAAATTGCATAGATATGCTTTACGGTTTAGTGATCTCAATGGGAAGATGAAAAATTAATACTGTAGTTGAGCGAATACATCGTTTTAATACTACTATTACATTTACAATTTATTGAATGCGCTGTTATTAAATGATTGGCTAGTACCATTCTATCAATGATTATTTCCGACCGAGGATGGATATATTGAATATTGCAATATATTCAAATCGAATATATTGCTAAACATTAAAAAACATTGTTTATTTTTATTAGAGAATCAGCGTATATTCGACGAATTTATTGCAGGGAATTCATCACACAAGTCGTGTTATACAAGATCGTTATCATTGTGAGGCATTAGCTGCTTCTCTTGCAACTTTACATCACTACAAAAAGGATATCTCCATCGCCGACCGAACAAATGATAATATCGAACGCTTTCGACAACAACTTAACAAATCCTATCATTTGGCACTTCAACGAATTGATCTTTTAGAGCAATCGAGTTGAGTGTTCAATGTTTACCCGCTAAATGGGGAAAAATTTGCCTATAGGCATTTCTTATATACGCTAAGCAATAGACATCTATTATTTTAATGAAGTCAACAGTCAAACTGATCAAATCAATCGAAATATTTTTGTACGTTTGTGGGAACTTTTGAAAAAAAAATCCAAATATATTTTCGTTTGTATGAGTAGTGAATTTCAAAAATACCACCTTCTGTTATGATTACTGAATATTTATAAATGCGATCACCTTATGGGGGGCAAAGGTTTGCAAAGAATATAAACGTTGATGTCTTGCAAACCTGGCATGATCCTCCACCTAACCACATCCAATATTTCTAAGAACACCTCCCATTATCGAAGCACCTTGATAATCAAACTGATAAACTTTCCAACCTTTATTGATTCATTCACGTACAGAGATGAACAAGTGAGGTACTGCCACCACCTTAACTATTCCGTTTACTAGTATTACCGTTAATCCGCCTGAAACCTCTTCGAATAGAGGATTCACGCCAAGTCGGCTGGTTACTGACTCTCCATGCGTGATACAGATCGTATATTCTATCAATCGTAATTCACCTCCTGATTGACGTCGTAATGCCAAGGTAGTAGACGCTTTTCGCAGCCAAATATAGGTGAAGCGTCATCAAGCCTACTTAGAAGGACTTATATTTTTCATATAGGCATTTTTTGGAACAAGTCTATAACTTCCTCTCCAATTTACTTCCGCTAACCATATAATGAACTTCTATATGACTCAAATCATCCTTCACGATACACCGCATTCTTAACGGGTTTTCAAACTGTAAATCATCTATAGCGTACAGGGAGTTGTGGCACACCCTAAGAGATAAGAATGTAATCACTGCTGACACCCTTAACGATAAGAACTTTATGGCCGAAACTCTTCATGATAAGAACTTAAGTTTACAACAATATACGCAATTCACAGTTGCCACCTTATCGCGGGTGGTACCAATCTGCTTACTCACCCTTATCCACAACAACCGAATAATCTATAGTAGGACACATAGGAATGTGGAGGCGTATAACATCTAGAAGAAAACGACGCGAGTTTATTCGACAACATGCATCTAGTAAGGATACCACAAGGAAAACACAACAGTCAATCCATTTGCTATGCGAAACCAAACAAACTGCTCGCATATGCCATCGGTCTAACCTGAAACAACCAAATCGGCTTATGCAAATCTCGAAAGTAGTACCATTAGTACTATATATATATATATATATATATATATATATATATATATATATGATCTAACATCGTCAAGATTGTAAAGTATACAAGCCTTGGTGGATAAACCACTAGCACATATTTCCTTCAACGACATAAACAATAGGAAACACCACCGACTTCTCTATGGTCTTCTCTTTGGTAGTTTTAACAAAAAAGCACCCAAATGAATCCTCGTTGCATTGTTGCCCTATTAAAGTAATTTTTCTTATATTGTACGATGGAAAACTTTTTTCGAAAGTCAGAACACTTAACTATGATCTCTAAAACTTATGAAATCAATTAGCTTACACTGGGATGTTCAACAGCGCTGAATGAGGTGAATCGTGGTCTGAGGTTATTCCCTCGAATCGTTATGAATGCACCTTTATTGCCCATCGTATCGCTGCAAATTCAAATCCAAAATTAAACACAGCTTCGAATACTTCTTATTTGAGGAAAATTTGCTTGCTATTCCTACTCAAAAATAATAATAATAATAATAATAATAATAATAAAATTAGTAACCAACTGAAAAGAATCATTCCTTTGGTTAGATATCGCTTCTTCTCGTTCAATCCGTTCTTGATTAATTGACCTCTTTTTAACTATCGAGTTCTGAAGTCTACTCCAAAGCAGACAATGGTCTCTTTTTTCACTACACTCTTTCTACCAGCTTAAGTTAAAAACATCACAGCAGCGCAAGCGTCCCGAGTATTATGCACCGCCTCTCCTCCTTCCTCTTCCTTCTAGACTAAAACTACCAAAGCGTTTCAAAAAATCTAATCACTAACAAACGAAAAACATCCCTCCTCCTTGAATGACAGTTCAATTGCAACAACTATTCATAAAACACTTGTAAAAGAAAAAAAAACCANNCCTTTTGTCCCCTACCTCCTCCCCGCCACTCCTTCATACCATAATGTAAGGATTAGTAACAACGAGAATTGACAGAATCCAATAATTAAGAGGATGTTTGCTAATACTTTGCAGCACTTTTATTAATTCATTTGAAATATATCGTCAGTAAGAACTAAGTAATGCTGAAGTTTTACAATACTTCTTGCAGGCGTGTTAACCTACGCAGGTGGTAATATTTGCTGATGTTATCAGTTTGATTTGGATTCGCAATCGTTTTCCATGAAGAAAAACCATTGACTCATTGCCCTCATCCTTCAGCCCTATTTGCGTGGATCATTGCAAATTTCGTTCCAAAAAAGGCCAATCTCAACAATATTTCAATGCTGGAGCTAGAAGAGGAAAAGCAGGACATCTATGGCTGCAAAGTGCATGCTTCCGTCAACAATAACAGCCGCATACACACATACTCTTCAAGTCTGTTTTCCTAGCAACGGCACTACACTCATTGCACTCCATGCCCGACCAGCTACTTCACATTATTCATTAAATAAGAAACGCAGCCTTAGAGTAAAGAAACAAAAGGTTTAACAGTGAGCTAAAAGAGACCTGCAATGCCCACCTAATAACATATTCTAAACCGTTCCGTTTGCAGAAATCCTCGGTGATATCGGGTCCGAACTGGCAACCGACGCCTCGCTTAGACGGGGATCGACCAGGCAAATCTTGAGGATCCGACCACAGCAAATCACACATCACTCCTTAATCATAGCAGATCAACAGTCTCTGAACAATGATTATTACTGAACTAAAAAATCTAAATATACGACAAGTTTTAATGGAGTGGTGGTGTGCAAACAAATCTAGAAAATTATGAAACATCCAGTGACCATAAGTTGAATTTTCTCTAGATTATAATTTCCTTCACTCCTTTCCCCTCAAGAAGAAGGAAAAACCGGCAGCAACCAGATGCATGGATCTTGCAGCCAGTGCTCTGCGGACAGGTTCGCGCATGGAAATATTACTGATATGAGTCGAAATCAAAGGAAAGTCCCCATCAATAAATTCAAAGTAGATGGGAAGTACCCTCGTCCGGTGGCTGACGATCCCTATTGGTTGTTCGAATCTCATCCAATGTGATATTATCGTCTTTGAACAGCCCACCATGACACACCTGAAACAGAGTGCGTTCACATTTGAAAGCACAATCACACTATTGTGAAGTTATTATAACACCATAAAGCATAAATATCTTATTGCCCCTTCACCTCTCACTATCAACTGCAAGGGATCCGCGGTGGAGAAGCGATGGGAACTGTGATTTCCAAAGTACGAGCTTCAATTCTCGGCGGGTAGCAGGAAAAGGAGAAAGGAGGAAGAGAAAGGATCTGAAAATGCAACTGCGTGAGAGTAAGCACCTAATTTACAACGCTTTTCCAGCAACTACCGTGAGTAAGATACTATACTGCTTAATTATCGAATAACTTCTGCAAAACAGTCAGCCCGACCCACCAGACTAACATCGAAGGCTGCAAAAAAACAAACTTTTATATCTCCAGATTCCCATATAGTTAGGGGTGTTTGAAATCAGTTTCTTTTCGCCGACGAAGAAGGAGGCGGACAAATGTCAATCACTACCACAGAACCATCCTTCAAAATGAATTACGAACGCAGACGAGGTAAGCAAGAAATTCTGTGGATATCAAAGTATTATTAAACCCGCATTTTATCTCAGTACCTTTCGGAAAGTGCACCTTAGTTCCCATCCGGATAAACGAATTGTTGATGTGTGGTGAGGAATAAAATTTGAAAAAAAAAATTCGGCAAATGAGAACAAAAAACTAACGAAAATCTTCTTGTTGATGAGGTGACAAAGAGGCAAATAATTAAATATTTCGGTAAAGAAGTCAGCCATTTGCGATGTATACTTGCTTCGAACCTCGCCCTCAAACCCGTACATTTTATTCATTACCTCGCTTTCATGATTCCCTTAAAAATAACTTCGTTTATTAAAGTTCAATGATGCAGACTGATCAATCAACAACAACATGCAAGATTTCAACGAAAACAGTAATAGCAGACTTGATTGAAATGCAGCCTTAGTGCGCAACTTCAACTCCCCTCCCCCCTCTCAGGAACCAAAAAGCGGTCATTTGCAAATTCGAAACTCCAAAAACTATTCTATCAACAAAATCGGAATGAATTAGCAAAGCATGTAATATGGTCTTTGAAAATTGAAGTGAAAAACTCACCCCGTGACATGAAGAAATGATTGGGATAAAGCAATCTGAATCCAAAAAGAGTGAAGATCGTCTCCACCGAAAACGATCCTCGATCCACAAAATCTCCGTTGAAGAGCTGAAAAAAAAAGATAATCAATTTTTATGATCAAATCAACGACCTTACATTTCCATCCTAAACTGAAATATCCGCATTTCTTTGAAAAAATAAAAACATTTATGATTATAAACTCTTACATTTACACGAATCATGAAAGTTTAAAATGATCAGCTAAAATTTATGCAGAAGGCAGTCGCTCAAAAACAAAAATATAAGATAAATTTTGCATTAAATAACCACTGAGCACCACAAAAAATGATTTAACACGTAGATAAGCAGCCATATCCCCCCTTCCCCATTTTATATAAAAATTTTCGCGAGTGTATTAAATTACTTTCTTGCGCGACTTTGCTTTCTATCCAGATGACCGAAAAAAATGGCCAATTAAACTAACCACTGCTTACTTACAAATCTCCACACGTCCTATACGCGTTATCTTGGTTTTCCTTCACACTTTGAATCGATGCTTTTGATTATCGCTGAACGACGCCGTAAATATCCCATATTGCTTTAATTCTTTTCACAGTATTCCCCTATATCTTTGTGATCTCTCCCCAATAAATGGGCTTGAGAGATGCCAAACACGATCTCGAATGCATTCAAATCATTTCATAAAGATGAGAAAGCAAAATTTCAGAAATATTGCAAAGCAGTCAAGCACTTACGTATGGATTCTCCTCGGATGGAAGTCCATTCAAATCGAAAATATTGCAAAGGTCATAAAACTGACCATGAACGTCGCCACATATAGTAAACTTTTGACCAGCGGGTACATCTATTTCCACCATTGTTGGTTGATCACCAAGCAACCTTCGTATTTCTAACAAAATCTGCAAAAAAAAAAGAAAAAAATAACGCCTCTGCAAAAGTAAAATCGATAGAATAAGAGGCTGGCAAAAAGCTAAACCAAGAGTTTTCAGTAATACAGTAATACAAGTGGATATTCGCTTTCCTGTTTCAATTACATCTTAAAGCATATAAAAAGATGCTTTATAGCATTCGAACAAGCTGAACGCAAAAAGCAGCACTTACAGCCGACTGTCAATATGACCAAAGACAACTATACAGCAATTAGTGTAACTGAAGATCTTGCTGACCTTATAGGCATACTTTTTATGGAGCTTCTTCTGTGCCTTGAATGTTCGGATCAGCTCTACCATAAATTCAGCCGATACAGGATCCTCTAGAACTGGTCCATCGTAGGAAGCCTCAACTTCTGCAATCGAAAACAAGTGAAAAATGTAAAACGCTTAATTAGAGCCTGCTAATGTCAGACAGGTGAGGTCTGAATATGCAAAAGGAGTAAAAAAAATGACACATCGAAATGAATCTTGTGATGGAATTTCGCACACTCCCCGAGATTATGTGTATCAACTGTTCGCGCTTCTGAAGTTTCAAACGATATCTTTTTGACGGACAAATACTGGTCGAAATACAGGTTCTTATGTAGAAACTTGGGAGAACTAATTATCGGTAAAATGAAAATGCAAAAGAAATTCAGAAATAACACGCTTTCAAGGACTATGAGATCTGCATGGAAAATTCAAGACTTCCCAACTTATATCAAAAATTAAAAATTAAAAAAATCAGTGATTTTGGATCTAAAGATTTCTCTCTTAATATTCAAAAAGATAAAAGCTCTCAAATTTCATGAGTTCGCAGCCTGAACGGACCGAAATATATATAAATATACCGCACTTCCTGCGATCTATATAATCAACGAGTTCTGAAAGAACTAAATGTCTTTGCTGCCTACAAACTATTCGCCAATATGTTGTTTAACTTAACAAACCAATAGGCCATGACTGGATGGTCACTAAAAATAACCATAAAATTCATACAACAAACACTGGAGTAAAATACAAAAACCATCAACCATTGGTTTCAACAACCATATCTTTAAATACCTTTAGAGGCGGAATTAAATGTGAAGCAATGAGGTCAACAACTTCTAGGATGAAATGTTTCCATTCCACTACGCTCATGTAGGAGCATCAAAATCCTGGTGCTAGAGGATTCACGCAAATTATAACCATAACCGATAAAGTTATCTCCATTACTCCCTTATATATGCGAGTGGTATAGAGCAGTGGGAAGTCAAAAGCTTGCGACTCAATCTGAATGAAACAGTTAAAAACTTCAGTATAGAAAAAAATAAAAAATAAAAAAATTGAAAATAAAAAACAAAAAACAAAAAAATAAAAAAAAAATAAAAAATGAACGCTCAACTGCCTACCAATAGCGTCAATATTGATTGAATCGGCGACACTGCGTCGATCATGATCCATTGAGATCGCCTTTTCGAACGCTTTTCGCCTAATCATCTTTTGGCATTCCTCGAATTTCCTCATCGCATCCTTATCGGACGGTCGAGCTTTCCTCACCTCAAATATTGCCAATTCCCTTTTTTGCATATAATTATTAATTTCTATTGACCTTTTGCAAAGTTTAAAGCACAATGACGGGATAAGAATCTAACTAAAGTTTGATATTATGAAGTTTCGTCAACTCCCCTATTGGGGACTTAAAATCATAAGGTCCACAGTGGAAGTCAGGTACCTTGCCACCCTACTTCTATTCGCCACCTACAAAACCAGATGTTCTCCAATCCGTTTCCCTGAGGGAAGTGTTGGAGTTCGAAAAAATTTTACTCGCAATTCCACGAATCTCGTTTAAAGTCCTCAAACACCATAAATATAGAATTTCTTCTCAGCCCGCTATTTGCAGCGATCAGAGTTTGGAGCATGTAAGCATCAATATAATCGGAATTTCATCGGACAGCTTTCATTTCTGAGAATTCCGCAAGTTAAAAGTTATCTACTTTCATGCTTTTATAAAAGAATCTCATTCAATTCTTTGAATTCAGGAGGGAGAGGCGAATTCTCTCACAATCTCACTACACTCAAGCACTCAACGATCCAGTTGTTCCACGATCCCTTCTCGTTGGACCACATGAGAGACTAGCTATGTGCTAGGCTATCTGCCTTACACTTTCTCTCTTCCTTTAGGCATACCAGAGGACCGTTTGCACAACAATTATCATCTAACTAATTTTGAGCCAGCTGCTTTCCAACTAGCATTGGCTTCATAAAAACTCCCCCTGAAAGACTTCGGTTTTCGCGAGTTTCAGAATACCCACAACCTGCATTATTTCGCTCGGGATGTGAGCAAACTGCCCAAGATTTGCATCATTTCCTATTATATGTCCCACCTTATTTCTATGAAACGATATAAACATAAAATGAAATATTCTTGTGCAATAAATATAACTAAAAATTAGGGCAATGAAGAGCAATAAATTTAATAAAAAATAAACCTACAGCGTCATAATCTTTAAGAGCCAATTTGAATTTCCCGAGTGCCATATTTGCAGTGGCTCGCCTATAATAACCTTTGATATAGCCGGGATCCAATGAAAGAGCTGTCGCCGCATCCTCAAGTGCGCTACCATATAATTCCTTCTTTAGGTAAGCTACACTTCGATTACCATAGAGAACAGCCACAGCCCCATCTAATTCGATCGCTTTGGTGTATAGATCGATTGCCACATCGTAAGCCTGATCTATAACAATATCATTTCTATACGATATATGGAGAAGGAAAGGTAATAGAAGGACAGATTCAACGAATAGAGAAATTTTTAATCTCATTTCTATCTTTTATAGAAGCTAAGCCTCAAACTCTGCTAATTATTCAAGAACTTTCAGTTAATCACTGCAACGTCTGAAGTACCTAAGTAATTAATTTATCTCACATACGTGGCTAGCTAACACCGAATCGACGATGTCCCAACCTCGCCATCGTGGCCAACTTAAAACGAGAACACTTCTAGATTAGGGTGATAAGGGCCCTCAGGAGGGAATTCCGAAAAAATTCTTTTCACTTCCGACTGGAAACGATCGGCGGATTAATACTCAACTTAATCATATCTTATCATAAACAGTGCAACTATGGATCTCACCATTGAAGAATTGATTTGCTTCATCCTTAATGCGGAGAGCTTTCTCGGATGGATTGGTAATACCATCGAGGCTATCAAGCACTGTAGAAACGACATGCTCTGAGGTCATGCCTTAAATATAAAAACGCATCTTTCAATGAGACATTTCTTCGCATTTTATCGACTATCATATCACCGCACATTAAAAAAATATATGATTAGCAAAAAAATGAAATATGAATATAAGGTTGGGATATATAAACACAACTTAACATCAATTCCCAGCATTCAATCCTAAAAATATGAAATCTAGCATCGAACATACAAACCTAAATGAATAACATTTCCGTGTTTACTTCTCGTGAAAGTGATCCATAAGCACTGTTCCTTTCTTTCTTGCTTCAGCATCCTACCGAATGCAAACGCCGGATATAACAACCCATATTTGATGCAAATATAGTTGAAGTATGCATGACTCTTTGCGATTTTTTAATTCAAAAATTCATTTTTGTAAAACATTACATGAAATATTTTCTTCTAAAGTGGATAAAATCTTGAAATTTTCCCAATTATAAATTTTTATGAAAATGCATTAGAGTGGCGCCATGCCTATACACATATATGTGTATATCTATCTGTCTGTGTGTTTGATTCCAATACCACGATGGTTCCAATTCGCCAATCAAAAGAGCTACGACGACAACATAAGGCAGTTATAATTATAAATACAGTAATTATACAGTAATCAGTAATCGTTGAATTATAATACAGTAATCGTTGAAAGCGCAGTTTGTTATAGTCGTAACAACACAACATAGAAATAGTCTTTAATAAGAAAAATGTGCATTATAATCTACGTATAGATCAGATGCATATGTATAAGTCTTCGCATACTACAGTATCAACGAATGATGATATGAGACTCGCTTATTGATTGAAATGTTGACAGATTACAGTAATTGATAAAAGTAGTCGGGAATATAGCATCCTAGAGATAATAAAATTCAGAACTAATTATGGATATCTTTAAGCCATAACTTTGCTTACTGTAGGAAATTCAAGAATCCATCTATAATGAAGAGTGCCTAAGATTGGATTTAATTTTGCCAAGAGTATAAAACCTATTTGACCAACGATAGTCAATCAAAGAGTAAGGCATGATTGCAGCCCTTTATGATATGAGTTAAAGCGGGTCGAAACTTCATTATGGGTTTTTTTTGGATGTGATAAGAACGCATCAGCATATTTAACT
Source organism: Baylisascaris schroederi (assembly GCA_006503575.1). Classification (NCBI taxonomy): domain Eukaryota; kingdom Metazoa; phylum Nematoda; class Chromadorea; order Rhabditida; family Ascarididae; genus Baylisascaris; species Baylisascaris schroederi. The sequence goes on from QEWY01000302.1 coordinate 197,458, forward strand.
AATGACTGCACCTATAATTCGAATTTCCCTATTCATAGATATTTGTGGCTTGAGAGGCAAATTTCGTTAATTGTATTATAGTTAATAAGTAAGGTTTCAACATCTTAAACTCTTCGTTGAAATATTTCAAGAGCAGTTTAAGTATAAGTATGGGTATTGCCACTTCCCTATAAGCAAGAGGTGAAATAGTGCATTAATAATGAAAAAAAATGAAACATTACATTGTGTTCTTCGGTGGTTACTAATAATAATAATTCAGTAAAATACTGTCTCCTACTTCTGAGCAAAGTATCAGACGGTTTGGGAAATAATCCATAAACGTCAAACCGGAAGGAACAATTTCGTGCGGTGAATCGAAAGATTAAACGAACAATATTCTAGACTATATATACTCCTTTTGAAGTTTCAATTTTCATATATAACAAAAAAAAAATAAATAAATAAATAAATAAATAAATAAATAAAATTGGAGGAAGCACGCCAGAAGAGTTGGCACAATATGCGCTTTAGCGTATTACTTACCACACTAAACCACAGCCTATCAAAGCGTATACTAAAATATGCCGAATAATAGCTCGATAGTTTAATTGATCTAATTACTTAACAAATTTTTTAATCGATGAGTGTAAACTTTAGTTTCTTTAGAATTTAATGAATCAACATTTCATGTGATCTAAAATATGGTAGATCAGATCGTGATCTAAATTAGAGCCATTAAATTTCATAACTTCAACTTGGGTGGTTCGTTTATTCAAAAATACAGACAGAGAGACACATATATGAGTAGGCATAAATTTGCTTTTGCAAAACGAATTTACAAACGTCGGAACTATACCGGAAGTGGGACTCTTTCGATGAGATTCATTACTTATTGTGTGGAAGCAATTTCTTAAGTTGTAAACAAACAGTACGCTATTTATATGTCGTTCGAAATGACCGCTAATGAGTTATTTTCGAAGAAAAAAAAATTTTTTTATTTATGCGCTTAAATAAAGTTTAAGTTGTGAATTGCACTATTGGGAAATCGTTTCTGTCTATACGTATGTGTCTGTCTGATTGTCTGAGTGCCCGACAATTTCAACTCGGCTGGTAAATACGTATACTATACCTATACTAGTCAATCAAATACCTATACTTTGAATAAGAATAATGACCCTACGTTTATCGTCTGATGGTCAATGCATAGAAGGTGCCAGATTTGTTCTTATCATTTCAGGTATACATCTTGATGCATAAGAAGGGGAGGGAAGGGGAGGGGAAGGGAATGAGCAGTAACACTAGGCTATTTCCGCCATCATCTCTGTGTCCGAATACTTTGCGGCACAGTGATTTACCGAAAGATGGTGTGGTTTCTATCTATGAAAATTAGCAGAAGAAATTGTGAACGCTTCTGAATGAGTTATCAAGGTGTAAAATCCGTGATGGGAACGATCCTGCATAGGTGTCATTGAAATGGAGGTCAACTAACGGGCAGAAAGGCATCATTCCTATTCACCACTGAAACTGTCGTCTTTTACAAGCAAATATTCTTGATTTATAAAAAAACAAAACAAAAATAAAAACAAAAAAACAGCTATGATTAACTCCGGAGTTATATTCCACTAGAAATTCGCTCACATTTTAATCTAAATTAAATTGCTAGGTCGGCCAATGTTTATGAAACCGCTGAAATATTAAATCTCTTCGACGAGAAGAATTCAAATCGTTAACACAAATGAATTTATAAACGAGTTTGACTCCGGAGTTGTTAATCAATAATTGGAACGCTTCATTCTTAAATACAAAAAGTATGCACGTCATATACTTTTGATTCACGTCACGCGTTGCTAAGCACTAATATATACAAAATTTTTAAAGGGCATTATATCACAATTGGCAAGCGTTCATCGATAGAGAAATAAGCATAGAGACGATTTGAATCGCCATCACTACGCTTATAGAAATTGGCGTAACGCAATAAAATTAAAAATTCAATTAATTTAATTAATAAATTACTAAAATTACTAACAAATAAAATAAAAATAGTGACTATAATTAAGGTTTAGATAAGTCTGTAGCGAAATTATGATTATATCATTCGAATTATATCATTGATGTTTGAAGTATTCAATTATCGCTATAAATGATAAAAATATGAGAATTTATGTGCTTTTTTTTGCATTTATTTCTATCTATTGATTATTTTTTATATTAGTGAATGAAATTTGGCAATATTCCAATTCCTCAACGTCACTCGATTCAATAAATAAAATAGGGAGCGCCTCAAATTGTTGAATTTGTTGCGTGCAATATCGTAATAAGTCGTTTTGCGAACCATTTTTGTTTGGCTCAACGCCAACTTTTTTTAGTATGTAAAGAAAAAATCTTTAAAAAATCGCTGTATTGTCGAGAATGTTTTACGTTCAAGGCGTTGTCGTCGGATATTTATGCAAATATTCGACGAAAATAACAATGAAAAAAGGTGAATGTTGTTTATGTTTTATACGATACGAATAGGGATTCGACTTTCCAAGGATCGTTTCTAGAGTCTATTATATGAGTATATTTGAATATTATTCACGAGTAAAGCTGCGTAAAATGTTCTGAAGCCTTTAAAGTATTCATGAAGTTCGAGTACTTTAGTCTAACCTTCTGAAGTTTGAAGCACGAAAAACTCGAGCTCTGAAACTCGAGAACTATCCATCTTATTTCAGAAAAATTAAAACATTCAAGTGTAGTATCCATGAAGAGATAGTTTAGTGCGAATGCCGAATTTAGCGATTGATTTATAAGAAAAACTAAAGATGAAGAAATGGCAGAAAATTAATCCCTTTAAAAAATATTTAAAAATTCGATAAAGCATATAGATATTTGTATTCATAATTGTTTGAATGGAATTTTTATAATTTCTCAAAAAAAAATTTTTTTTTTATTAGAGAGGAAAATATGAATGCAAATATATTTTTGGGAATTTCCGTTTCTTTAATCGTATGCGTTTTTTTCTTTTTCTTTTTGCTTTCTAATATTCTCTATTTTTTTGTTGCAATTTCAATAAAAAATTAAATATTTAAAAATATTTGAAGTTACCTCACGTTTTGTAGTGAAAGTAAATCGATGAATTATAAATCAATTAAAAATTAATCTTGCAACACCTTTCCGAAGGTGAAAAACTTAAGACAAAAGCGACTGACTTATCGCGTGCGAAATGAACAATCAACTTGCAAGGTATTTTATGTGTTTGACTTACCTGGCCGAAAAAAAAACAATAAAAATTGAAAACAATCGTGAAACGCTATAGAAAATTCTCGTCATTTTTCGATGAGAAATTTAGAGCTGTTAAATTTTCCGCTCTTAGATATCACTTCAATATGCAATAATTGTTTAAAAGTTGAAAAAAAAAATTGTGTTATTCATTTCCGGTGAATAGTACACTCGAAATTTACCGGAAATGGGAAGTTTTAGTCCTTCAAAGGCACTAATATCTATGCAGATTTTCATTTGTAGATTAGCATAAATAAAGGTGTTTCTTCAGCAATTACTGTAACTCTTGTGTTTAGAAATGTGTGCATATGTTTGCTTATCCGTTACTTCATCTTACTCAATTATCTAAAAGCCGGTCTTTTCAAAGGGCATTATCCAGATGTGTCATTCGAAAGTTTTTTTGTTATACGCTTCGTTCTTCGTTCGTAGAGGTGGGGAAACCCTTGGCCACTTGGCCATGAGACTAAACGAATCGTCATAAGCCCATTGTTTCTTAACTTTCGTGGCCAGAGCACGAATTTTCTTCCTGGGTGGCTAGGACCACGGATTTTCCTATCTTGTGGTCCAGCCACCGTGCCATCTCACATTCGGGAAACTGGTAGATCCGTACTCTGTCTTCAAGACTCATCAAGCATATTTTCCTCGTTTGAGAGCATCAGTGCTGCCAGCAATCCGCTTCGAAGCGAAAAAATTTGCAGGAACTTATTTTAGTATTGTGGAACCGGAGAATTGAAAACCAACGATTACTTCCGATATGCAATCTTTGGCGTTTTATTCCGGAAGTAATTGTGACTTGAAATCACCGATTATTTCATTCATTTTCCAATATTTTTTGCAGTTTCTTAATGTTGCTTATATGGTACCAACACTTTCGATGTTAGTTGAAACTCGTATGAATCGAGTGCTCGAACAACTCACCTCTAATGAATCTCAATGTGGTGCAATCGCTTTTCTACGTGATGTAAAACCTATACTACAAAATGGACCACAGTAAGTTATATCGATGAATTTATTCAATCATCATCTAGATGCTTTTTTATGTTTGTTTTTTTTTTCAAAATTTGTTCACTTATCTATTTCACATATTGATTTTTATTTTTATAGCAGGTAATAATTAACTAAGAAGGGACTCTGTATATTTTAAAAAAATGCTTTTTATTTTTTTTTTAATTTCTTCGTTGCCATATAGTCGAGGTATTTCCTTTTTTTTGTTAGGCAGTAATAGAACAATCAATTTTGCGTAAGTATTGCAAGGTATAGAGTACTAAAGGCTCTATTGATCGTAGTTATCTAACACTTGTAATCTTCTCATTTCGTTATAGAATTTCATATCCTCTTCGAAAAGAATACCATACGCTTCAAATTTTCGTTTTACTCACAAAGGGGTTTAAAGTTACCACAGAACCATACTTGATTGGTGAAACGTCTTAGTGATTATTACCAAAATGGGAAATAATTTCTTTTTTTTTTCAGAAATGCATTTCCCAGAATATCTATGTTAAGCTATTTAGGTATGTGTGGATAGCGCACGTTTTATGATCCTCCCCTCCCCCAACCCCGCTCCACTTTCCCCTCTTCTGCCCTCATCTAATCTTTCATTTTCTATACTCGTATAATTTCTCATCAAACGCTTCTTGCTGAGGATTACGATAATAGATTGGTATGCCTTCAAGGGAGAGGCAAGGTCATCGAGGTGGGTTTGGCATTACATATCTTTTCGAAGTGCACAAGTATCGTTGTCGTTATATTTTCGAATATTACCCTTCATGCGTCAAGTGAAGTTATACTATGGGCAATAGTGCTCTCGAATAGGTACTCATTTCATCGCCATCCAGAGAATTTACGAATATTTGGTCGCCTCTTTATTCTTATTATCTTTTGTGGTTGTATTATGATTTTATAGGTGTACTATAAGTTCAAAGGTTAATATGATTATTTAAAGGTGTGGATTAGTTGCACTTCAAATGGCAGCTAACTCGTTTGGCCTTCCATCGATCGACATACAACATATCCACCGATTAGCCAAAGAAAGAGGATTTACAAATAGAGGAGAGATGTTCTCAGGTTTTTTTTTTGACCTCTTTGATCTATTTAAACACACATCCAACGTTCTTTGTTTTTCCTATCTTTTTCATGATTGATGTAATTATCGTATATGCTTAAAATGTTTAAACATTTATAGCTAATTTTGCTATTAGATTTGATTGAGAATATTTTTTTTAAAATGGGCTATTTCTTCGATTTTTAAGAATAATAAAACAAATTAAAGTGCCGGAAATAAATTGCACTAATTTAATTTTTATTATTTTTTTGTTCTCATTTAAGGGCCTATCATAAATATATTACGAAATGTATTTGCTTATGATGCGCGAATATGTTCAACCAGCAATGAGTATGAATAGTTGTTGGAATTGGTATTTATGGAACTAACCAAATTTAGGAAAGTACTGTTCACCGATAGTATTCCCTTATTGCTCGAATGGCATTCACAGTCGGTGGCTTAATGAAGGAGGGGAATGATGATATTCCCTCCTTCATCTCTTCACTTTTATCTTGTAGAGTTGCCGTTTCATTCGGATATCTCTTCCATTTTCCTTTAATGGTGGGAGCTATTTCTTCATTATCGCAAAAATCAATAGAAATAGTGCAGATGCGCTGCTTTCCTCCCCCTTTACCTCCTTATCCATTGGACTTCTACCTCAATAAAAATCTTTTGCGCTTACTTCTTAAGAAGTCATTTCAAGCTATTTTCACCTTATAAATGTACGAGTATTATTAATTAAGTGACAGTTGCAATCGGTAAAATTATAGAGGATTAACGAAGGAAATAAACTTTACAATAAGGCTATATTTATTTAAATATTCAATTTACACACTCAACTGCAATAAATTGTTACATATTGCAAATGCGAAAATATTTCATTGAATGTTGAATTTTAGAAGAAGTGATATTATTTAATCACAAGAAATATTATTATTTTTCATTATTCCACCTTTTAAAAAATATTAATTGGAAAAATTTTCCAAAACTTTTCACAGAATTTTCCATTTCAAATGTCTTTTTTATCATTTTATAGTTTGCTTCGTTATTTTTTATAAACTTAGAATAATAATGGTGGAAATGATTTATAAAAACGTTGTTGTTATATAATTAAGAATACTGTAATTTTACGGTGCAAAACAATTATAAAATGATTTTTTTTTTTCAGTTGATTGGCTATGTGAATTGGCTATGTTAATATGGCCAGAATTGCAAGGATCCGTGGAATATATGCCAACACCTGAACGATTAACAGCTTTACTAAGGGAACAATGTGCGGTATTGGTACCATATGATTGTGATAAAAATAATGAACCAATAAATAGTGATGGTAACACCGCACATTGGTGTATTGTGGTTAGCTTATATTATTACGTCCTTCTTTCTTTTCATTTATTTCTTTTTGTTTTTTTTTGTTTTTTTTTTTGTTTTTTTGCACCTTACAAAGAAGATTTATGTTGGAATAGAATTAATAAAGTGTGTAATTGCTTGCAAAAATTGACGATATAAATGCAGAAAGACTTCGATGTTGACTTACTTGTTACTACTAAAAGAATTGGGGTGTAAATTAACTAAGAAATCGTTAAAGGAACAAACAGAATCATATGTTTGATGCAATTGAAATGGGTTAATTTCAGGTTGAATATTTTGTGTTAATTTCAGGTTGAATATTTTGCGTTAATTTCAGGTTGAATATTTTGCATTAATTTCAGGTTGAATATTTTGCGTTAATTTCAGGTTGAATATTTTGCGTTAATTTCAGGTTGAATATTTTGCATTAATTTCAGGTCGGATATTTATGTCCGGATCAAAGTCTATCGGAAGTGATATGGAGTACACAGGAACCGATAAGCTATGATAATATGCATATATTTTGTTTGCATGGAAAGAGTCGTCATTTAGCTGTGTGGAAATATGCAAATCTCGTTGAAAGTAACGCAAATTTGAATGAAATTGGCGACAAGAGAATGACTGATGGAGAGATTTATATACTGCCAGCCGATGGTGTTGCAGCGCTTAAATGTAAATGCCTTATTCTGCATCTGTAATTTGCATATTCTGCATCTGTAATTTGCATATTCTGCATCTGTAATTTGCATATTCTGCATCTGTAATTTGCATATTCTGCATCTGTAATTTGCATATTCTGCATCTGTAAATTAACGAAGCAAGGTTACGCCGGTTATTCCACAATACGAATAAAATGGAAACTCTGAGGGCGAAATTGCTTCGAAATTAAAGACCCATATAGAAGTCTTTAGGAAGATCAATTACTACTTTTATATCTGAAGGCAAAAGGTGCACAGGTGAAATGCAAACGAAAGCGAGGCGAAATCGACGCTTCGGAGTAATGCCTTTCAAAATACGGTTAAATATCAAGGGGGCATATGGTGGAGTACGGTATTGCCACTGAAATTTTGCTCAGTTCTATTGTAGTATTATTAGATGGTTATAATTGTGTGAAGTGCAATAAAAGCTTTGTGATTTAACAGGTTTTCAGCTGCGATACAATACTCGTGGAACGCTGTGTCTTGGTACATAAGACCTGAATTTAGAGGGTCTTTCCGAGATGTACATCGTGTTTTACTTCATTTATCTCTCTTCTCCCATCATCCTCACATATATACCTTCACCTTATCTGCTATTCTGTCCTCATCCGTCTTAACTGGTCTACAGCATTTTTGTAGATGGGTGAAGTACACTCATATAAAAAACAGATTTTTTAGTTGTTTTTTTTTCTTTTTTTAAAAAAAGCTCATCAAAATTTCCAAAGCACACCAGGAGGGTTTTTAGCATTTCTTTGAGGTTTTTCGTTCTCGTAATTTATTTTGCCTTCGTTTTGTTTATTTTCGTTCGTTGAAATTTTCTAATCATTGTTTTATCAGCCAGTTCGTTGAAATTTTCTAATCATTGTTTTATCAGCCCAATGAAACCGCTTTGAATCGAATATATCTTTTATTTATTTCATTGAGGATTTTTCTATGAGGGAAATAGGCGAAACGTTTTTCCCGAAATAATTCAAGTGCTAATTTGTCATTACTTAAAATTTCTATGAATGGGAATGGGAATGCTATCTGCATTCAGAAAGAAGATTGAAAGTGATTCATGATTCACTTGAAGGAGCTATAGTTGGTGATATAAACTTCAAGCAATAATAAATCTTAGAGGCCTAAGATAAGTCATTTCATTGTAATGCATTCCTAAAGAATTCTACTACTGGGTATTGCAATCCTATGATAGGAGTATTAGATCGTATCTTTTAGTGTTGCCTTCTGTATTCATCTAAACAATGGTTATCTTCTAAATCTGAGCCATCGTTTCAATGCCTTGAATCGTCACAATTTTTTTTTTTTTAAATTTAAAAATTTATTACCCATCAGTATGCGTCACATAAATACACATAAGTAAATTTATAATCATCATAAAATGCAGTAACGATTGATGAGTGCAGAGATTTTTATTGACAGTTTGCTGTTAATAATTTCGCTTGTTGCGAATTACGTATGGAAAAATTCCCATCATTCAGTACCTTATAATGTGATAATATTTTAGTGAATATTGGCATATGGTATGATAATATGCAGATTATTACGTGTTTGTTTTGCGGTTTTCACATGTTGTATTGATTTCGGTGACTAATTAATCGCCGAAAGATTCGTCGCCAACGCGCCTTGCAGTATCTAAAGAAGATATTAAAAATTCGCAAAGCAAAATCTATTCGATGATGTGTTGCTTCCTTTTCTCCAGCTACTCTTAAATATCTTCTCCATTCTGTCGCCAAGTAGATGTAACTCCCCGCTCTCTCCCCACTGGAAGTCGTGGGGAATTTCTACTCCAGGGTGGAATATTAGGTTATAAGGCAGCTTTTGTCATGAGGCTAAACTCCTGCCACAGGCTAACCTTATTTAAGAGCGCCTTCTTAACATTTTATTTACGTGTAAGACATTTGCGCCTCCCACATTGCGCCCATCCTTTACAACTCTGACGTTTACGCTCTCGTCACCTCCATCGCAGCGTTTAAATCCTATTACAAGGCAGCTAGCTGGCCAGTATTATGAAACAATTAATGTATATCACTCGTTCGAAATGCCAACTTGTGCCACTTTCAACATCCGTATTTCAAATTTCCACATCTAATTCTCTATATTTCCTTCGGTAATTGCATTCCTTCCTACAAGAAAATTCTTGCATTTTTATTTCTTTCTATGTGCACGCCCATGTGTGCAAGTATGTCTGTCTGTGTGTCTGTGCCCTAAGTTTGTGTTATTTCTAATATCGGTCATTGCTACTTCATAAAATATTTGAAAGTTTCCATAAGTATGGAGTATTTTTCGTAATATTTCATTTTGTTTTAATGCTATCTAAAGAATTAGGCTCGCAACCATTCTAGATGCTATTGTAGACAAAAGCAATAGCCACATAAAGACCTAGTTTCCTTTTGGTGATGCTCACATCTAATACTTTTTCATTTAAAAAACAAGCATGCAAATAAACATTAGAAACAGAAATAAGCATGTCCAGTGTTCGACAAATTATGAAGAAACCACAAAAACTGAAAATATAAAAGCGTTAAGGTGAGCTTTACCAAGAGGAGTGGATACTGGAGCAGATTGGGCGGTCATCTGAGCGCCCGACGAAGGAGGCGATTCTGAGTGATTGATGGTTGCACTAGTGGAGTCGCTATTACAATGAAATTGTGCAAATCTTTTATCACGCTTAAATAACGAATAGCGTGGCGGTGATTCATCATCGTCTGTGAGAGAATTCATCGCAGTCTAAAAACGTGGATTCACGTTACTATGCGCCCTATTATCCAAATATTCCAGGTAAATTCTTTGAAACGTAATTAATTACGGTACTTTCAATAGGATTTAGAATTAGCTGAAGCAAATAAAATTTAGACAACGTTCGAAAGTAGATGGGCCGGATGAAGAGTTTATATGGGACTGAATTTGATGCTAAGAAAACATGCTGAGTTCCTCTTTCTATGAAACCTCGATCACAATGGACTGAAACTTTTTTCATTTGATGTTCTAGCTTACACTAGAGCTCTAATGTCTGACCATATGAGGTCTTCAAACATTTGTTCGCTGAAAGAAACCATTTGCATAGGTTTGACATTTGATTCTCATACGACTATGCACTAAGCGCAATGGCTTATGGCGAAGTAACCTGACAACTATGATCCGACAGGTTTAACAACGACTGAAATTTGAACAAACTAGAGGAAAACCTCGTTTATGATAAAATTTGTTCGTTTGTTTTTGTTTTTTTTTTGGTTTAACAAAACGTAAAATGCTTTTTGCCTCATTTTCCATGCAATCGAGCGTTAGTACATTCAAATCTTCTTTCATTTTACAAATGCCATATAAATAATGCAAAAAAAAAATTGAATTTTATACTTGAAAAAGGGTCATTTTGTGTTCCACAAAAAATTTTTGCACATGAAAAAGATGATATCTCTGCCACTAGCAAGCAGACAGACAAATATTTCGATGTACTCACAGTCATTGGGAAATTCGACAAACTTCCTACTATAGTCGAAAGAGATATTGCTGCTGCAAATCCATAGATATATTCTCTATAGAAATGCAACAGCAGTTCTGAGACTGTGAACATAACGATGAAAGTGGAAAGTCGGTTTGTGATTGTAATTATTCTATTACTGTAGAAGTATTTTCTTCTTCGATGTGGATTTCATCAATAACGATTTGAGGACGTTTCATCTCAATGATTCAATCAGTGATACAAAGGAAACAAAGAAACATAAGATATTTCAAATATTTTAATCAAGTCCGTTATAATCCTTCTTATTTCAACCCTTTATAGATTTATTACACTCAGACATTCTTTAAATATAAGTCGTTGAGTGCACATCTATCAGTCTGCCGTTATATTGTTGCTAAAAGAGGCAAACATTTTGAAATTTAAAATACTACGAATTGATAAGCCACAATCATTGAATAGATGAGCCAAAATTACTTATTTTAAGCAAATAATTGCTTCTAATAAGCTTACGTTTGAGAATATATTTAAATCTATGCAATATAAAGCATTTCTTTGATTAAAAAAAAAGTATGAAGTTTTTTTAATTATATGTATTCTGTTAGTTGAATAAATCTATAAATTCAAGTATTTGAACATCTAGGAAATAGTCGATCACTTTCTTAGAAATTCGGATTTCTTATCGTTGCTATGGAATATATAATTAAAATACACTTCATGATTCGATGAATAAAGTAATTTGAATAGATCTCCCTTAATTGTAAAATGAACGAAATTATTTCCACATTGAAGACACAAAGGAATTAAACATTTGCCCCATGTAGTTATAAAGGGAAAGCCTGGCATTCGTTGTTGCAAACAATCAATTCTCTTTTGCCATCCCTAAATCCCTTTGAATTACCTATTTTAGGAAGAGTATTGATATATATAAAATGATTTCAAATTTTCTGATCAATTAGATGAAATTAGGGAACGAACCGTTATTTGCAGATTTATATAAATCGACGATTCAAATAAAAATTTCAGCACAGCTAAATATAAATTTTAAAATTGCAAATTTATATGTTTGATCGATTGTGAAGTCACATCGAAGAAGTTCCCATGTAGTACTATTTTTAATAAAATCATTGCTGACAGCTTCTTTAACGAAATATTTGGAAGAAGTCATAAACGTAAGAGGTATTTCATAAAATCTTTTTATACAAGATTACCTTATAACTTGGTGGATTATCGTCGTTTATCGAACCGATAATACCCTGATCAGCAACTGCAATATCTGCAATGGGTATTCCATCGACGATATCGTCAGCCGCCATTGCAACATCTAAAAGCGATTTCATTGATTTACTTCTGAAGTGTTTTGATATACTCAGTTGATCATTCAATGCAAGCGAAATTCGAAAATACAAGAATATTTTGTAATAATTGTTTGCAGATTTTTATATATTTAAATATACTTTGTCAGATTTATATTTATATTTTATTTATATTTTATATTTTATATTTAAAAAATTTTTTCCAAACATTATATTAATCTTATCTTCATTAGAAGTTCCCCCAAAAAATTTTTTTCATTTATATGATAGACGTCAAAATAGTTCAATTTCTCTGAGGTTGAGAACGTTGAGCCGTTAAAACATCGATGAGGAATAAATCTCGAATTTCGTTTGGCCCGTTTGAAATCTTAGGATTCGTGCAATCACTGCATTTTTGTTGCCTCTACATGACCCTCGATTTTGTCTCAGTGTCCTATAAAACCTAACGTCAGTTTACAGACGTTTTAGCGACCACTATTTATTAAAAGCATTCGAGGTGCTGAAATATTGGATTCACTCGAAATGTTGATTCAGTCGTTCAATTCGTGCTCGCCTATCCGCTTCTAACTGCAACGCCTACAAATACGTATATTACAATAAATTCCCTATAATCGGTTGATTCCAATCATTGAGGGAAATAGGAAAGTACATCAAGTCCGTTATGTAGAACTAAATTCATTTTATTATGAAGAAGTAGATCATGATTCGAACTAGTTCGTTTGATTCGAACTACAACTTAAACATCAACTAGACAATATGAGATTCTCACGAACTGTTGAAGAAATACAATTCAATTTTATACAATTCAATGTTGATTATTTGGCCTATTTAAAATAAAACGACCTCAATCGATAGTAAAATGAATTCGGAAATGCATAAAACAAGGACAAGTATCGGCAGCATCTGAATCAAACTCTCCACGTTTTCCTTATATAGCCATAGCTGAAAAGATTTCGATAAAATTTCTTCATTTATTTTATCTATTCAAATTTCATCGTTAATAATACTTACTCGAGTTGTCCGTTTTTTAAGGATGAACATTGCGACAATAACAATCGCATAGCTAAAGCAATAAAATAATAGAAATAAAAGTTGAAAAGCGATTGTTGGCCAGAAAAAACTGTGTACCATCTTTGTTAATGTTTTCATTCTCTCTGAAAAATTTCATTATGAAAGTATTAATAATAAAAGTTAAACATAATGGTGCATAGATGACGTTCTTTTTTCTTTTTTTTCTAGCTAGAAAGTTCGAAAATTTCATAATTTCAAACCATCGTTACATTCATTCTCAAATATGTTCGCTTATATTCTTCATCTATGAGTTCGAGAATCGAAACTTTTCCAATGTAGCCATATGTCATAGATTCATAAATGATTCAATCATAACAGGGTATGATCAGGAAGGATTTATTACGGTATGCACACTACGGTAATTTTAGGGCAAAAACTGTTTACGATTATCCTCTTTTATAAAATTATATTGTGCCATTTCTGCAGTGTGCTTTTCATTCGTCGCAATTTCTTTTATTTGCTTGCTTCTTGTTGGATGGAGGGGAACGGAAAAGAAAAGATGGAAGAAGTGTAGATGAGAAACACCAATTCTAGACCGAACACACTGCGCACACAAAATTTTCTAGAAAGAGAATCGCTTTTCTTATTCGAAATATTGGAAAATTTGAGATCGACTAGTCATAGATGTGAGCAAATCCTTAGGCATACTTAACTGCTTATAAATCTTTCAAAAGTTGATAAATCGATGAGGAACTTAATAAATATAGGCCAGAATATGTTCATTAAAATTTTCAGCGCTCTTTAATAGTTCCGAAATGAAACTACAAGGCGGAGAGACATATTCCAACTGACAAACGGACATAAAAACATCTTACATATGGTCATAGCCTTATCACGATATGCTTTGTAAATTTGACAATATGCATAAAAATAAATAAACCTGGAAGCCGTTGAAGAATAAAGCGAGTTAATAGCGAATAATTAGACGGTGCAACGAAACGAATTTGTAACGTTACGAAAGATGTTGCTAGTGTCTCAAGAATCGACAAACTCTAAAGAAGAGAACTTTCATTTTAAAAAAACTTTGACCAATATAAGGAACGAAAATTCGAATCTAACTGATGAAATGAGGATTGAGACTAATAAACATTCGAATAGGCAACACAAAGCAATCATACTTGCAATAACTAAACTTAGTGATAAAAACTATGAGAAACTAATAACGTTTTATCTTATAGTTTAATATGAATGGGTTTTTTTTTTCTGCATTCAATCAATAATACGTTCACATAAAATTTTTATATGAATTACGCCGGCCTTCCAATTTCTTTGCTCAAGGCTCACTGATTCAGATTTTCAATTATGTTATGCATCCCTAAATTTCTATGATTTGCCAAATTTTGAGCTATCCTTTTTAGAATTGCTCCATTATAGGTTCATATGTTTTTTCGATGAATTCATGCCATAAATTCAAGTTGCAAGAGTAGGAAATTGTATAAAAGAATATCTCTCAAAACGAACCAATGCTAATAAGAACGGTATAAGATGAACAAATTGTTCAGAGACGAGTGCATACATTGTGAAAAGTCCAGTAATGCTCGGTAGAAGTAAATAGACAACCATTAAATCCGAACCAGTTGCAAGGGAATTCAACAATGATACAATGATATAGCCGAATAGCGATCCCTTCAGTGCTTGCTAAACACTATTGCAATATATCGAGTAATATTAACTTTCATAGGTATATTTTGCTCTTCTACTATTTGCACTTAGAAAACTTTCAGTGATCTATTTCTAATCAAACTTAAACGAGATTACTGTCGCTTGAGAATAAAGTTTCATGTTTCATGTCAATATTGAATATTACGATCAGTTATTCGAAATAATTCCATTGAGCAATATTCAAATATGTATGTGTAGAGAATTTTAACAGCTATATATATGCCGTGATAAATAATATTACTACTTATTGAATTGGTTAAATGGACATATAAATGAGAATGCTTCACATTTCGGCGATTACATCTATCGATGTTTGCAAATGTGGAGTGGATAAACTTATTGGTCTATTGTCCTCAAAAATATGCAAATAAATTACTGATGATCCATTTTTATGCTTTGAATTGCAACGATTTCATTCTTACGGTAAAGATTATAGAAGAAAAGAGAGTGGTAGGATTTCTTGGCAGTACTCCGATCTATGTGAAATTGTACTGTAGTTCTATATTTAGGGCTGAGCAAACCCAATTCACCACTGTATTATTTTATGGATTATTTTGACTCAATAACAGATAACGGCATATTCCTATTGCTATTTACTCGCTCCGTTGTTCAGGTTTACATCTCCATTGCCATTTGCGCCTTCCATTATTCTTTCTGAGCGCAGATTTCGATCAATCGATAAACATCGCCTCGAAAAAACCGCTTCACAGCCATTGTAGTTATAAACGTTGGTAGCAACTCATCGATACTCACCAAAAGTATGAGCTCATTTCGAGTATAAGGTTGAGGTCGCCAATTTGGGAAATCCATGACAGCATTCCTTTGCCATGCAATACACGGGGCCATCCCACCGTTCAATCGTGCTGCCTGTACACGCGGTATAACTGGCTCAGATCCATCGATGCATCTACCATTCACAGGGCATTGATGAGTTGCATTTGCGATCCTTTCTATTGGATTCATCATTCTATCGCCGTCAAATACATGGTGATTTCTCTCCTCCATACACGTTTGTTCCATCACTGAATTATTTTTTTTTTTTTTTTTTTGCGGTTTTCAACCACATATATTTCGATAGAATAAAAATCTGGCATCTTGCAAAATTTAGTTCCTCGATTAGAATTCATTCATCAATTCGATAGAAATTCTTGCCATTCGATGATTAAAACTTGGTCAAAAATTGGCTTATTCAATTGCTCATAATATCGATGCGTATTATACTCGTGGAATATATTCCAAATTTTATTCATTTATTTATAACTTTTTACTTCAATAATACTATATTCTATTTACAATTTTTGATCTATCTCCAATCTGTTTTTATTTATGTATTTCCATTATAAAAGTTATCAACGTTTGTATTACTTCCTATTTGCTATGCAACTTTATTATGGTATTCCCATTGTGCACACTTGAAAGCGACATCATTGAAACTCTCGATAGCCAGAATGATATACGATTGACATATATTAGAGAAAAAGTGAACAGTGACAATCAAAATGATGAAAGAATAAATACCACCGGAAGTTGAGTGCGGCTAATTTCATCGAAACCATAATAGCAGTGATATGGATTCTATTCATTTATGCAAATATTTGCAGTAATTACTGAATCAATCAGCAATAATCTAATGGAATGAAGATGTATCATCACACTAAATGTTCAGCTTGGTATGTTATTGTTTCTTTATAAAAACGAATGAATGATTTCCTTTCTAAGCAAATTTTAAAAAATATGAACGAATTCAACGATAAACTAAAATATTTCGCATGTTTCACTTAATTCTTTACCGTAAAACTGAAATTGGATTTTCGAACATCCTGGTACCAGAAATATTTGAATTTGCTCCTTCCTGTATTAAACATACGCATCACTTCCACCTAACCGAAAAAAATGCGTCAGCAAAAGCAATGCCCTATACAGTTTCCCTCAGTATATGTCTGTAATCTGCTTTCCACCGATATCATTTGTGCACTCATTCCTGCAGCTTTTTGCTGCGATTGAATTCTTTCGTTCTACACATTATTGCCACTCTTACGTCATAACTATAACATTGTGAAGGTTTTATTCTTCTTGCTGTTCATGCTTACACACTTTTGTATGCGTTCATCTCCGTAACGTTGAGATGAAAATAAAGTGAAAAATAAATAATGCAACTAAATTCGCTGAATGCCACTTGCTTGAAGTCTATATCTACACGAATGTTAGACAACGCTCAGGGCAATACTCTAACTTTATAGCTTTTTTTTTCGTTGAGCCCGCACAAGTATATATTAGCAAAACCAACCACCTGGGAAAATCTGATAGAAAACAGTGCGCTCCATTAGTAGTTGCATTTGATTTAAAGTAATATTCATTATTACAGTAAAAAACTTTAGCGCTTGTAAAATTGTACGAATATTCAAAGTTCAAAGTTCAAAATGTTTTAGGTCATTTCCGTTCAGTCAAACGATATTGTTTTTATGAACGTTTATAAAAATTAGTAAAATTTTTGCAAATGAAAAGCTTTTTTCGGCTAATTTCATGCAAAAAAAATTCCATTCAAATTATTTAACAAACGCAGTTACGCTAAAAGTGGCCACTTTCATACAAATTATACTGCGTAAAGAAATTTGCATAACGTAAATTTGCATACTGTATCTTCCATTCAAATCTTACAAAATTTGCTCATCGACAGTATTGTTCTATTGTCAGAAATGTTTCGACAACGCAACAAAACAACTAAAAAAGCAAAAAATTACTGTAGTTTGCTATAGAAATTACCATCGTTACTGATAGCTGAAAAAATTATGTCAACGAATTTTGCAAAAAGAACACAACAAATCAAAATACGGTAACATCCTTGGCGCATATGCTCATCTATTTGTTTATTATCTGTTTATGAATCATCGAAATATGTACCGTATGCGCATAGCCGAAAATACTGCCCTTTCTTTCAAAGTCTTATACATACAACATATGATTTCAAACTCAATAGGAGTTGCATTTTTCTGTTGCGCACGATTACTGTAGCGCTTTAAAAAGTAGTATCTATTCATATATTTCATTTTTAAGCGTATTGCGGAAGCTTTTACTTATATGAAGATATTATACTTACTTGCAGGTGTGTTTGTATGCGTCTATCTATTTACTCGTTTCACAATTTCAACAGTCCCACAGCGAAAAATAGTTTGATAAAACTTCGTCTACGTAAATAATATAATAAATGAAACGTCGATCTTATATCTCTTTGATTGATCGTCGTTTGTATCAGTTGTTTATACCTAAAGATAGCTTAAATTTCGGCTGTCAATCAATTTGAAATTCGAATTGAAATAAAAAAAAGTGTAGTTTCGACTTGAATTTTTGTTCGAAGAAGTTCTCAACTAAGCGATCTAGATAAAAAAATTTCTCTTTCTTATCTGCGACAACCTCGCTATTGGATCAACCTTGCTATTGGAAAAGATGCTGGTCGCTTGGATCCTTTTTTTTTGTCTGCCATGTCAAAAAGTGAAGTTCAGTTTAACATGTTCAAATAGGCTGAATTATAAATTGAACTATTACTTTTTAAAATGATCTGCTTTATTTTTGGGTCTACTCTAATATATTGTAATATTTATTATTATATACTAAATACTGGTATATATGAATTGTAATATAGTATGTAGTATTAATATGTAATATTATAATATGCAAGGAGGAATATCAAGAATATCAACAGTAATCTGCAGAACTGTGCGTACTGTAATATGAGGTGTACTGTAAATATCGGATGAATACGGCGTACGTATAATTAACTTTCGAATATCCATCTATATCCCACATGTGAAGATCATCTTGAATATTACAATCGTTTCAACAATTACATCTGTTCATAGTTCGTTTCGCTCGCCGACGTATTTAGCCATCATAATTGCCCGATGATGGGCACTTTGTGCCATATTTAGACATTTAGCCGTCATTTTGAAACACTATAAGCCACTATACCTTTGATACATAATCCATTAGAGCATATATTCGAAATTTTTTTCATTAGATATTCGCAATTATATCAAATTGAATACTTGAAAATATGCATTAGTTGAAGATTATTTATGTGAAAAGAATGTGTCTCAAAGAAGGGAAGTGGAATTAAAAATATTGCAAGAGCAAAACACTCTCTCATTAAAGCATTGAGTGTCGCAATCTCATTAAATTACATTCTCTGCAATTGTCTTCCATCTTTCAAATCCCAAAACACCTCTCAACATTACTGATTGCATCGTTAAGAATGTGTTTTTCATTCACGTTATACGTATTCACAATTACGTATGCGATATACTGATGGGCGTTGTTTAGTGATCCCTAAAATAGGTATATAAGTGACAATGTTTATGCACCGATCGATGAATAATTGCTTAGAGCAACCATTTACGCATATTGTTTACGCACTTATTACTTACATAGAATAAGGATATGATTCAGACAGTGGCCGACAGCGTTGCCTTCATCATCAATGGCATGTTTTCTCTTTGTTTACCCCCCCTCCCCCTCCCCTCCCCCTCACCTCCCACCACCACCCACGCCCCTTACATGAGCTGTAAAGGTGAATATGGCATAGGTTATCGATTCCAATTGTTGTTGTTTGTCTGCTCATTAGACTCATTCACTTCAATCTTCAGAAAATCTATGACGCTCAAATTTTTTATTTCTTATATATTTGGCCGATATATGAACAAAAGCAAAGTTTAACCATACCATTTTATTGATCTTATTCACTCTTACCTAAATAAAAAAGTTAAATAAATATTTTTTAAATGATTTCTTCGAACAACGAAGCGATCATCACATTAATCAATGATAAGATTTGCATACATACAGAATATTTTTACGTCCATCTGATATTTTTTTAATGCTAGTTTTTATGACTGCAATGATTTTATTATTCAAAAATCGCTCATAGATTGAAGGGAATCTTCCGAAACTTTCGGCAGCTAAAATTATTGAGACGATTTTATTCCATTAAAATCGAAAAAAAGTGATTTTCGTTAATTATTGCTGAATCTATAAAAGGATCTCAAGCAAGATCAATTCAACGAAATTGACTATTCATTCAACGAAGTCGCTTATGCCAATAGCAACATAACAAATTTCGTTATTCGCTTTAAAAGTTTGTGCAATTTAGTGGAAATAATTGTGACGAATGCCGAAATGCGAAATCATTTCGAGCACAAATACCACCCGTTGACATTAGTGATGCTATGCGGCCATAGTGCGAACTTAACTTTTTTCGACTTCTGTTTGCTTCACAACGATATTAACTGAGCGAATTGCCGTTAACAATCAATCTGTCAGCTCGTTGAGTTTCGTTTCTTACTTATTCATACTTGATTTCTATGCTCATACGAGAAAAGAATCGAAGAATCCAAAGATGCCCTCAGGCAATATCTCGGGTAAATTTTCGTTTGGCTCTCTAATGAATTTTATCCACTGTTCCTTTGGATGAGTGTTGCTTTAGTAAATATGATGACTATGCACTATCTATTTTTGCGCTGCTAGTAAGAATATGGAAAGAATTTTGAATTTCCTGGAAATGGCACGGCCATCCAGTGATTTGTATAATTGGGATATGAGATAGAAGTAATAAGAATGTGGAGAAATTCGAAGAAGTCTGCAGAAAAAAAAAACTGCTTCCACTAAAGTAAACTGACCCATCGACTTAATCCCTAAGGCTGTCAGATATCCCGAATGATTTTGCTTTTATACGCATTCAAGGAAGTATTGAAGCATAAAGACATCCACAAATGTTTTCAATGAATTAGTAGATGAGAGTAAATTAGATATTTCTTTATATTTAACCATAATTTTTGCACCAAATTCATATAAGGTGTTAGCAATTACCTGTAACCGTGTTTGTTTATCCCTCTTATACATCTATCGAATTTTGCAATAACAAAAAAAAGACCGAAAAATGCGTCAATCGTCATATAGAATATTCCCCGGATGCATTCTTTGTGCTTTTTGTCTTCTTCATCGAACGTTTATTGCGTCAAAATTGTTAGTCCATAAACGTTCATAAATCAACGCCTATCTAAATTGCAAGTCTATTGCTTATAAGCATATAGCAGTGAGGTTAGCAAGTGTCTAGATGTGGCAGTGTGCACATTTAGTCAAAGTCAAATTCGCTCGGCTGTCAATAAAACCAACTGATTTGTGACTGCTATTGACAGCTATTCAACGATTTCATTGCCCAATGCATAACGATACCAATAGGCGATTTGCAATCGCCGATTATGCGCTGCTTTTCTCGAAAGGCGAGTATTATTTTCGATTCGTTGGACGATCATTATTCTCGAATACCTTAGAACCAGCCGAATCCATTAAATATTTTAGGACTGAAATTTTTTTTTGTGCCACTTATAGTATTTTAAGTTGTCAAAGAGATAGTATATATATATATATATATATATATATATATATATATATATATATATATATATATATATATATATATATATATATATGAGAGTGTAACCTGTAATATTATAAAGTCGTAAGAAAATCTGTAATTTGTGAAGGCGCAAATGTCAAGCTTACTAGAATATGTCTTTTTTTTGCAAATTTTAAAAGTCAAACTAGCTAACCGATTAAGAGCTATTCAAAAAATCGATGCTATAGCATTTGATTATACGAAAATGAATCGGTTTTCAAATATGCAAACATAAATTTATCGTTGCTAGCACCACTACTGCTCAAGAAAAAAGATTCAATCTAAAAATATCATAAAATATTTCAGAGTCCATCAATTTTCCACAAAATGGATAAACTTGAAACTGAAAATAATTGAAATATAAATCTGAAATGGAGAAAATTTCAAAATTTAAAATTAAAAATTTAAAAAAAAACCCGAAATGGAAAATAATCAAACTTTTCATGAGTACAGTCGTTTACATACCGAAACGATCTGCCGAATAGATAGATGTAGACGTCCCTATAGCCGGGAATGGTGGTCACTCTTTGATAGAGCCAACATAGTGGACACTTTAAGCCAGCATTGTGGACACTTTACCGAGCCTGTTGTAGCAATGCTTTCTGCATTTCAATTATCAACAATTAACCTTATGAATTCGAACATTATACCCTCAGCAATGGATATCGAAATAAAAATTGCTTTATCGAAGACTACCTCAGTTTTAATTTATAGGTAAATATATGATTAACGACGGATAAAGGGGTAATGCTAGCCATATTAAATCCTATTCTATAGACATGTTTATAGAAAGTGCATTGCGTCCAAGTGAACGGGTACGTGGTTGGAAGTTAGTGCAAAGATCGATTCCACGTATAATCGAATATGGTCGTAATGAGGGCATCCTTCACAGTCGAGATAACGTTTGTTATTCAATTTTAATTCTTATCTTTTCAATGTTTTCAGCCTATGTGGTATATTCTATAACGTTAATCGTTACTCAAACTACTAATTAAATTAGTTCTGTTAGCAATATTCGCCTTCTTTAATGCAGCAGAGATTAAAGCGATCGTTCGTTGCCTTTGATCTATCTGTTGATCCCTAGTGATGGCACTCTAATCCATTTTGATAAATTAAAATTACTTTTTAATTGAATAATTTAGAGTGGTCATAACTCGATGTATAAGATTATTTATGATGCGCTTAGAGTTGCATGAAATGAAACAATTTGAAGGGTGCACCGTTCAACATCACAGGAGTGGTACTTGCTGCTCAAGAAGAAGCACGTAATACCCGTGAGCATCGTAACGGTGATAAGGTACACTTACCAACGAACGACGTAACGATTATGCATGAGGCGATTCCCTTCCTACCCGTTCCAGTTGCGATTCTCTGCCTTATTCTTAATATACTCATTCCCGGATCTGGTATGACAAGTTCTTTTTAGCAGTATTCCCCTCTATTAAAATTTTCATAGTGGGTGGGCACTTTTGTTTAACCATCGGAAACAATTGTAGGCATTGCGCTTACTATTTTATACATATTTACTTACTAGCATATCTTAACAAAATCTTTAAACTTTATTAGTAACAAATTTTTCACTTGTGATAAGCATAATGGACTTGTTATATGCAGGGAAAAGTCAACATAATCATTCTTTAAAGCTAAGAGATGCCTTTAATGGACCTAATAATCATATTACAGTATTCATTCTACAAAAATAATTGAAGAGAACACCGTTTGCTTGGCTAAGGTTTTAAAATATATTCCTCAATGTTCTTGGTTAATTGGCTACTTTTTAAGGATCTTTTCCAATTTGAGGAACAATTCTGAGTGGAATAAGTGCACTATGTATGGGTCAACCAAGGATCAATCTCAAAGAGGGTCGCAAATTGGTCACATTATTTGTGAATTTTCTTGTTGGTCTTAGTCAATTCTTCACGGTGACTTTTCTCTTTGTTGGATGGTTTTGGTCGATCGCATGGGGTGGATTAATTATCATTCATTCAAGTAAGTTGTAATCTATTCTTATTGCATTATTTCAGCTCGTCATTATTGATTATTGATTATCTGTTGATTAGAAATTTTGTTATCTCAACCAAACCTCGAAACATATATGGAGTGGTAGTGCCGAAGATGTTATTTAATTTCCTCTATGGTACTTTTTGCTTATATATTTGCTTCTAAAACTGCGCAGAGGCCTTCTCGATAGCGATAGCAGAAAACGTATCTTCTTCGAATCTTAAACGGGAAGATTATATGGGCATATTTCGTGATTCAGTTCATAAAAACTCGATGCTATATTAATCTGGCTTCTTAGCGCCATTTACTATACTGTGATGGAGATCATTCATAATGTACTATACTTACCTAAATACAATCGATGCCCCACAAAAGTGATCGTTGTATTTAGTGCAATATCGAGAGGCACTCCAACAACGTCGACAGGAAGCAGTAGCGACCGCTGCTATCGAAGCACTTACTAAGGATTCAATTTTGCATCGACGGGATGTGAAAACACTTGTTAAGACACATAAAATGCAAACGAAACAACGCCGGAAGGAATGAAATCGAATACCTCGAAATTATATGATGGAGTTCCTCTAAGCATTATTAGAAATTCCCCCAAGTGGAAGTGCTACATATTTGTTTTTGTATATAAATGTACATGTCGGCTAAGAAGTTTTAAAATAGCCCAATAAACTTACCTTACCCGAATGGGTAAAACTTCGTCTACCTCGACAAAACAATGCTCGATCGGTTTACTCAGACAGCTCTACTGAATGAATAAATAAACATAATAAACTTGGAAGATACTTCAAAGCTTTTCTGGTTTATATCGCTCTCTAAATCAAAGTTCGATCCGTTTTATAACTAGATTATAAATATTAATATTATATATTTCTTTTAATGATCCAATATTCCTATACTGTTTTCTTTAAGTATTTGTCGTGAAGATGAACCAACATGGACGAACAAATTAAAAATAAAGAGAATTGCCTAGAAAATTTATTTGTAGCTGTTGTGAGTAAATTTCGATAAACGTCAATATTAGACGACTGCTTTCTTTCTAGGAGATATAATCGGTGGCAGAGATCATTTTTTGGCGATTCAACTTTCAGCATCTTCCGGCATAAATCTGAGGATGGTGGAACAGCTAAGACATCAAATAGATTCAGATTGTCGGGGTAACATAGGGATTGGAGGGAGGGGGGGGAGGGAGGGGAATAAAAATATGCATGTTATCCCTTCTTAATAAGCTATAATTTGATGTGGAATTCCTTTATTGCATATTTTAATTTTATTCCTTTCAAAATTTAAATGCGATCATTGCACTGATTTTTAGGTGAAAATATAATTGCCGCAAAGCGTCTTCATATTATCAACCAAATTAAGCATTAAAAAAAGAGAAAAAAAAATGCAAAAATGCTGATTTAGGTTTAAAGAAGTTTTTCAGTACCAATAGCGAATTGGTTTATTTTAAACCGAAATGAATGGGGAAAAATAATTAGCAGTGCCAGTGAACAATTTGCATTTAAATGTGAGTCTATTCTTTGATTGACATGTTTAGCAAATAGAATATTATACTCACTTTTTAAGCAAATATTCATTCGTTTATCTATTAATTTTTACTCTGATAATATCCTTAAATCTATTTATTCAACAATTCACTAATCGAAAGTCATCGTAAACAACCGATGAAAATAAAGAATTAGAATAAGACGAAGAATAGAAAATTTTCCCACTACAATATAAACGGTGATTTCAAAAAGGCAATATTGCTGATACAATGAACAATACTGCTATAGTTGAAGCCGAAATATGCTCAATTGTTTAACAGAAACCAAGTGCCGTACATAGTTGTAGCGGTTCGGTGTTGGGATGTGCAACAATACCGTTGAATAATTCGCGGAAGTGTTCTTGTAGCATTTGTCGGCAACCGATTCGATTTTGTTTGTTTGGAATACTATCGCATTTTGAAGAAATTTTCCAACCTATTCGCTCCTTAATAATAAAACTTATTAAAATTAAAAACTTGTAAATTGTATATATCATAACTTTACTTATTAATGAGGCAAAATTGCACTATTGAATTTGGCAGCCAATAGTGACGAACCCTTAGTCATTCTCAAGCATAAATTTGAATTAATACAGAAATCCGCTCATTAAAAATAAGAAAAATCTATAATTCCACATTTTCAGTTAGTTTTTGAATTTTAGATTTTTTTTTAAAAATTCTATCCAGAAATCCTTGGAAGTTTTCCATATTCTAGGGTGGATTTCTTCCACAAGAGATACGATTAAGGAACCGTAAATGATGAGAATTTAGATGATAGGAAACACAGCGGTTTAAACTACGAATGTATAAAATAATTCAAACGTTGTGACGTTTGTAGTAGGAAATCAATACATTCACTGCAATGATATGAGCATAAAATGGCATCTATCAACTGATAAGCGTAAAGAACAATTATAAGGAAGTATTCAACTATTTCATATATGGCGGAGTCTCTTATCATTTTAACTAACCATCGATAAAGTTTTTTTTAAACTCTGCTTCCCAACTTTGTCACCAATCTCCTCTTTTCGCATCATTGCATAGCCATCTATTTGCTATTATTTGCAAATGACCACGTAGGTTGGCAACGTATATTCTAATACATGAAAATAAGTATTTACTTTGATGGGAAACCATTTTTTCCCGAGGATTGCAACGTCGCATGCGTAGTGATGTGGAAGCATAGGTTATTTGGTCGAAAGATTCATTCCAAGATGTGGTTAAACCAACCGAGATTGGCACCAGCTGCACAAATTACATGCATGATATGTTGCAGGATTCTGGTTGATTAACTCCAAGTAAACTCAACTGCTTCGAACTAACTCAAGCGATATTCTCGTTCAAATCGCATAATTTGTTTACTGCCTCTCTACATAACTTGAATGTGTAACTTTGCCGAGTTTATACTTCAGCAACAAATCTTCATCATTATGGCATCATATACAACAAAATGACAGCAAACATAAACGTTTCCTATACTTTTTCCTCACCAAATAGAGTGTCTTCTAGCATATCAAATTTGTTACAATACGGCGCATGTGGCAACTGAACTGAAACAGGCATAGCATAGTATAGAACAATGAGTCGGCAGCGGAAGTACGAAACAGCATAGCACATCTGCATATATATGCATTGGTGCATCAAAAAAATACTAAGACAATCTGAAAATGCACCTTCAAGCCTAATATTATCTATACCAAATATCCTAGAAAAGTCTACACTTCACTAGAAATTCCTGGTAATATGCTGACATAATTTTTGCACAAAGTACTGAAGCTAATATATGCACCTTCAATTTTTAGGCTTCGATATCAATACTTCCCAATTGAAATCGCCAACTCCCCGGACTCCTGTATTTCAATATCGTGTTATGAGCATTGCACAATGGTGCAAGCGTTAATTGAAGCTATAATTGCACAAATAATTCGCCACCTCTAAAATCTCTATGCGTGTTCTTTTTCTTTTATTTTATTTCGTATCTTTTATATCGTTTCAGTCGCCTCTTTTCTTTTTTTTTTTTTGTTTTCTCTTTTGATTTCTTTTCTCTTTCGACACATGTTAGAGTCCATTTATCCAACCTTTCGGTGTTCATCCCGTTTATTTTGTCCAAAAAAAAAAACATTGTTTTTATTACTAAGCAAGAGGGTGCACTAGCACATATCTATTAAGCTAAAAAGTACTGTCAAGAATAACAAATCTCATCCTTAATGGCGCTATAGAGAGATGAACAACTTCCCTAAAACATCGCTTTTTTGGAACATCATGATCAATCATTCGTCAACTCAAATGTAGTCCCCCATTGTCACCAAAAGATTACGCTCACTCTTATATCATTCCCAAATATTATATCAAACCCATCATAGAAAAAAGAAACAGAAACAGTATGAATAGCCGCATGGTCACGTTGTCAGTATGTTTTGAAAACAAATAAATAAATAAATAAATAAGTAAGTAAACAAATAAATAAATAAATAAATAAATAAATAAATAAACAAATAAATAAATAAATAAGCTCAGATGGATATGCCAATACTATCTCGTAAACTTCCCTCAGGCAGCTGCTAAGACCAGTCAACTGATCGACACACAACTTAGGAAACATCGAAAAATTTATTGTCGTACGCGAGAGAATAATGCCTTTTAACATACCGACGTTATCATTGTTGTTGCGTGCAAATTATCAAGTACACCAACTATTTCTACATACTTCCTTTCATGTACCCCAACTATTTCTAAGTACTTCCTCTTATATGAGGAAATCACTTTGTTATGCATCGTTAATCTTTACAAAAAATACGATGCAAACCTAGAGTAAGGCTGAACTTTCTAATCGAATAAAACCAAAAATCTTCCTTAAAGAGATTCAATGATGATCACAGCAACTGCTAGTACGCTGAAGATTACATAAATAAAATCCATCATTTATCAACACAACGAAATAATAATTATATGTGATATCAAGATGAGGTTAGTTTAAGCTTTAAGGTCATAAAGAAAAATACTCACAAATGGAAAGATTTATTCACGTGGAATTAATTGTCTACATTGGCATTATGCGTAAATTTTGCTCATCGAATTCTAAATTCATTCACTTCAATCGAGAAAATGATAAGCTTATGAATATTATTCATATAATCAGCAATGAATTTTAATATTCTTCGATGTAATACTTCGAAATTTTCCCATTAAAAATATCGAATGAATTATGAATTAATTTCATTTACAATTTGAATAATTTTATAGATAAATATTCGAGAAATGCTGCAGCCTAAGAGGGAACTTTATTTCACATCAGAAACATATTGCTTTGCATATTTGCACAAACACAGCTGAATAAATAAACGTTCATTATTTACAGACACAAAGAAAATCCCTAACGTGTGTCAAGATGTCCTTCGACCGCAGAATATTTGCCAGAAAAGGTTGTAAGCACTCTATCCCCTTACCTCAAAATCGTCATAAGCTATCAAGGTTTGAGCTTTAAAGTTACGCAATAACTCCGAAGGTCTAAGGTACCAATATCAAGCCACTCATACAGGTTGAAGCCATTTCGAGTGACGAGTAAAAGGTTATAAGGAACTTGTCCTGAATTTCCAATATGTCAAAATTTATATCTCTTTAGTCTTTTGCTAAGAAGAGGAAGAGGAGTGCAAACCCACCCATGGTGCGTTCCAAGTTGGCTTTATAAAGATTGATATTAAAAAAAGCACTTCTTCAGTTCCAGATGAACTCAACGTATCCTGACCGGTACGGCAATAAACTGGGCCACCATACATCCTCAAATACAAATGGACGCTAAGAGTTCGCAACCTTAAAGCATTCTCCCTATCATGACATGACTAGTAAACAGCGATCAACGATCAGTGATGAATCGCTCGAGTTGTGTGGCGAGATCCTTGTTGACACTCTTCAATTTCTTCAACTCTTTCCTTAAATCATTTCAATGAATGGACAATATTTATAAAATTGAGGAAGTGTACTACTTAGATTTATTTAAATCTAATATAGCTTTTCAGATTTATATGAAGATAAAATCTTATACGTTCATTCCTCTATTCATCCACTGCAAAATACATTTCAAAAAAATTGAAAAAGAAAACATTGACGTAAATAATGAGCTATTTAAATGGCCTCAGGGAACGTAGATGAAATTATCTGAAGAAATTTATATAAAATTAAACACTCTTCAAGAACTACTTATATGGCGATCCCGATAATAAAATAAGCAAAAGAAAAGAGGACAAACTTGTATCGGGCACGATTTGATTTTAACGTCGCGGCGAGTAAAGCGCATTCCTCCTTCAATGTGGCGATCAATGCACGCTGATCTTCCAACAAGCCGTCGATATCTGAAATGCAAAATACTCATTTTCATAGGTATTCTACTTATTACTTATTTCGACAAAACGTGAGCTACCTTCACACCGTCTACAAACTCATGAAGGAATTTCCAGCAATCAGAAGCCGTTTAGGAAGACCACCAACAACGAATCAATGTGCAGCAGTGTCGTCTAGATTCAATCATTGATACTGTGGGAACCGTGAACATTTGGCTTTCTAGCTCCAGCCTTTCCTCCTCTAGAAAAATAAAATCGCTCTGCAGTTTAAAGAAAAAGAGAAAATACATTGAAAGTTAGCCAAACGACAGCACAACTATACTCCCAAATTTCTGGAACTTTATATTAATGATATGACCACCGCTTTAAATGCCCGCTATTCGAGTGTTTCAACGAATATTTCAATCGATTCCAGTAAATTATATAACTGCAACACAAAACTACAGTCAATAATCTGAAAGTCATCAAGCAACGAAGTTAACGACAATAAGAAATACGAATGAAAAGATGAGTTCAACTATTGTGAACTGAAAGTTAGTTAATGTAAAACGCCTCCAACTTCCTAAAAATTCTATTTCCACCTAAATTTCAACTTAATTGAGGCCAAAAAGAAAGCTGCCGTCGAAAATTTGATAGCAGCTGGCTTTTTGAAGTTTTTTTTTTCGAACGCTCAACATCATGTAAATATAAACATATGCGCATTTTAAACAATAGGGTTTAAATTCCTTAAGCGATAATATTTTGCAACGCCGATATAATCATCTCCTCTCTATTTCTTCAACAATATCAAAATCACTACAAATTGCACATTTTAAAAGACGTGAATTACGGTGATAACGTCCTTATCGGCAAAAATGTCTAAACGAAAATGCAAACAGTCTCTATGTTAACTTCACATCCCTC
>QEWY01000302.1:227539-238729 GCA_006503575.1 Baylisascaris schroederi
TATATATATATATATATATGTATATATGTATGTACATGTATAGTTCATTTATTTATCCACATAAACATATATGCATTATAGGTAAACATATACACAGATGCACACGTAGGGAACTATGATGTTCCCATGAAGTATTTTTGTCTCCTCTCGACGGCACCGCCATCAGCTCTCAATACTACTACTGATGGGAAAAATCCATTTCGGTGCTCTTAAAGAAAACCGATTTTCCAACGTCATATGAACAACGAAATATATGTTACATAAACAACCTGTCTGTGACTACGATACATTTGAAAATGAAAGAATTAACCTGTTTAGATGCACAAGCATCTTTCGCAAACTCTAGCTCGGAATTCTTAGATTGCAACTCTCGAGTGAGATTCTCGATCTCAAATCGACTTCTCGAAAGTTCTTCACGAACTTTTTGGAATCCTTCAAAACTCTCACTGATCTGCGTCGACGGTAGCGTAATTTTCTCTTTCACGATCCTCAGCTCATTCTCAAGCTCTTCATTGCGCCTCTGTAAACACTCTCCTTTCACTCTTCAATAACGTATCACAGAATAAATGAGGAAACATTGCTAGCTGCAACCTCTTCACAAAACCATTAAACCGATTAAGAGTTGAAGAAATTGAAGAAGCTCGAAAAGTTGAAGAAAACGTCATCAGCAATAATTTTTCTACCCAACCGACGGGTTGCATGACTGCAATGAGAACAAATACTCGAAGAGAATACCTTCTAATTAGGGAATTTTCCAGAAATTTCAAATATATTGGGAAAGCTTTAACAATCGAATCTCAGGAACGCATAAACGATGAAGAAAAACTATAAATTCGACCCTTCCTCAGAACGTTATCATTACGACTCTCCCCAAATGCTTCCCTCTAAGAAAGTAGACGGTCCTTTTTGGCGTTCAACTCTCGAAAAGATTTTACCTGTAACAAATTCGGAAGTGAAAAAATGACAAATGTCATAGTTGAATGTGAATGTTTTTGGCAAATCTAATTTCTGTAAGCTCTTAGATTCCTTCATAGAAGCCGTTTTGGGTGATAAGTTGAAAAATTGCCAAACAAATAGTGAGTATAAATTTATAAGTGAATAAAAATTAAATAATCTTAGCACTTAATTCCCACTAACTTTTGAAAAAGAAAATAAAAATCCTGAATGAATTTGTCTTTTATAGTCAAAAACCTACTGATCTCAGTATCTACCGATCTACTAACCTTGAGTTGTTCAGCGCTATTGAGTGCACTTTTGCATACATCCTTTAATCTGCTCGTTTCATTCGCATCGTCACCACCATCGATAGGTATGCGATTGTGTAACGATGCAATTTCCGCTTTACATACATCTAATTCGGCAAGCAAAATGGATAGCATATCATCTTGCTTCTCCAACAAAGTAAATAATTCGCCTGCATCCGGCAAAGTATTCCCTCAAATTTATTCACCATATTCTTGAGCACTGCTATCGTGGTTGACAAAAAACACAATCACAACGATGTTTCGAGTAATGGTACGCTTAGTCTAAGTATACTCGATATGGGTGAGCCATTATTACAATGAGGAAATTTCGCTCCGGAATGCCCGAAATCCGAGGACAACCACATTAGCTTCGAAGGTTGCAAGCCTCAAATATCAATACTGGTCTCAAAAGACTATTCCTGAATATAGAATAGTTTCACGAGTGATAGTAATAATATAAAATCCCTATAAAATCCCATACATATGTTTCTTTTGAAGGCTAACTAGAAATACCAAGGAATGGGATCCTATTGCTCAAACAGCTAAGCGGTGTTCAACGTCATGTTATAAATTACCGCACATCCATCACTATCAAATCATGCAAAATATTAGGCAGCGCTAAATCTGCAGAAAAAAAAAAAACTGACCTCACCCCACTATAGCGTTTTTACAATTAGATGCTGACTGATAATCAACACCACAATCCATGACCAAGAATAGAAAATTCGACGAAACTAAACACAAACAATGGTTGCAAAAACATAATAACTCATAAATACGACACAACCACACCACAAACCATAAACTACAACACCGGAAGTAAGTGGAAACCTTCATCGGCTGTTGCATCCATTCAATAACGAATGAGAAAATCGTCCCCTTATACTCTAAACGATTATTGCTTATATAAATGAACGCTTTCAAACACGATTATGCGCATTCCACGAGTTCGTAAATTATACTTAAAACATGTGAAGCACAACCGTATGGGTTGTAATGAGTTGAATCAGTTTTCACCCACGACCCGTACCCGGATCGACGCTGAATCCACCTCATTATTGATGTAATAACCCGGTCTCACAGCTAATTGTGGACGGGATAATAAGTACCTGAGTACGTTCGCTCCTGCATATAATGAAAGCTGCCGTGATCGACAGACCATTAAAAT
Source organism: Baylisascaris schroederi (assembly GCA_006503575.1). Classification (NCBI taxonomy): domain Eukaryota; kingdom Metazoa; phylum Nematoda; class Chromadorea; order Rhabditida; family Ascarididae; genus Baylisascaris; species Baylisascaris schroederi. The sequence goes on from QEWY01000302.1 coordinate 229,952, forward strand.
ATCATCAAAAGCAAATGTTTGTCTATATAACTAAAACTCGTGGAATTCCCTGGATTACTCCAAACTTTACCCACAGAGATACCAAATTCTTAGAAAACTTTCAAGTTTGTAGCCTCAATAGGTGGATGAGCAAATCGTTTAAGATTCATATCGCTGATATAGGTGTGGTTCCCGAATCCGAATCTCTAATCGTGAGTGCACAGTGAAGTAGCAATCGGCGCCAACTTGAAGAAACTTTGCGACGGCTGATCGACGCCCATCAACAAATAGTTTGTGCTACTCACCACACCTTAGTGATAGTAGTATCAAAATTTCCGGACGTCTAAATTCAGCCAACAGGTGCGCAATTTGAATACGGGTGAACAATTTAAGTTTGATAGATCAATATACACGATCAGACAATACCTCTTTTATCGATCTTCCCGTTAGCCTAAAAAAATAATATTCGAAACATAATTTCTCGGTGACATCTGGGTTCAATCTTGTTCGTAGGAATAAACCTCATCAAACTTCAGAAAAAGCACAAGAAATGTTTAGCAAAATACTATGCAATCTCCTTTTTTTCCTCCCTCTACACTCCTCCTGATTCAAGCAATCCCTATAGAACGTCAAGTCCCACTCACCGTTGCAGCTATATTGCTAATTTACGGTCACCTACATAGGGGTCAATCTCAGGTATATTACACTAGAGCAGCGTATAGTTAACCAAAGCAGTGTTATACTTAAAAGGCTGGTACATATAAATGCCATAAGCAACAGTACTATTAACTGTGAATATAGAAGTCGTTATCACAGACACAACACGATACCCAAAATGGGTAACATAAAATTCCCTAAAGTTATCGCAAGCATTACCTCATAGGTAAGAAACCCTCTGGGCAATTTCTGTGCTATAATCGAAATATTTTTGAAGAAATAAAGTTTGATATTAGCTTACGATAGAGAAGAATAAGAAGCATAATAATAAATGACGAACGCTTCGAATTTATGCAATAAATGTGGTGTTGAGGAATATTGCTATAGCGCATTATAAACATAACATCACTAAATAAACGTACTGTTGAGTTGACATCCACGAGAGCACCGATTGAATGTGGTGTACTGTGAGCCTTTGATGGACACTCAAGTAAGATAACATCATTTAGAACTGTGGGAGGGGTATAGACTTATGTCGCCGAAAAACAAAACAATTCAGAAAGTAGACCACAGCAAAAAGGATGGAATGAAGAATGAAAGAGTGTCATATGGAATCACTCTTTACGTGATTTCAGCTGAAGCAATAACGAGCGTAGACGAGATACATCAGCGGTGTTCTTCGAGTTCTTCGTATTGAATTCACATAGCTTCGCGATTCGGTCCCATTCAGCACCTCCTTCAGTTGAATCGCGTTCTGCTAACAGTTCTTGCTCCAATTTTCTAAAAACCCTTATCAATAATCTTCAAATAGAGCACCTATTTAATGATCAAGCGAATACACAGACCAGTGGGCCAATTTAATTAGACGACTTCAAAAGTGCAGTTGCCTACAAATCACTACAGCTATACTTATGACACCTTACCACTTACTTCCCTCTTTTCCCGGCAACCTGAAATAAACTGATCTAGCCGTAGAATAAAACTTTACAACGATCAAAGAGACAATGCATGTTGGCTTTCCCGAAGAAAATCACGACTTTTCATTACGTTGGTTTTGCAAAGGAGAAAATGATATTTAGTGGGGAACAATAAGCAGCACAAAGAAAGTAATGCAATATAGAAAAGCGAACAATTTCCGAATATTCCAATAAAATTTACAGAAAATAAGCTTTGGACAACTTCGTGATTTCTGGAAAAATGCGGAAAACAAGGTGGAGGATAAGCAATTCCTTCACCACCCCCCCCCCACTCCTCCGCCTACGAACACTTTAGAGCCAGAATGAGTGGCAACAACCGTCTTTTAAAAGAGCGGAAAATTCAATGGGAAAGCAAAAGATGCCAGTTCGAGCTACTGCTACAAATATCATAGTTCACGAACTCCCACTAGAAATGTAAAATTCAGCCTGAAGTGCCACTATTCTTTACGAGTTCCTACAAACAACGAAATAATTAGCTCAAGCTGCAGCTGATAGCCATCGTTCTTGAGAGACTCCAACAAATCAGTCATAGGGCTTCAAAGTACCTGTTGGCCGTCTTCGTCTTACGCAACTGTTCCGCCCTTTGCGCGTACCATTCGTCGAGTTCTTTCTTAGCCGCAGCACGCATCTCCTCCTTTTTCTTCTCTTCTGCCTCATCTCAAATAATAAATTACAAGCCGATTCCCCCACTTATATCACATCCCTTACCAACTACTATACTAAAAAAGAACATAGTTGAAAGTCGTTTCTGCCCGAAATTCCAAGGGATTAAAATATGACTCCACAATGGTTACTCTGACCAACCCTCGTCGAAAAAACACCAGAAAGAATACCGTACCGAATAGCACGATACGTGCCTTTTGTATTTTTACCATTATGCTTTTTAGAGTTTGATCAGTACGAAGCGAGTAGTTCCACAAATGTTCAAAAACAACAAAAGCGCTTCCATTTAAACCTAATTTTATATTACCAAACACAGTTATCCGATACATTTACCGTAAAATATCGTAAAACTGTGATCACAATCCCACCCTTCTAAACATTACGGTACTCCTACCTACTGTATACCTAAGAGAACATCAACCAAACTATATCTTTCTCTTATAGCCGCCGAGATAATGTCGCCTATTTCGAAAAGGCTTTTGACGAGTAAAATAATACAAAAACTTCAAATCCCCATTCCATTTCGAACTCCACTTAAACAGTAAAGAAAATATTAGACCCAATGATTTATGCACGATCAGGATCTTGACACTTTTTGACAAATATAAATTTTACAACATTTACCTAAAAAATACAAAGGTGTGCCACTTCATCACCATATGCTCCCCCCACTATTTCAGATACTCCCCACTATATCAGGAAACCTCCAATGCTTCTCCACCTCTCGTCATTAACCATTCTCCTATCACTATCTTAATTTCTCAAATTTTCAGACAAAATATATATTTGTGCATTTTTCAATACAAAAAACGACTGCCTTCATTACATTATTTTTCAATACAAAAAACGACTGCCTTCATTACATCTAATCTCACAAGTTGAAAATGCAAAGTAAAGCGCATCAAAAAACTATAGAATTTCGATCCCGTCATCGAAAACCCTTATAAAAGCCAGGCTGCCACGGACCTTGCTCATGCCTCATAAGCGATAAGTTGAGGGATATGGTTATAGGGAGTCAGAACTTTGCTTCGAAGCGCCCAAGCTTTAGGATTTTCCGAATATTACTAGAGCGTTCCGAAGTTTGGATGTTCACGAAACCCTTGAACCTAGGTCTTTCCGATAATTCTCCAAGAGTCTCGAGGCTCAAAGCTTCCCGAGCTCATAGGCCAGAATCCTTTCGAACTTCATGGCATGCTAACTCTACTGAAGAATGGAAATCTGGGATCAATGTTTGATTTTATAAGAACTTGAGTTCCATTTATGACTTCTTTATACCTTACTGTAGAGACTTTGAGGTGACATGAACAACTTCACTAACCAATTTTGAAGGCTGGTCTGAGGTTAGAATTAAATAAGCATGAAAGAATGCCTGGGACGATTTGGACAAGCTTCATATTCTACTAAATATGCTACTGGACTTTGCAAGTGGTATTAAATAGCTACGCTATGGCTTCTTTTTTTTTAAAATAAAAATTACGTGAAGTTACAAACAGCACGCATATGATTTTAAAAAAATCTATCACTGCCACTCAATTTTTCTTTAAATAACTTCAAAGTGCTCAAAGAATTCCCTGTTTATGAAACGTATAAAAATCCCTTCTTTCAGTATTTCTTTTCACAAACACTAGCAAAACATTAACGCTGAATGTCTATAAAAAAATGTCTCTTAGATGCAAATATTTCAAACGAAGAACCTTTCTTCTGAAGTATTACTTTCTGTTCTTCACGCCATTTTCGAATTTTCTCTGGTTCCACCTTAGGCGTCGAACTGATCGTTAACGGAGAGGGAGTTGTATTAGCGCTATGACGTGCCATTGGTATATGTGTACCATCCAATGTGGTTAAATCCACACCCGAATCACCGCCACCATTCAACTCTTCGAAACCGTTGAATTCATTGTGCCCTATAAGCAAAACATCTTATTGAAAATATTAACTTAGCATAATTCAATAGAGTGGGCTACGAGGGATGGCAAATGGAGCATGCATGCATTGCACACGCTTATTTCATCTTTCCAGCATACAACCACTGCACGATTTAAAAAAAAAAAAAAATCCAGAAAAACGACAGAAGAGATCATTTTTAAGCAGCTGCTGAATTTTGGGGATTTTATTTAAGTGCCCAAAGTTGCTCGCTTGAATTATTATTCTGACATCGACTTAGAAAAAACAACCAATTTATTCTCTAATATTCTACCTATCTACAGAAAAAACAACCAGTTTATCCTCTAATATTCTACCTATCTACCCTCTCCTTTCCCACCCCTTCATATTTTCTTTACATGATTCCCTCTCCTCGCTATGTTTCCCTCATTCGAATGAAGGCTATTATTGTTGTTAACCTTTACAGTAGTTCTGGCTCCCGTACAATGTAACTATCGTAACAATAGGCCTTCAATTATACCGTAATACTAGAACATCAACTATACCATAACATGAAAGCGTCAACTGTAGCTTAGTTATTTATTTTAATCATTAATGCATTCATTACGAATGAATGTCTCTTCATTTCGCTTCCATTTCCGCTTAGGTAAATTTTTAAGGTTATCTAAAGGTAGTAATTATCATGCACGCATTACTTCACAGCAGATGAAATAATACGTACAGGTGTGCCGCATAACTACGCAACGGCATTCTTCATCGAATTCAGATGCAAACATATTGGAAAATCCATCAGTTTAAAATCGTGATAACGTAGCCTCAGCCGTTCAAGTGCGAGTAGCATAATCAACCACCATATCACGGCAATGGGCAAGAAACCAAATAGACTGGGGTAAAATCGAGCACAACAAACACAAGCAATTAGATCATCGCAAATCGAAAATAACCTACCACCTTATCCGTTCTCACTGGCAAAAGTGTTCGTCCCTCATTAACGATCTTAAACCTCATAGCCTATATCCTATATATACCCCAAATTTCATTAATTCAAATCACTATTCTGAAAGACTTTAGGCGGAACGAGGTGAAGATCAGTAAGCCTTAACATTTGCTCTTGGAAATTTTAGGTATTTAGATAGACGACTTTTTTCGGTAATAAACAACCCTAACATTAAACAGATCTAACTTTGACCCTTACGAACCCTTTTTTCATTACTCTTTCATCGCTGAGGTAATCGAGGTGAAATTATTGACACCTTAGCTTCCACTTAATATAATTTTGTTCAGTGATTACTGAAAAAAACCACCATAAAAAATGAGGAGAAATCCTATCAGCAAAATCAGCAGTGAAAGCTAAAATTTGATATCTTATCGCCTAAAGCCTCATTAGATAACGAGAGGATTGTTTGGGAATATTAAATCAAGTGCGGTTAAAACAAAGAAATATTCTAACTCCAGCTATAAAATCAACACAATTCCTTAAGCTTTAATAAATCTTTTGCTTCTCAATAAAAATTATTTCGACAGTACAATTTAAGAGTTTCAACTCAGAAAGTTCGAAATATGCAAGAAATTTGCGCTTTCATAGTCACTGAAACCTAAACAAAAGCGATTTGCTTACTAAAGATCTTTTTTCCGACTCTCAAATAATTACCCCTCCATTCGTAAGAATAATTTCTAACTCTTGAAAAACTTTTTATATAATTATAGAACGTAGAGTCGCTTATTTCTAATATTTGCAAAAAGCACCATAATGAGAAACGAATGAAAATATAAGAGCCGCTATCCTTCTTTCCCTTAGCCAGTTTTTGGAAGATTTTACAGCCAAATAACTGATCTTTCATGAATTATAAGATGGTGGCAAAACTGACAGTGATAGCAGCAGATTTATGTCAGCAAGTTAGAAACGACGTATTCCGGTATAATTGGAAAACTGAGCAGGAGGTGCCGAAAGATTTCTGGTTTTTGAAATTTTCGACTCAATTTCCAGCAATTTTTTATTGTCTATCTACGAGGCGCTTCTTCAACTAAGCAATTATGCTCCCCCTTGTTGTTTTGTTCAGTGGATTGAGTTGGGTGCTATCTACATGTTATCTAAGTAAAGAAAGAAATGGCATAAAGTAAAAGTGAATAGTGTTTTTCAAATAAAACCCATCAACGACACTTGGCAACCAAGTATTTTAAATTTTAATCTTTAATATGAATACGTATTGATCGAGCGAAATGCATATGGTGTTGCTTCTCTCCTTTCCCCCCTCTCCCTTCATCTTTTGTTCTTTCTTTTTTTATTGGATACTGAGATGCAACTCGAAAAAATAAGCTAACTGTCTCCCAGCGACCTTAACTGTATTTTTAACAGTTAAAACTTGGGCATGCATAACGAAAGGGAAACTAAACCAGCGGAAAAGAGTGATGACTTTGTTCATCAAAGAGAATGACATAAGCCGTAAGCATGCCAATTCTGTGATACCCATTTAATTTCCCCGTTTCGTTCTTTTATAAAGCAGTGTTTCCAAGAATTACCAATAGTTCATAGCATCCCTCATAGCAGTATAGATTCCAGAGATCCTTAATCTCCTTCCCCCATTTCCTCCCTCCCCACTATTTCATTCAGCATGCGTATTTGATAGCAATTTCGATATCGGAATGAAATTTGTCAAAAGCAAAGCGAAAGGAACATGCTCGCTAGCCGAAAAAATGAACTTCCGCCTTTTGTAATTACATTTTGGACGGTCGGTTGACGCTGTGAAAAACATAGTCGGATTCCAAGAAGTGCGCATAAAATGACTACCGTTGTCGGTTGGTGGTAATGAATCGGCAGCAGGCGCTGCTAATGGTGCGCCATCGATGCCGGCGAGAACATCTTGTTCACGGGCTAGGAAATCCGCTACCGGATCCGACATATCCTCTCCTAAAATCATTCCACTAAGTAAGGATCGATAAGAACGTATTGTGGTCATTTCAACAGCAATAGTGATGACAGATACAACAAGAAAAATACATGAAACAAGAAGGATGTAATTTATAGCTTCTAGTTATCGTTTCCTTTTTACGATTATACTTTCATATTCCATAATTATACATAACTGAGAAAACAAACAATTAGATTGGAATCATAAAACAAAAATTATATATTGCAAATATACTTCGTTGATAAACAAATAATAAACTGATAGAAAAAAAAAACAACCAAACACTTCGATGTCGTTCCGTTCGCTAAGGGGAGATTTGTTTAGCTATTAAACACATCCATAAAGATGAGCTGCCTAGAAAATCTGTAATTTTCAAGGTTAAAAGAAGTTGGCGCTCAAGCATATGATGTACCATCAGATTATCACCAAAATGAAAAATTGCTTTATTAGGAAATCTGGGTTTAATGTTTAAATGCTTTTTTTCTCCTAAATATTTCTGTTCGAGTAATAAATCCTCATTTCTTTGTTTAGCATTCAAAACGTCACAAGCCTGAAAGGTTGTTATATCTCTTCCTCCTCCCTCCCTCTAAAGTACCAATTATCCCCACACGCTGTACTTCGTGTTCGAACTTGGCAAGGCACATAATTTCACTACTTCTAAAGTAAAACATGGCATCGCCTTAAAACAGTAAGTACAAGTACCTCCTGGACTAAAAAAAAATTTTCATTACTTCTACTAAGGATACTGAATATTGCAAGGCGGTTAGTGGATAATTGCACCTCCGACGATTACCTCCTGGTTCACGTCCTAATAAATACGCCTCCGATGAATACACCCCCAACATCCGTACATGTACGCCCATGATAAATGTACCCTGGCTTATGTTGGTTTTTGCGATGAACAAATAGTAAGCAATAAATTCTGAATAAAGGGAAATTGGTGAATAAGTATGGAAATATTGATGCAATGAACGATGTTTAGAAAGATGAAATAAATTTAGAATGCTAACGATTGAGGTGCAATAATTACCGAAATAAAAAATATGTAGATGGTTTTTCAACAAAACAATTTTAGTTGTCTAAATTAAATTGAGAGAATAAAATTGATGAATAGAAACTTCGGTAATTAATTGAAAAATGATATAATACTTGACGAATAACCTAATAATATGAGTAAAATAATTCACTCTGATATGAAAGCAAACCTCTAAACAATGGATAGTGGAATAATGAGAATCTTCGCTTCCCTCCCCCCGTACCCACCCATCTCCCCTTTGCGGCATCATAGCGTTTATTTTTTAATATAATATACGATCATATAAAAGGTGATTCATGAACACATCGAATGAAGGCATACGTTAAACGCAGCAATAGGTAAACAAGTCGAAATTATAAATATTTTAGAGCATAGAAACGGGAAAGAAAAATACATATGTAAGTAATAGGCAGTATCGATGAATTGATAGTGTATAAATTCGATAGTTTCGTAATCGAAGTAAGATAAACTCAGCGATAACTTCAACAACAAAATAAGGCTCAATCGACGAAATACGCAAGTAATTACATAACTACAAATGTAAAAAAACCCTGTAAACTGCAATGTGAAAATACTCTTTTAATGTCAGCATTAAAAAATGCACACATCGCTTGCCAACATAAAGGCTGAAGAATAGATTAGTGCCACAGAAAAAAAAAGAAAAAAAAGAAAA
>QEWY01000302.1:238905-250667 GCA_006503575.1 Baylisascaris schroederi
GGGGGGGGAGGGGGGGGGGGGTGGGGGGGGGGGGGGAATCAGGTAATGCGACGATGACAATGTAGCCACACACGTGGCCACAAACCGACTGTCAATTTTATTCCATCCTTCCAGCTGCCATTCTTCCACTCGTTCCACTGAAGTATAAGGGTACTCGAATAAGCTAAATCAATAGGTGACATTTAATTCAGGAAACCACTCTTTCCTTTAGGAAGTACTCCAATCTCCGAATATATGCACAAAACTGAATTAGATCATCGCATCAATGATGGTGACCTACCATGCGTGACACATAAACGGTGTTAAAACACCCATCACGTGAACATTTTTACGAATATGTTGTGTTCATGATGGAGTGCACTTCAATTACAACTGCTTCCGCTACGGGACGTTTCCGCCGTGTTGTTGCCTCTCTTCATAATTGTCACCTCTAATAGGCACTTGCGTAGTTTTTGAAGTGTTCTAATTGAAAGTGACGGTATGTCATTTGCGCCGCGCAGATTTCGATTGCGAGCACGTGGAGTTTCCAATGAGTTTGTCGCATACGAAACCATTTTGATGATCGTTTCCTTAAACTTTCTTCTTGCCGATTGCCCACTTATCTGGTAGCACAACGAAAGGTCGAAACAAACCTGTAAATCCTTCCTTCTTAGGCGCTCATACAAATCTTTTCAGTAATACATTATGATAGCATCATGGCTATGCGGATGTATGTCTGTCTGTCTGTCTGTTTGTCTTCCTGTCTGCCCAGTAGTTTAAATCGGAGATCATTGAAGGTTTGCTTCCACGTTGGCCGGGTTATGGAAAACATTTTTTTTTTTTAATGGGACTTTTCTACGAGTAGTTGAGTCATTAAAAAAAAACGAGCTTATTGTTCCGCACACTTCATTATTTTTATTGTATTTTGTTGATGGTTTATGAAATCGACCGCTCACATAAATGCGTTCAATATTGCGAATCGTATCATTTCCGTTAGCATTGTTCCCACTTGTTAAGTCAAACCTTTATTTTTAATTATACACTACGTTTAAAATCATCATACTTCATAATCCTTGCTGAGATTGAAACTGCTGAAATCCAAATATCTCCCGTTTGTTGTAGGGGATCGAAACTATTTGCGAAAGGCACGCTGAAGAATCCATACTTCAATGCAGTCGTATGTCTATATCTTCTAGGTTTCATTGTGTTAACAACGAAAACTTCCGGAGTCGGGCTACTCGAATTTAATTTCCATGCAGAACACTGTTTGCTCTAATCGAGCTATATGGTCTTCTTATTTATCAGCAGTAATGGTGTAGTATTCGATAATACCTTAAAGGGAGGATCATTCAACAGTACCGCCAATGTGATTAGCTGGCTTTACTTTGTTGGTAAGATGACAGACATGTGTCAATAATTTACTCAATTCGCTGATAACATGACATTTATGTGTCATTAATTTATTCAAAGCACCATTACAGATAGCTTCCACCTGAGAGTTACAACCTGATAGTTATTATGTAGGTTCATCATTGGCATATTATCAATGAGGATGTTCCATACAAAACTCGAACATTAACCACTTTCCTATGGATGAGTGGGAAAACGCATCAGCATATAGTCATATAATCCAAACCTATGCACTATCGAAATGAAAAAACCGATTACAACCATTGAAATATTATAAAAACAAATGGAAAAGAACGTCAGAAGACCCCAAATCGATCCGTATAAAACAGAACACATTGAAATTTAAGGAATAAGGCGCAATTTCGGGAGGAGGGGGCCTTGATATTACTATACTGCATTTTGCAGATATGACATTGCGGAAGCAAATAAAAATGTTTTAGCCATTCACATAATCGCTATAAAAGTATAACCATATAATGGTATATTTATAACATACTTCTACAATTCCGCTGTATGCAAATATATTATTCATCTCTTTTCATACGTTCTAATATACCACTGATTAAGAACATATGTCATAGAAAACATTTACATGAAACAAATGAAGTTCGAATGACATCGATTATGGATTTGGTAGCGATTTATCAGAGACCTTTCCGGGATGCCGTGACCGGTCGGCTAACTTTTCCGGAAATTCTGGAGAATGGAAGGAAGCATCGCCTCCCATGCAAGCGGTTATATCGAACGTTTCACTGCGTATTCTTTCCTCACAGATATCTGCTAGTTGATGCTATCCATATGTAATCTACTTCAAGAACACTCCCCCACCTCACTCCATCCCCTCGCCTGCTCCATTACTGCTAGGCATTATACGGTCATCGCATCATATGTTGAACAGTATAGCATCGAATACAATGAACGACGATATGCCAAAAAACTGTAGTAAATGGCCTATATCTGTTTTTGATTCAGAATCAGACCTAAAATAAACTTCAGCTGGATAAAGTTTACAAGGTTTCAGAAATAATAAGCTATAAAATAAGAGAGTCGATTTTTTGTCCATGATAAGGGAAACATGTTGCGTTCAATAATGCATTTCTCAGGTGGAATCAAGTTGAGTTGCTCAACACAAGATTCAGATTCTTAGAGTGTATCGCAACGACCATGAAAAAGCATATGTGAATTGCTAGTTCATAAAACATACGCATCAAACTGGAAACAAACAGGATTTGATAGACGGCGAATCTCTGAATGTACTTGCAATTTCCAGATTCCTTTACGAAATATGTCCTCCTTGAAGGCGATTGATGGAAAACTTCGAATACATACTTAATGACGTATGCAGACGGCCGAACGGATAAGATATGCACGCAACCGTTCATCTCTGCTGAAAATATCCGGTTTTTTATGAAGATTATGAAAAGTCTATTTACTACGAGGATAGGAAAAAATCTACAGGTGAAAACTTTTTTTTTTTCAACTTTATTAAATTTGAGCTCGAAATATTATACGAAAAACGTCCTCGTCTCTTTAGGTCTTTCCAGTATAAGCAATCCAAAAGAGCAGTAAAAGGAATGCCGATGATACAACTAACGGTTGAAGGTAATAAGAAGTTATAAAGTAACAGGGGAAACAAACTTGAGCACATATGGAGACGCTGACATAGGGCGTTCACTTGCCGCTCCTGCCAGCTCCGCCACTAGAATCCAAGCTTTCCTTCGACTGTTTTTCATGCAAATCTCTAATCAACTGTTTGCCGGCTTTCTTCGCGGCACGAGTAGCGAGTGGGATTGGCAATAATTTCGAAAGATGGAATGCTGCCATTGAAGTGTGTCCCGTTGCATACAGTGCTTCATGTACTGTCATTGACGCTTGTTCGCCATATCTATAAAACTATTTCAGCACAAACAAAATTAATCTATACATCGAGAAAGACTCCAATTTACCCGGGTGAATTTTTTCAGTGAGAAGGTAAAAGAAGAACAATTGAAGTATGAACTCATTAAAAATAAAATAAAATCAACTTACCGATCGTGTTTATAGATTAAATGAGCTTCATCATCCACAGTTATGAGCAAACCCAACAGCGACTAAGAAAAGATTCTTTAAAATATCGAAATCACGACAACATAATTATACGACAGATAAACCTAACATACATCGCTATAATTTTTACAGGTATGATGTATACTATCAATTTTCATTCAGATCACAGCCATGGTACCTAGAATAATGAGAATAAACCAAAACTTCCGTTGTTTCATACAAGCGAAATCTAGCACTGTTTAGTACTTCTATTTAGCCTTCTGTCCTACAGACAAACCTCCTAAGATCTACAGATTGTCATATTTATAATTTCAAGTGCCGAATATATCGTTTAATCATTGATTTGTTCGATGAAGATTTTATGAAATTTTGAAGATTTACAAAGAACATACCCCCTGTCGTTTTGAACAGTAATTTAAGATGTTGGCATTCGAGAGCTCAAAAAAAAAAAAATTCCCCTTCGATTCAACAATAGTGATGATTCGTCTTTGTTTATCGAACACAATTACTGCAAAGTATTTCGCACAAAACACTATATAATCAATTTATAAAATTAGAGAAGAAAAAAACATCAAAAATAACATTCCTTAAATCAATTGTTAAACATATCACTACAATTAAATAATCAACAACTATTCTAACGACTGAAAATATTGCTGCTATTTTAGAAATTTTTTTTTCGCATAAGTAGACGACATTTATTTCAATTTACCTAATATTATGAAAGAGATTCGTATTTCCGGTTACTTCATCTAAGCATATTATTGGCTGTAAGAGTTGTTAATTCTCATCTAAAGTGTAATGAATGCAAATTTAGTACTACAATGGCTTTGTGCTGGATTTATTAGCCTAAAATGCCCTTCAGACTGAACGAATGCCGCACTCTATATTTGAATATATATTTGAATTCATTTTTGAATATATATTTGAATTCATTATCTAAAGAACACTCACTTTGCTCGAACGGTATCGACAATCTCATTGGCGATACTGTTGCAGAGAGTCTTCAACGCATTTCCAATCGCAGCCCAAATAGTGCTCCCACCGACGACACTTCCTCCGAGAACGTTAATTGTGTCACTAATTACAGCGATACTTCTACCACTACCGAAGCATTTCTCAGCAGTTGCTGCCAGATGACGACCCATCGCCATACTAATCTCTCCTACTTTATCCACTAAAAAATATTCATTTATTAAATATTCGACGTATAATCTTTGGAATAAAGAAATTTCGACATTCAAAAAATTCGGCGTTTTACAATGCAATCGGATTAACTGGTTTTGCAATTTGCACGGAAATTACGTCTTTTTCCTAAAGCTTTGGTTAGTGAAATATTTCTTGTGAATAGACCATTATTTCAAGGTCTAGTGTAGAGCAGAATGGTTGATCACATACTAAAGGATATTACCTATCAAGTTTTAGATGGTTTTTTTTTTTTCAGAAATGCAGCTGCTAATAAACAAGCACTGAAATTGGCTCATAGCCAAACACGTCGAAACATATCTGTACTTCGAGAAGTACCAAATTCAATTTGACATAGAAAAACTTGTCATATAAGGCAATAATGTACTAATAAATATTTCTACATATTTCATTGTTCTCTGTTAGTAAAAATCTTAACGCCACCTGCATCCGTACATGCCAAGCATAAAAAGATCATAATAGATGATAAGCACCAATAGCAATAGCAATAAAAAATAAACAACAACAATAATTACAATGAGTGAACATCGCGCTAACAATTACTATCAATAATAACAAATAAATAAATAAATAAATAAATAATATGCCAACATAAGTGTATATCGATTTTGCTTATAAAATAAATAACTTACCAAAGTATTTAACGCGTTTGGCAACCATTCTGCTGCCTCGATGGACATAGTGGACACTTGTTTCGACCAATGGGTGGACATACATTTGTTGTTCATTGGGATGCACCGATGACCGATGCTTTTCCGCCATTTCCGCCACTGACTTCGACATTTTCGCCACGGTAGAACTCATTTTCCATGCTATATTCTCACCGCCTAAACCATAGGATTCGTTCACACCAACGAATCATACAACGTCATTATAAGTGAATCATTGAAACGCTATTTTTTGGCAATAGGATTCGTCATGTTTGTTTCATGAGCTAAGCAATGTTGTGGAAATTTTTCTACTTTACATTTAAAAAAAAATTAGTTCTCTCTTATGCAAAATTTTTCACCCATTAACGAATAATCAACATCGAATATTCAATGATACCTTATAAAAACAATCGAAATAAAGAACCTCAAATAATCTAAGTAATAAATAATGTTAATTGAATGAAAAAAAATAAAATAAACCTTTGATGAGCGTTTCAGCAAATTCTTCACTAAGTCTTCTTCTTTTTTTGCATTTTAGAAAAGGCGCAATTCCAGGTGTACGCACTTTACTGAATTGCTTCAAAAAGTTGAAGCAATCTTCTTCCATTTTGCTTATGTAGATTCCGCAAAAAAGATTTTTTTCAGTAAATTTATCTGAAATGATATTCTTTATCGATACTTTTTAAAGTAGTAGAAATATTAGAATCTTTGATAAGCATATACGATTATAGCTCTAAAGAGTATACTTCAAAGGACGAAAAACTTTTAAATTAGAGCAAAAATTGTAGTTGATCTGCCTAAAAATTGTTGACCATAGATGGACTCAAAAGTGAAAAATTGAAAGAGATAATATTTAATATTTATTATCACTCAGAAAATCGACAATAAAATTTTAAGATACAATATGCAAATATGTGATCGCTAAACACAAAACGTGAAAAAAAAAATTCTATTTGATGAAAAACAAAGCGTACAATAAAAATTCGATAATATATTTGTGCCATAATATAACGAAGGTCGATAATTAAGTTACAATAGATATAGGCACAATAGTGAAAAAAAAACGCATAGATAAATTGCCTCATTCACGATTAAATATCGTCTCAAAATTCTAATAGTTTTGTATGTAAATAAGTGGACAATAAATATAAATAACATATGTTTATTTTTATCTTGCGGATTAATGAACTATTGCCAAATGCCCGAAGAATAATACTCAATTGCTATGCACTTCATGGCAATTATGCATTTTGAATAACATGCTTATTGAGTGGATTATTGACATATAAAAGTATTGAAGCGATTTTCAGAGATGTGCCCATAAATATGCCTACTAAGACAACGATTCGTTTTACTAATGTGGTTAGAGCGATAGTTACCGATTTTATCATCAACGCAGATGGGCTCTTAGAAGATATATAACGATTTCTAATATGAATTCCACAAAGAGATCGGAGGGGGATAACAGTGACACAAATAGGGAGGTCATATTTACTAATAATATATCGGTAAAATCGTAGTTAGGAAAGGAAAGGATCTGATGGAAATAAATGAGTCATAAAGGCGTATACGTCGATTACGGTGTGATATGTGTGTGCTGTTTGCAGTAAAGGCCGTTGTCGAAGGGTGAAGTGAAAAGAATGGCGAATCACACAACGATATTCATTTCGAGAGAGACGAAACACGGTTAGGCTGATTGAGAAAGACCTGGTCAACAGCACTGAGGCATTTGCCCACAACATTTCTTTTAGTACCGATACGATGGGCGGGATTTGCATTAACAAGAATTTAGATGAAGGGAAAAATTACACTACAGGAAATTAGTAAAAACATTATGGGTAGGGACATATGAACTAAGCAGAGGAATAGAATCGTTGAATTGCTCGGTGACAAAAAGTAATAAAATTTTATAAGATCATACACGATCCACTACAAGTATCTATTCAACGTATCACGATCAACACTGAGTTCTAAGCATAAGAAAAATGTATGAAACATATGACAATATTCTCCGATCAGAGCTAATGGATGATATTAATGGATGATAGTGAATGATAGTGGAGATAATGAACGCTCATGAATGAGTGATTATGATAGTTGAAGGGAAATCAAATATCTTCCGGCCATTCATGAACTTATTCCATCCACAGTTTCTGAGGGATGTGGTTTCCTGTATCGACAGTTTCCGACGAGAATTTATTCCAAACATTAGTAACTCTGAGTTGAAAGAACTTTAGGATAGCATTGAGTGCAGAGGATCGGTGAGAAACTTGCTAACGATGAGAATACTGCACTATGAACGGAAGCAAATAAGAACAAGTCAAATTCGACGCCGGAAGTTCATGACATGATAGCGAAAGGTCAAAGTTCATGTGTCTATATCTTAGTTGGTCAAGCTCGAATATTTCTGACCAGTAAGTGTAAAATGGAGCGTCATTCTATGCGGTAGTTTTCTCCAGTATCGGTCATGTGAAATAAGTTTGAGGTAACCTATAGGAGGGACGACACTCGCGTTCAGTGCTTCACTGTAGACTCAAAGTAAGTGATGAAGACTTCGAGGCAATACACCAAAGGTTTACACTGTACAGGTTTCAGAATACAATTTGCGGTAGTTTTCTCCAGTATCGGTCATGTGAAATAAGTTTGAGGTAACCTATAGGAGGGACGACACTCGCGTTCAGTGCTTCACTGTAGACTCAAAGTAAGTGATGAAGACTTCGAGGCAATACACCAAAGGTTTACACTGTACAGGTTTCAGAATACAATTGGGTTCTATAGATCACAGCTGTTTCCAGAGCGCTGCGAAATCTGCACTACATACCGTAGAAGTATGGTAGATACTATACTCAAGTTTAGTCACTTCACACCCCCATGTCTTGGTATAGATGTATATTGCACGCAAGTTTGGTCACCTCATATGTTCTCTGGGATTGAGCATTTAGGACTGGCATCTAATAAATATATGGCTTAAAGAAGAAATAAGTTATTATAAAAGATTTCTTTGTTACACTCCAAACTTTCAATAACATCTTATGCAATATTTTCAAGAATGAATTTTAATAATATACCGTTCATTCATCTCCAGGATTCTATTCGTTTTCCATAAAATTCAACCTGATTGCCGATGGCAATATGACCTTCAACTAGCGGCAACTTTATGGACAGACGGTACATAACAAGGAGCGGCATTTAAGCAGAAACCGTCTTCTCGATCTCAAACAACTGCCCATTTTCAGGAAATCAACAAAGAAAAAAGGGTTATTCACGTGTGCCGATGACGTGACTGTGCATCACAATCGGTGTGTATTGACCATTAACACGTGCGCTCTGACCTTGACCACCACTCGTTTCCCATTATGCATCTGACAGCATTTGTACACAATCGTTCTATCAAGAATAAAAATTTACGGTACGAAGATCAATTTTTGTTTGATGAAAAAATTTTATATGTAAAGTGAATGTTCGGATGCGATTTGGAACAATTTTAGATAACCCTTTTCCCGTTTCGACAAAAAAGACCATAGACCAGCGCCACATCTCGATGCCCATAATCATGGAAACGGATTGCAACGACTGGTTGAAAACATGCAAAAATTTAGAAAACAGTACCATCGTAATCGCCTTATTCCACTATTAGAAATGCAACAATTCTAGGAGATTGTTATCGCGAGTATTCATATATCAATAGCTAGGCCATATTCCGTAAGAAAATCGCTGAGGATATCTACATGAAGACTCTTCATCCGGGAAATTAGAATAATGAAGTTGCCAAAAGTTATTGAAATTTACTCAAGTCAGCAACAGTCATTCAAGTAATTTAAAACTTAATAGTCTCTTGAACACTATAATTTTATCAACGATATGTAACTGTGGAAGAAAAATGTTGAACAGATTTGCGCAAGAAACAATCGCTATATCGCAAATACATTTACAATAGTTTAAATTGAATTAAAACAGATGTTCACGACAAGTTTTATTTCTTGAAATAAGAGTGAAAGTATTGAAAACACCTAGTTAGGTTTGGAAATTGACAGTTTGACTGCAAATAGGAGATACTTATTCTGGCAAAGCCACATCTTTAAATAAACTTTTTTTTTGAAGCAGTGTAAAAAGAGTGTTACTAGCATAAATCACCTTTTTTTTTATCATGAAAGTTCATGGCATATATAAATATTTGCATAGATTACAGCATATATATGGTCTTTTGTGAGCGTTTAAAGTATACGTATATAGGTTACAGTATTTACAGTATATATAGGCTAAAGTATATCTTTGTTCATCGTATATATATATAGTCCAAATTTGTGGTATTATATAAATAGTATATAGATTACTGTTTAAGGTTTTAGAGGTTGATAATATGCATACAGATTACGTAATATATGTGATATAGAGAAGTTATAACTCATGAAAACAAACATTTCTTATATATATATATATATATATATATATATGACTTTACAGCAGTTTATCTTAGCTCTCAATTTTTTTGCACCTAATTTTTTTGCGACAGGCGATGACACGACCGGTGACGTCTTAAGGGGGAAAGGGAGAATGTGTTCATTTGGCTATCTCTTATTAAATGTAAATAAAAACCCTTATTCATTAAAATACTTTCTGAGGATGCAATCAATTCCTTCAAAAAGGAACTCATTAGATTCACCTAGTGGTGTAATCTTGATCTGTCTTCGACTGAACCGTCATATAAGAAACCAAATGCAATATTAATGGTTAGAATTTCCCGCTAGATGCCCGCTGTAATTTAATCTCTTCCAAGAATCATTATTAATACAACAGAGCTCAAGAAAAACCGCCCACAGGCAACTCACTATCCGAAATCTTGCCGCATATAAGACGGTAGAGAGGGAAAAATATGCCAATAGCAACATGCAATTTCGGTTATATAGAATGGAACGTTTTTTCACAGATAATCAATCTTCATACCAAAGCGGATTCAGCCAGAACAGGACTGCTTACTCATTTCATGGTAGAAAGTTTGTGGCAACACTCAATCCAACTAGATAAATGAAGCCGGGAAGGGATGTCTCAAAATAGACTGAGAGAAGGCTTTGCTGAAATAAGGATTTAGAATAAAAAATGAATGGACAAATGGAGCCTAACATGCCTATGTATCCGCTCTTATTCGTACGCATGAACACGAGTGCCATATCAATGTGATCTATTCAAAAGGATGAAAATTTGCCTTAAGAACAATCATTACGGTAACAAAATACGACTGTCTTACTGTAGAAGCACCAGAAAAGAGCAACGAAGAAGGTTCTTTGATGTTTAATAACGAAATGTACAAGCGAAGCTAGGCGATGGAAAAACAAGAAAAGAAAGAGCCAAATGAAAAATGCGAACAAGTCGTAAGAGTGAGGCATTAACGGAATGGTTGTTTGTCACAATTTTGTTGCGAGACGCGTTATATAATCCTACGGAGTGATGTGAAATTACCCGCTTGGGCAAATTAATGGATCCCTTTCCTTTATTAAACTACCTCTACCTTCCCCACCTATACTCTTCACATTGTGTACTTCAAACAGCATCAACTAGTGCCTTTTTAAAGATTTGCATAAATCGATGCCGCAAAGGGTAACTTCTATAGTATCTACTTACATATATATACCAAAATCTCATCGTTTGCTAAATGCGCAACAAGTGATAAGCTGATAACTTCTATAGTATCTACTTACATATACTAAAACTTGAAATTAGAAATATTTCGTATTTCTCTCGATTATAGAACGACTAAAAATATAGTTTTGTGACTTCTACAAGAATAATGCATTATATTATATGATACATGAATATTTGGGTATGAATGCATTACGATGAATTTACGTGATGATCGCAAAATAATTCGATTACAATTCACAAACTTTTTGTAGATATTTCCAATCGTTTGTAGATATGCTGAATTTCACTCCAAAAATATGTATAATTCATCAAACGATATTGCACTTGCATCTCCAATACGCTCCATAAGAAGAGGTGTCTAAAATCTAAATCAATCCAAATAATTCGACTTTATTAGGCAATAAATTCTTTGTAGAGATATATTATTTACGCAAATCTTAAAATTAATAGATTTCAACAAAGAAATTTGCTATTGCAAAAATAATTACATCTAAAACGATTACAATGTTTTAGCAGAACGCTTCTTTATATTTATCGGCTGCTTGTATATGCGTATATCCTTATGTTTGTTCAGTACATTTGGGCGAAAAGATGGCCATAACTGCGTTCGTTGACAGTGCGGTCCGCAGAACAACCAATACAGAGCAAATGGCAACATTTTGCTCGAATTTTTTCGTCAATTGTTACAGTTAAGAATCCTGATTTAACCACCAAGTTTAATATGCCACAGTTAACTCCCAGAAGTCGAAAAAGCAGTGCAAATATGAAATCGAGGAAAGCTGTAGGATTGGCTCAAGCATAAGATGGAGGGTGAACAGCTCGAGAAGGCCG
>QEWY01000302.1:250688-314993 GCA_006503575.1 Baylisascaris schroederi
CTCCCGCCTCATATAAATTGCCTTCGAAATCACAAAAAACTAGAATGCTAATGATTGCATTCACAATAATATTGGATTATTTTTGGCTTTCAGTCAATATCCCTACTATGGTACTCCTATCATTCCATGTTATCAATTCTTTACTTTACTTATGACTAAATAAGTGGTCCTATTAACAAAAAAATTTCCATCTATTGATATACTCGTGAAACTATAAGATAGTGCTAAGCAAATTTTGAAAGGTCGAACTATCATGTAAATATAGTTCGATTTTTATATTCTGCACAAGAACATTACTGTATAAGTTTTGAACATTACTGTATAAGTTTTAGCTTAAAGTATTGTATACTTTCTTCCTTGCTACACACGTGTCTTTAGCTTAAAGTATTTCTTTGCCCATTATCTATGGGCGCTATTAAGGGTGACTGTGCTTAGCCATAGGCCGAAAAGTTTCGATCTCCATGCGAAAATTCCATTTTGTCAAAAATAAATTTCAATGTCTATGACCGTATTTTTAGAACGATATGATGATTCACCACTGAGATTAAATCATATCGTTCTAAGGAAAGCTCTCAAGGCCTATGCAAAGGCTTTGCCTCTAACGAAATACATACATAACTTAAACAGTTCACACAGGAATTTGTTTTATTTTCTTCACCAAGTATAGTTTCATAAAATTGCCGTATGTTTATCTTGCTACCCCATAATTAAAATTCTCCCCACCTGAATGACGGAAAAAGAAGGCTTCGTAAATGAAAATGCTTCAAAAACGAAGAAAGTCATAAAGAGTTCCGCCTCCGGCAACCAACCATCTGCTAACGAGCAAATAAAGGGCATACTGCCTACAAATCGTATGTCGATTCCTACTTGAAATCATAGTAATGTAAGAAAGAGAGTGAAAAAAGGGTTATTTCATTCGAATTGCCATTATCACCTAGCAGCAAGCGCCAACTTTTTGCCCAGCGGTTGTGCGGACAAAATAATTAGCTAATGAAGGTGTGAATTCTAACACAACGAACAAAGGGAAGTGAATTATTGCTGGGATTGCTCAATGATTACCTTTTACCTGTCGGTTTTGCTGGCAGCAGGCAGAGCCTATCACATCTGAATATGCAAATTTCGTGGATATAGTAACTAAGTGAGTGACTAATCAGAAGAAAGTAAACTGCGCATGAAAATGATCTGTTTTCGAACAGATACAAATACGTGCACCATAACAAGGCAGCTAATAACACAGTGATTGCTCACCTTCGATCTTTTCGTGTGATGCTGAGGACATCCTCCTTCAACTACCTCCGACGTACCAATTACCAGTTGTTTTATTCTGAAACAATTATCATAACTGCATTGAAGAGAAAAAGTGTTAAAGTCACTGTGAAGAATATATGAGAGGTCATTTGAGACCGAAAGCAGAAAACGAAAATGTGATCGCTGCAAATAATTTAAAAACAAAAACTTGACCAGATCAAAACGATGTGCATTCAAATGGAAATCAAAACCATCAGGCTGGGCTTAGAGTGGTTAATTCATTTGNTTCCTAAAACCGATCATGTGCCTTAAATTCAGATCGCAATTGTTGCTCGCCGAACAGACATTTGTTGCCATTTCGTTGATCAATATGTTGGTAAACACCTATACAGTGAGTGGTCTTCGATTTTATTGTGCGGGTAGTTCGTATTGAAAACATGTTAAATTAAATTTTACTGTAAGAAGAATGAAATCCATCAATTGTGAAAAAAATCATCCTTCTCTAATAAAGCATCGAACTTTAGAATTTTATAGTTCTTTTATTGCATTGATTATAGCTGACTGTTCAAAAAGTGAATATTTATAATGAAGAAAACAGTAGAAATGAGACTGCCAATCTACTCGAGTTACGTGAACTTCGCTCTCCTCGTTCTTCTTAGATTATGTGATGCAATGACTGCTGTGCAAACATATAAGCAGCTAGCGTTATTAACAAATAGCTAATGTCCAATTGAAGCGAATTCACCACACCGGTGGAAGTACTATTGAGGTATTCTCTTCAATTGAAGTACTATCGAACACTACACCATTACTGCTCATCGATGAGAAATTAAATTAGGGTAGAAATTTAATTTTTTACACGCAAATTATTCTTTTATACAATTCTTCCACACACACATACGGGCATGACTGATGTCGATGCTCGTGGCAAACTACACTAGCATTACGTCCTCATTATATGCTAAGAAATCAGCGTCATCAAGCTGTAAATTCCGATTATGTCATCATCCAATAATACCGTTTGCATAATTCTCGTCGATAACTTCGGCGTACAGTTTTTCAAAGCATTTCATCGCATAGTCGTTATAATGTGTATCCTTATCGAAGAACGAATACAAGTTTTCCGGATCAAAAACTCGGCAAACCTGAAAAAATGCTCATCGTCATTGCTTTGATAGTCCTTTGCATTGTACCTTACTTTCTGCGCCTATTAAAATATTTTAAAAAATTTAATAGCAGACAATTTTCCTACTAGGTGATAACTGGCGCGACATTCATCATGCAAGGTATCTCTAGATCAGGTTCCTAAAAACTCTTTGTAGAGTATTCCAACGATTGTACACCAAGTAAAGGTAAAGGGATGATGGATTCAGTAGACTAGCTCATACAATTTTTAGTGAGAAGCCTTATTCATTCCGATGTTTCCATAGGAAGGTACTGAATCCGTTTATCCAGAAAGGAATTCGTTGAAGTCATTCATTAGTTCAATTTCTGCATTTGTGCTTGAATGAACCATTGATTGCACAACGAAGAAATCGAAACAGTGGCTAAAAATTTTTCGTTAAATGCCCGTTGCCGCTTCTTTCTCCAATTAGTCAATATTAAAACAACAAAGCTTAAGAACATCGTTTGAAGGCAATAAAGATTACAGCACCGTACCATATTCTCTCAGCATATTAAGAATTTCAGAAGAAAACTTGCATCATGAAGAAATAAGCGATGCAAGAATTTTCGCTGATAATCGACGTCTGCGTATTCAAGAAGAGTTCAAAAAGAACAGAACGGCGCGCTCTTTTTATCCCAATAAGATTGCCGCATTATATGGACCAACTCTTTCAATAATTGGAAATAAAAGCACGTAATAGACAGATGGAAGGGCTGTCATAAAGATGATAGGATAGTGAAGTTCATGAATGAAGAAGTTAACATGCTCATACTTTCGCACTTACTCGCAGGATCGCGCTTGAGCACCTTCGAAGAACGCGGAATGAGGAGATAAGTTTATCAATTAG
Source organism: Baylisascaris schroederi (assembly GCA_006503575.1). Taxonomy (NCBI): domain Eukaryota; kingdom Metazoa; phylum Nematoda; class Chromadorea; order Rhabditida; family Ascarididae; genus Baylisascaris; species Baylisascaris schroederi. Next base: position 253,949 of record QEWY01000302.1, read on the forward strand.
GAAGGTTTTAAGATGTCATTTCAGAACGAGCAGAAAAACTCTTTGATTAAGAACTATTAAAAAAGGATGAAAATTACATTACGAGCAATAATTGCAGTGACAAAGCATGATCACCCAGTATTGCGCATATGAGGAAAAACAGTGATAGATGATGTATAGCATCGAAGATATTCAGTGGCAAAAAATACAAAAAACAAAATGAAAGATGCGATAAGATCAAAGGAGTGAGCCATCAACATTAGGGTGATCGTCATCCCCTTTTAAGAAGGGGATGACGATCACCTTAATATCACTTCTAACTTATATTCATTGAAATTACTAACGGAACGATGCGAAAACAACAGTTGAATCGAAATCGCAGCTCTTTTTTGCTTTTCTATTTCTCATATATATGGACGTCAAATTGGTAATGCATTTCTATACATTTGTATTACCTATAAGATCCAACCTCCACTTGTACCTTTCGTAATGCGTGCACCTTCGCTGAGCGCAGACTAGCGCCACTTCATAGATTTGCACAAATTTGGGGCAAAAAATATTTTAAAAAAAGGCCATTTAGCAAATAACAATCACTAATGCAATACTGTAAAATGCGTCGTATGATGGTTACTTCCTCGTGCGTTCTTTAAATTGGAAAATTTCTAATTTTTATCGATTGTCGAATGATCAAAGGGGTTACAACCTGAAATCTATATCAATAAACCAATCAGAACGACGAACTCACTTTGAAATCGCAAAACAATTTGTGAGCATATATTCGATCACAATTGGTGCATTTTATGTTGTCCAATCGTTTGAAGATATGTTTCATTTCGTTCCAGAAGACAGAATAATCGATCTTCACATCATCGAGGGAGATATTTGCATCTCGGAAATGCTCCATAAGAAAAGGAGTGTAAGATCTGAATTCTTTTAATCGATCAGATGAGATATGCGAAAATAGTCAATCTCACTCAAAAAAATGTAAGTGCCGTAGTAGGTTGCAGAAATCTCGGAAATAACTGATTTCAGCGAAGAATTCTGTAGACATATATCATTTTTGAACAAAACGATTTGTGATGGAAGAAATCGAACGTTCAAAAACCTTGGTTCTTCATATTCATGTGCAGTACGTGTATGTACATTTACATAGGGGCATATAAGCACTTGCAGATGTATGCGAGGCATACTCGATCAGATTTCCGTGGTGCGGGACAGGCAACGGGTTCTGGAAGGCTATGCCAGCAATGCGTTATGAATTATCAGGTCCTGTCATTCTGGAAAGGTTCCGAGTAAGTCACGGAGTGACGACTGCGTGTCTGATCCTCAGTGATCGTCGCAGCTGAGTGTGGAAATGCAAATCGCAGCTACACGGGCATGAAGGATGGCAACTCGAGCGTCGCTACAGCAAAACTCTAAAGTCAAGTAGAAATAAATAGGATTGTTGGCCATTGAAATTTGGACTAGCTGTTCAACGAGTATTGGATCACAGTTTGGGTGCAGATATCTTATTATCTTTTATGAATTTCATATCATTTTGCATTTTATCATACAACTGGCGCCTAGAGTGGGGAAATTTCAGTAAAGGAGTTATACACCTTTTGAGTTTTATTTGGAAGCTCCATTTCCTGCCATTTTTCCTGCTTCCCAAAATCTCTGCATCTGAAAAAGCTAACCTTCGGCTTATCAGCGTCTGCAAATACAATTCCTGCGGAACTTCTCGCATCAAAATACTAAGAAATAGGAATGCTGGATATTTCTGGTGTGGTAGCGCAATGAATGAACAAACAAAATTCGAAAAATTAAGCAATCACCTCTGAGTGCTTACTGGTAATGGGTACTCAATGATGATGCGTTTTGTTACTGCTGAAATCCGGTCGATTGTATGCTGAATATTACTGAATTGATCATCATTTGATAAGTCGATAATCGGTGAGTTTATTGGAGGAGATGGTCTGGAAAGAAAAATCTGTGTTTTTATTTCAGTCAACTGCATAATAACTGGTACCTGAAAAAACCTTCAGCAAATGTTTCAACACTATCAACCTCATTCACTTTCGATGCCTACAATGATCTCCACAGTAGACAAGAAGAATACGTGCGAGAAATTTGCTACCGTGATGCAGACAAGGCAAACTTCCAGCACTATACCAACTAAAAATTGACAGAATTAAACTGTCAGGACAGACGACTACAACTTCAGAAATTTTCCCACTGAGGCCTAAGAAAAGAATTCTAGAGCCCAAAACCGTTCTTAATTCAGGCTCGCTGACAGTGCCGCGTCATATGATTCAGTACTGGATGAGAGACTGCTGGAAGGCGAATTGCTGATAGGACTATCACAGAAAGAGTATTAGCGCGATTATTTGTAGCCGCAAAAGCTAAAACGATGAAATTCCGTTATAAATTCGTTTGTTCTTTTGCATTTCTTCAGCAAATTGTAAGTTCTTTAGCAACATAAGACAGTCGCTTCACTTCAATTCTTCTTGCATCCGTTGCCTTTTCTATGAGCTGAATTTCAGCGCCTGAAATTTTTCTACTTTCCTATTAGAAATTTTTGCATGCTTCTCTATTCTAAGATGGTTGTAATAGCTGCTGATAAATATTAAGAACTAATTCAATGTCTCTCTTGACACATTGTTTAGTGAAACGTATCTACGAGTCTAGTACTGTGCCGATCCTCGGAGATAAGTACATCTTTATGTCGGGAATCCCCGTACAATGATATGATTAGCTATAATCATCTCGCCAAGAATTCAATTTATTTTAATAAATAATATAAATAGTTCGCGACAAGGAGAATAGGGTTTTTCCTTGTCAAAAATAGATGCAAAAATCCGAGGGAAATTTTCTAAACGCTCGAAACTTTCATCTCCTTTTTATAACTTTCATCTCCTTTTTATTGTGTAGTTTTTCGTTCATTGAAACTGGCAATGCGAAATTCAATCGAATTAGCGTGAGCAGTTTGATGTGAGAGAATGATGTAATCTTGGAGTTTTCAAACCTAGGAGGGGTCAGAGGTCGTAGCTGACCGTATCCTCTAAAACGCGATAACAGATTATGAAAATCCACGATCAGTGAAATTGCTGCCGTGATTTTGCAGGTCTATGATAATAATTCCCCAATCACAAAACTCAAATAGCAGATCAAAATCTGCAGTGGCAACAATTTACTTCATAAACGCAATTAAAATCTGATATCATCAAAATTTACTGGAAATTTGGTGAAAACGAAGCACCAGAGTTCATTCCCACAGATGAATATAATGCTAAGAGTTTTTCAAATCGAATGTCTATTTCGCTTACGGAAGTTAAAAAATTTATTTGCTCCTTACCGAAAGATAATGAAAGTAATATCCGGTTTCATCTCCTCTATAAGTTCGACACTGGCGTTGAGAAATGAATCACATTCAACTCCAGGGATCTCTGTGAAGATAGAACCGATAAATGGTGGACATCCAGGATTTGCGATAAGCCTTATCTCTTTTGCACGGTGTCCGAAAACTTCAACAATCGTGTTGAATGATCGATGAGCGAAGCTATTACCAAAAACTGCAATGCTCACATTGCCGGAATTCTGCAACAATAGCATTCTGTTTGATGATGGTCAACGGAACTGAACACAATCGCATCACTCATAACACCATTTTTATATACAAGACAGTGGTTTGACTGTGCCCAATTCTTTACTATGCAAAGAGTCATTCCCTCGTGCTTTCTTGTCACCATCCAGTCAGTGAAAGCAATTTTTCTTTTTCCGTTTTGACAGTCATCAGTAGTATAGATGGTAACGCTCTCTCCATCCACTAGATATAACTGAAATCTTACATGTCTTCCATCTGTCAAATTTCATGCACCGATCTCATATGTTTTTGCACTTGCGGGAAAAGGTAAAATAGAAGAAATTCCAGAGAGGGAAACAATTTCAGAATTTGGAGGAAAACAATGTAATGCAAATCTCCTGGAAGAGCAAACCCCAGAAATTTATCTATACCAATAGGTATTCATCTTTCATTAAAATGTTGCTTAAAGCTCTATTATATTAAAGTTAATGAAGTTCGAAAGGCAGCTTTCATTCGGCCTTGATTCTAGAAATCAGCATCGTTTTCTGTTGTTTGTGGTTTGATGTGCACTCAAAATTTTTCGTTAACTTATCTCCTGGAAGAGCAAACCCCAGAAATTTATCTATACCAATAGGTATTCATCTTTCATTAAAATGTTGCTTAAAGCTCTATTATATTAAAGTTAATGAAGTTCGAAAGGCAGCTTTCATTCGGCCTTGATTCTAGAAATCAGCATCGTTTTCTGTTGTTTGTGGTTTGATGTGCACTCAAAATTTTTCGTTAACTGATACTCTCATGTCAGACTGGGCCAGCATCTTCCACTTGACGCGCCTCGCACCAGACCAGTTGCCATTCACTTGCAGGATGTTCAAAACTGCTATAGGCTTCGATTCTCAGAACACCAACACCATAATGTCGACTCATGTGACCGTTGATTTTGTGATATCTGCAACTTTGAAGGACCAAAAGGTTGAGGTGAACGATAAAGAAATCCAGAAGTACCCAAGTTTTCGGCAGTTTCGTCAATAAGAGTTTTCCATCATGCCCTATCATGACTTCATTAGCTCTCCTCCCTTACTCCTGCGAGTATGATGCACTGTTCTATCTTCGAAGGTCATATTCCCATCGTTAGTATCCTAATAAAAACTGCTGCATAAAATCACTATGTTAACCTAAACAACGGTTTTTCCAAAAGAGAATTCACCTTGTGATATGCAGGGAGCCAGATAGTGATGCCTTTTGACTTGAAGTATTTGTCTATTAATGGATCCTGTGAGGAGTAGTGATCGTGATTTGGCCAATAAAGCAGAAAACGTTCATTGATCAGTTGAGCGTTGTGCAGCATTGAACTCGTTATTCTTTTTGGTCGATAGTGTTGATAACGGAAAGCAAAGCAATTACTTTCTATAATTTACCATTTTATGCATGTGAGAATCGTTTCGCATAAACATCTTCACAAGAAATACAAAATTCTATCAGCACAACGATATTAAGATAAATGATTTCGCATCGTTGATTTGCATCTTCATGACCGAAGTTATCGTTTTCATAGGACATTCATAGCAGCTAACTGAGATAGCCGAAAAAATNTAAAATCGGAAAAAGCTTCGGAGATAAAATATGATAGGGAACATCCTTCCTGCAGACTGTCCCAGTCTTTTTTCGACATGTCATCAAAATCGGATTGCCATTAGAATCGAATTCCCAAGATCCTTGAACCAGAACTCCAATGCAGTTCACAAGCAGGCAGGTAAGCAACGGAAAGGCATTGATAAGAAACATAATGCGAGAAGCGGAAACGAAACATACTGACGAACACGAACCGTTAACTCTGTGATGCAATTCGAAGGCAAATGAGCCCACAATAAACTGCCAGAGGCGAGATGGAAGCGACGAAAAATGGAGTTCACCAGTCGATTCGATATGTACAATGAATGATATCATGGCAACAGTAGCGACGAGCATTTTCCCCCACCTGATACGGTGTGCAATCAATGCCAATAGTGGCGCAACACAATAGAATTGTATTTCAACGGCTAACGACCAGGCATGCAGCAGGAAATCATAGTTTGCAATCTGTAAGAACATTTAATACACATATCACGAGGAGAGCACTATTGGGTGACGTCATCTTACGCTTGACAATTTTTTCGATTTCCCATCGTTAGCATTTGCTGGTTTATTCAAGAGATTCTGCCCAATATTTGCCCATCCTACTGACTAATTGCAACGACATTTGTTGAGACGTTTCATATTAGGTCGACAGGGCTGATTTCGAAACAGTCGATTTACTGGATATTTTTATTCCACCTCAGCCGAACTTGACCATTCTGTAGCCGAAGCGCTCCTAGGTTGAATGTTCGCTGAAAAAGGTATGTGGAAGTTTCCCACATACGCTACGTACCTCCAGCCCAGGAACATATGAGACAGATTTGGGCTATGGTTTTTCTCGGTGCTGCTGAAGACAAGCATAAGCATTTGCAGTTATTCCGTGCAAACTCCATCTTGTTGAAGGGCAGAACTCACTCACCTGAGCGAAATAGTCCTTCTGTTGAAAATATTTGTGAGCATTCGACAGGAAAGCAAGAGTCCATCCACTATCAATCGCAAGCAAGTGCTGATCATAAGAAGTTAAAAATATTCTTCCAAAGACAAGCACAGCGAAGATCATGAGATAATAGGCAGGAAATATCCGACGAATTCGCTTTGATAAAAACATTCCTGTATCGGAAAGTGAGATCGGTGTGTTTCTCGAGAGGATCATCGCGATGAGGTAACCAGAAATGACGAAGAATATATCAACACCAACGAAACCCTTTCGGAATACACTCGGAAAGAGATGGAATAAAAGCACATAGATGATCGCCACTCCACGCAAACATTGAATATCATCCCTCTTTCGAGTTTTCTCTTAAAATTTCATCACATTGTTGAAATTCAAAATTATAGACTAGTGGGGCAGTGGAATAATAAAATAAATCCACTGCAACAGGCAAATTAGAAATATCATCAAATATTTCATTTCAAACACTTCGAAGCCGATTTTGGTAAGAATAAATCGCTTCTTTGTATCCTTGCGGATGACTCTATAAATCCATCTCCAAGGATGAGCGAAACAAAAGTGCTGTTTAAGCGTCTGACGAAATACCACACAGATCCTGACAAGGCAGACAAGCGAATTTGAATTAGCGTAAGGCTTTTCGAACGACCCGACTGGAAATGCAGATCAACAACGTAGATGTTTTATTTGGTTTACGTGACAGTTAAGCTGGTAATCAACGCGGTCTGTTATACTCAAATATGCAAATTTGCTGAGCGTAGCAACCAAATTAGAGGAGCAATCAAGTGGACGTAAATTGCATATGAAAATTATCAACAAACCCACACACGTATGCTAAAAGGAGGCAACTATTGATAAATTGATTGCTTACCGTCGATATTTTCATTCGGTGTCGATGCCATGTTCCTCCAACTTTCGCTACTCTAGAAATTACCAATTCTGCAAATTTTACCACAAATGCATTGAAGAGGCAAAGCGGTAAAGCGGAGCGAAAAACCGATTTCAATTATGTTCCATGACCATTTATGACGTTAGCTCAATGCAGAAAGAATAGCATTCAGGATCTTCTACCTACCTAGTCAAGGTGATCTGGGAAGAGAACAGATGGTAAGAAAGGGGATTTCAGCATGTCACAGTTTTCCGTTCCGACACTTCCTTATTCATGAAGAGCTATCCACAAATTAGCCGTCAATTAGCTCGCAGAATGTTAACCTTGGCATCAGCGACGAACTCCTTCCACATATGTATGCCAATATCTATGCGCGCTATTAAGGGTGATTGTGCTTAGCCATAGGCCGAAAAGTTTCGATCTCCATGCGTTTGTTGATCTACTCATTCATTTATATTCATTTTAATTGTTGTGCAATTTTATGTGTTTTTATTTTTTAATGGATAAAACGACTGAATCAAAACTGAACTCACTAAAAATGAGAATAGGAAAGATATACTGAGGAGACTTTTAATTTTGCCTTTACAGATTTAATTCGAACAAGTTCATCGATTAAGTTTTATAAATAGAAGCGATGAAAGCATTTGGTGTCAGCGTCCCTATCATAAAGAGCAAAGAAATGTATAGAAAGTTTTCTTCAATATAGGTAAGAAGTTCCATGAGAAAACAAAATGAAGTACTCTGATTGTATATCTACAGGAAAACACACTGAAGGAAGCATTGAGAAAGATGAGGGATTATATCACCAACATTTTGAATAAAAGTAATCGATGGTACTTGAAAGACAGCTTCTGTGATCGTGAAACGGATTCTAGGAAAGTATAGAATCGGTTGATCTACTTACGCATCGGCATAAAGCACAAGACGAAATGTGTTCTATTCGAATGATTTAAATGACTTAAAAAATCACTTTGGTAGAACAAAAGTTTAGTCGAATCGGAGCGATAGTCTTTTAATAGAAAAGGAAATCTTGAGTTTCAATTTGAATTTTTTTTTGTTCATTTTTTTTCCTTCTGAAATTAGATGAAATGTTCAAGTGAGTGCAAATAATATGAAAAAAAAAAATAGAGCATAAAATGTTTCAATTCGGCCGGTTGAATAGGTGGACTAGAAAAATAGTGGGATGGAAATGAGTGATCACACGTTGATGAACGAAATTGGTGCGCCAACGATTTCAGAAAAGATAAAGGCATAATTAGAGCAGCAATAATCTCAGAGAAATAAAAATTAAAATAATTAAGTGCAGAAATGATCGCAGAAAGGCCAACAAATTAATTGTGAAGATTGTGACTAACATAAGTAATGAGACTGATATTGGGTAGCCGGTAGTTATGTTCATTGAATGAAACGACCTTCGTAATCAATACTTGTGCTTTCTATGTACTTATGATCACATTTCATGTTTCAGCTAGAATCTGCGATTACCACCTTTCCCCTATCTATTGACAGGTGGTTGCAAGAGGTATGAAAATTCAGAATATATATTTTAGTGGCGTGGATCTTTTACTTCCCTCGGGCTTTCATTTCCATTTAAAAATTCCCCCATCAGTTCGAAATTTTAACCCTCACTAAAGGTTTTCCACCAACATTTTAATGGAAAACTCTAATGTCTTCAAGGTCACTACCACTGCTCCTGGTGTGCTCAAAGTGACGATGCTTGATGCTTTTGCATATGAAAGAATTCCTCTGATGTTGATTTAAGACAAAAATATTCGACAAAGACTTCAAGAATCTCGAAACGTCGGGGGAAACCTGGTGGTCGGGAATAGGCTTTTCTAAATTCTTAGGCGCATATTCCATTATCCTAAGAAATGTGGGTAGCTGGATCTGTTATTACTGATCTGAGAAAGCATGCATCAATTGCTGGTGAGCGCTTATGACGCCCCCTATGCACTATCAACTAACCTATCATTTCAATCACCGATCACTTCATTTAACTGACGGAATATCGCTTGACGAGAAGGTTATGTTTGATCGATATATATTTATGATAGGAAAGATGAACATCATCGAATTTCTTTTGCATTAGTCAATTAATTCATTATCTTTACTATCCGATATAGGTTAATTCGATGGTTCTACTCGATCGATTTAAACTAACGTTCTGCATTGTTAGACATTTAAACAGTACATCTATGCCCTTTATTCTCAGAAGGTAATTGATGAAGTTATCCAGAAGCAAAAGAAGAAGCCATTTCCTAGTGAAGTCAATTTTGAATTGTTAGAAAATGGATATTCAGTGACCTACTTCGTTCAATGCAAGCAGTTCATTTTGTTACTATCACCCTTCGATCAAAAGTGTTATTTTCGATATCAATAGTGCGATAATATTTTAAGAGAAAACTCGAAAGAGGGATGATATTCAATGTTTGCGTGGAGTGGCGATCATCTATGTGCTTTTATTCCATCTCTTTCCGAGTGTATTCCGAAAGGGTTTCGTTGGTGTTGATATATTCTTCGTCATTTCTGGTTACCTCATCGCGATGATCCTCTCGAGAAACACACCGATCTCACTTTNCATATCGAGTGCTTTTGAGAATCTGCCGGAAACGGGCTTAACAGTTTCATGAAGGAATCACACAAAACTGACGGCACGTCGACCAGATTTCTGATTGGCTTTCATTACCAACCAGGAGGTCGATCTGTCGCTAAAAAAAGCTAACTGATATCGTGAAGGGCATTTATTTATGCTCATGAAAGTTATACTTGCTTTTTCATCGGTGAGTAACCTTGATTTCTCTTCAGTTGAAAGCATTGGAAAGGTTCCTTCTTTTGAAATCGTCTTATTTTGCAACTAATCATTCCACCCACGTACGCGAGTTCATTTCGACAAGACGCTGCATTTTTTCTGGTTGCATCACTGGGGTCAAAACTGCGCTGGATCGGCACATTATCGAGCACCTCAACGAAGTGTCGACACACTATTCAATGATCGATTCAGTGAAATTCTCACTTTTTTGTGACCTGCCGTCGGTTGCTTCCGATCCTTCAAGGATGATTGTCACGGTCGCATGGAAATATCACGCATGGAAATATCACTGCAGATACAGCACGAATTTATTGTCAACTAACATCTTTTAAGTAGATTTCCTTATGCAGATGTCTCTTCCTTAACCGGGTGGCGGTGACCATTCTAGCTGTCGCTAAGAGTTTCATCATTTACAGGCTGATCTTTCTACTGTAATTAGCGACAGTCTTCACGAATGATTTCTTGTTCTTTCGGAGATCATTTTCTTCCTTATCTATCCTAGTTTTTAATGATATCGTTGTTGCTCTAATTATGCCGTTATCTTTTCTGAAATCATTGACGCCCCAATTTCATTCATCAGGGAGTGTCCTCATCACTCATTTAGTCTCGCCTATTTTTATCTCATGCATTTAAACAAATGAATTAACCACTCTAAGCCAAGCCTGATGGTTTTGATTTCCATTTGAATGCACATCGTTTTGATCTGGTCAAGTTTTTGTTTTTAAATTATTTGCAGCGATCACATTTTCGTTTTCTGCTTTCGGTCTCAAATGACCTCTCATATATTCTTCACAGTGACTTTAACACTTTTTCTCTTCAATGCAGTTATGATAATTGTTTCAGAATAAAACAACTGGTAATTGGTACGTCGGAGGTAGTTGAAGGAGGATGTCCTCAGCATCACACGAAAAGATCGAAGGTGAGCAATCACTGTGTTATTAGCTGCCTTGTTATGGTGCACGTATTTGTATCTGTTCGAAAACAGATCATTTTCATGCGCAGTTTACTTTCTTCTGATTAGTCACTCACTTAGTTACTATATCCACGAAATTTGCATATTCAGATGTGATAGGCTCTGCCTGCTGCCAGCAAAACCGACAGGTAAAAGGTAATCATTGAGCAATCCCAGCAATAATTCACTTCCCTTTGTTCGTTGTGTTAGAATTCACACCTTCATTAGCTAATTATTTTGTCCGCACAACCGCTGGGCAAAAAGTTGGCGCTTGCTGCTAGGTGATAATGGCAATTCGAATGAAATAACCCTTTTTTCACTCTCTTTCTTACATTACTATGATTTCAAGTAGGAATCGACATACGATTTGTAGGCAGTATGCCCTTTATTTGCTCGTTAGCAGATGGTTGGTTGCCGGAGGCGGAACTCTTTATGACTTTCTTCGTTTTTGAAGCATTTTCATTTACGAAGCCTTCTTTTTCCGTCATTCAGGTGGGGAGAATTTTAATTATGGGGTAGCAAGATAAACATACGGCAATTTTATGATATAATACGCAGAAATGATGAAGTTCGTTTCCATCAGTCCAATAATTCATTATCTGCTTTGTGACTCTAAGTTATTCGATCGATATATTCTGCATCGTCAGACATTGAGACGGAATATTTGTTCCTTCTACAATTAGAAAGTGATTGATAAAATTATCCAAGAGGGTCCAAAAAAAGATTTCATCTCACCGAATTTTATTTCAAAGCGTTTGGAATCGACTTACTGCCTTTTGGTGTATTTCATTTGCATAATGCGGTAAATATATTTTGTTGATTCCACTGCGCCACTAGTCTATAATTTTGGATTTCAACAATGTGATGAAATTTTAAGAGAAAACTCGAAAGAGGGATGATATTCAATGTTTGCGTGGAGTGGCGATCATCTATGTGCTTTTATTCCATCTCTTTCCGAGTGTATTCCGAAAGGGTTTCGTTGGTGTTGATATATTCTTCGTCATTTCTGGTTACCTCATCGCGATGATCCTCTCGAGAAACACACCGATCTCACTTTCCGATACAGGAATGTTTTTATCAAAGCGAATTCGTCGGATATTTCCTGCCTATTATCTCATGATCTTCGCTGTGCTTGTCTTTGGAAGAATATTTTTAACTTCTTATGATCAGCACTTGCTTGCGATTGATAGTGGATGGACTCTTGCTTTCCTGTCGAATGCTCACAAATATTTTCAACAGAAGGACTATTTCGCTCAGGTGAGTGAGTTCTGCCCTTCAACAAGATGGAGTTTGCACGGAATAACTGCAAATGCTTATGCTTGTCTTCAGCAGCATCGAGAAAAACCATAGCCCAAATCTGTCTCATATGTTCCTGGGCTGGAAGTACGTAGTGTATGTGGGAAACTTCCACATACCTTTTTCAGCGAACATTCAACCTAGGAGCGCTTCGGCTACAGAATGGTCAAGTTCGGCTGAGGTGGAATAAAAATATCCAGTAAATCGACTGTTTCGAAATCAGCCCTGTCGACCTAATATGAAACGTCTCAACAAATGTCGTTGCAATTAGTCAGTATGATGGGCAAATATTGGGCAAAACCTTCCGAATAAACCAACACATGCTAACGATGGGAAATCGAAAAAAATGTCAAGCGTAAGATGACGTCACCCAATAATGCTCTCCTCGTGATATGTGTATTAAATGTTCTTACAGATTGCAAACTATGATTTCCTGCTGCATGCCTGGTCGTTAGCCGTTGAAATACAATTCTATTGTGTTGCGCCACTATTGGCATTGATTGCACACCGTATCAGGTGGGGGAAAATGCTCGTCGCTACTGTTGCCATGATATCATTCATTGTACATATCGAATCGACTGGTGAACTCCATTTTTCGTCGCTTCCATCTCGCCTCTGGCAGTTTATTGTGGGCTCATTTGCCTTCGAATTGCATCACAGAGTTAACGGTTCGTGTTCGTCAGTATGTTTCGTTTCCGCTTCTCGCATATTACTCTTGTCAAAGACATTGTTGTTACTTACCCGCATCGTTGAAAACTGCAGTCCACAGCATCCGAAATCTGATCGAATGATCTTGGTAATTCGATTCTGATGAAGTGTTGAAAAAGGATTCGAACAGTTTGTTGAGAGAAGGTTGTTCCCTATCATATTTTAGTTCCGGAGTATCCTCTCTGTAATTTTATCCTTTAGAGATGTTGTGTAGTTGCTTCGTGGATGTGCGCACAACTCTGTTTACAATATAACCATCTCAGTACACCGAAAACAGATTCATGAGAATCGCTACGATGCGTTCAGCAAGTAAGAGACCAAATTTTGTTACGACTTCCCTAAATCACTTCGTAAAGCAAATAACAAGAATTAGGAACAGAAAACTCTTTGGTTATCAGCTCAAGTGTCAACATTCGGATGGGATTCAGATGAAAGCTGATCCTGAAGTCATGAAAATAGCAGCAATGTCTTGGCATGATCGGTGCATTCAACCAAATTTAACTAAGTTCTTGGAGAGGAATGCAGTGATCGTTATTTTGTTGTCATTTCTAATAGCTTCCAAGTTTTGATGTCGCGTCAATGCTTGCGTCAATCACTTGCATAGCTGACGTGTTCTGATTGTTTTGCTCACAGGAAACATATTTTAAATAAATTCCTCAACGTAATCACCTTTGCAACCATTCTCTTGATTTGTTGTGAGTTACTTATCGGAAACCCGTTCAAAATGACGAACACTCAGCAAGCTTTTCCTCAACTATCATCTTTCCGAAATGCGTATAGCCGTTTAGTGATGAGGCGATTGTAGCAAGCATCCTTGGGTCAATGACCTGTAAAGAATGGCACTGTTTACACCAAAAGACGAAACCTTTTTTGTTCCTTTTTGTTCCTTTTGTTCCTCCAGTTTTTGCTAAAGTGTATGATATTCGGAAAAGTTTTCTCCCATGTATGTAACAGTTTTCTAGAAGTCAAGCAAAGATTCAGCTGTGAGATTCTATATCATTTTCATTCAATGGATATTATATTCTTCAGATATATTCATCATGCAAATAAGTTACTGTTTACAGGTAAGCCGCATGTTTATTCAGTATTTTGAAACTGCTTGCATGAAAAGTTTTTCTCTTCTTTTGTTCAGAATAGCTTAAAACGTTGAGTAAAATAACCAGCGGAGGGTGCCTTATTTGTGTAGAGAAGTAACAGATATAGGAAAGAAGTTTTAGACTGTCTGGCTGTGACGCAGCTATCCGTCCTATTGGCATACTTGTCGTTCAAAACCGTCGAGAAATATTTCACTCGTGAAAATCTTCTAAAAACAATCATGTTTATCTCACTAATCTTCTTCTCGTCGATAATATTGATGAAATACCCAAATCCTTCAATATTATTTCCCGAGCAGCAAACGGATCGATCAAACATAACAACGTTATTATTGGATGAGAGTATGAACAAAACAACGGGAACGACTTTATTCGGTTAGTGATTGATATTGCTGAGGACTGTCCAAAGTAGTGTGATGAGTTTTTCGGCCTTTATTTTCTGTTGACTTTTTCACTCATTGAATTCCATATGCATAGAAGCGAAAACTTCAAATCTTTGAAGAGTATTTCATCAATGGTAAAATGTCTATCCTAAGAGTATTCAACTGGTATTGTTTAGTGTTTCTCATCACAACGTTTATATGAAACGATTTCTACATATTTTAATTGCAGAAAGGAACTGCTTTGCTTTCCGCTATGAGGACTATCGACCCAAAAGGGTGACGAGTTCGATGATACAGAACGCTCGAGTGGCCAATGAACGTTTTATGAAGTATTTCCCAAAACCTGAGGACAACTCTATGCCCGATCCATTAATAGACAAATACTTCAAGTCAAGGAACATTGCTACCTGGCTGAGTGCATACTATAAGGTTAATTTCCTTTAAAAATATCACTATGCATTAGCGTATCGATTTTGTGTGGTTTTTACAAGGCCGGCGAAAGACAGGCCAAGTAAATAGAGCAACGTATTATACCCTCAAGTAATAGGGGAGAAGAGGGGATGAAGCCAAAATTTCCGATCATAGCTGAGAGCTCTCAGTGATCAATTTGTCGATGATGTGAGTGCTTTTGGAATTGTTTTTGAATTACTTTGCTTGTCATCACAAAGAATGGTATTTTTGCAGAATTTCGGGAATATAAGCATTGCAGTTTTTGGTAACAGCTATGCACATAGTGCATTCGGCGCGATTGTTGCAGCAATTGGAGAGCGTGCTAGAGAGATAAGGCTTCTCGCAATGCCTGGATGTCCGCCATTTATCGGCTCCTCCTATAAAGAGGTTCCGGGAGTTGATTGTAATCCATTTCTAAACGCCAGTGTCGAGGTTATAGAGGAGATGAGACCGGATATTATTTTTCTTATATTCCGGTAAGGAGAAAGGAAAATTTTGTGTTATATAAATGAATGATTATTTACATAGCTAAATGCGACCTGATTGTTTCAACCATGATAATGAGTCGAAAATAAATCATCAAAAATTGCCAAATTATCATTTTTCCATAATTTCTTCTTGGCGACGGTCTTCTTGCTGCAAGTTCACCTTGATCATGTGAAGACCTGTACATGATTATCGAAATTTACGGATTCCCCAAGTTTATTGTTAAATCATACTCTCAAAGGCGGAACTTGCGGACTGCCTTAATGCTGATGACCTGCAGAGGGTAGGTCACAGATATATTGCACAGTTGATAAATGCTAAAGAAATTAAAGGAATAAAACC
This sequence comes from Baylisascaris schroederi, assembly GCA_006503575.1. Lineage (NCBI taxonomy): Eukaryota > Metazoa > Nematoda > Chromadorea > Rhabditida > Ascarididae > Baylisascaris > Baylisascaris schroederi. The sequence continues at coordinate 269,459 of QEWY01000302.1, forward strand.
TATTGTCGTGAACAGTTCTGCTCGGGCAACCTTGAATGTTCAATCGAATAGTGAGGATTGGAGGATGAAATCGAGAGCAGGCGTTTTAAAAGTTTCTAACTTTCTAATGAGACAAATAATCGAGGAGCTTTTACAGAATGCTGTATTGTACTAAGTATTATCGGTATATTCTTGAACCTTGCACTTCATTAACTTTCAAAGACGGCTGGACGCAGAAGCGTCGATATTTGCGTTCCAGTAGACCAAAGTTGCTATTGGGGAACCATTGGCTCATGATCTCTTCAGCTAACAACTGTTACGCACTCAGCCCTATTAGAAATATGGGGTTTTTCTTTGCAGAGCATCCGCTCCAATAAACTCACCGATTATCGATTTATCAAAAGATGATCAATTAAATAATATTCAATCCACAATCGATCGGATTTCGGTAGTAGCAAAGCGCATCATCATCGAGTACCCATTGCCTATCGATACCAGCAGGTGATACTATTTATTAATCTCATTCATTTATTTATCGACGTATTGAACTAAAACTATCTGACTTTTCTGTTTGCCGAATACTTCGATGGCTGAGGTTTCCATTGAATAGTTGTTGAGCCAAAAAACTAATTTTCTTCAAAACGGAAATTTTCGGGTAGTGGGGGGAACAACGGTAAGTGTAGGTTCCAATAAAACTCAGGTATGAAAGTCTTTATTCACTTTATCGAAATTTTCCCACCCTTGGCGCTACTTTTATGATAACATACAGTGTATACTTTCGACGATGTAAGAACTCACGTTTTTTTTTCGGGGGGAATGAGTGGAAGATTCTCGAGATAACTGGCGGAAGAGATAGTAAATTTGATATTTGCATATTTCCCTTCTGTGTACAGTTTCACGGTCGTCTTGAGAGATGTTTTCAGTATCTTTGTTTCAAAAAAGTTTTTTGGTCGTCAACTCATATTACCGGCATCAGAATTGGATGTTTTTGAAACAGCGATTCGCTACTTCGATTCATAGCCTTGATTCCGTTACATTGTAAGATGTAAAACACTATCGCCGCAGTATTCTTTCACCCTATATTCTGGTTTATCTGAAGCCGGAGCAGTTATGCAATTCACATCACAGTTGGTGAAAAATGAACTTCCGCTATGACTATGCGCGCAAACAGCGAGCAAGTGAGTGAGGCTCGTGCGAAGCGGCTGCCGCGAACTGCTCAAATGCCAATCGCCTCAGACGATCATATTTCGAAAAGTTGAGATGGACCATGAAGACGGGAATCGGGGAAAGGTGTAGGATGTGCGTTGTCGAATGTCAGTGTTTTCGAAGGTCTGGAGGCTAAAGAGCAACACTTGGCACTTCATCTATCCGGGGATGACAGCTTTGAGTTGAACCATCTCACAACATCGGTTAACCATCCCGGTGTGGTCGCTAAGAGACCTGCCGCTGCGCTCACTTCCCAGATAGTTACAACGAGGGGCAGACAGCAATGTGGTGTTCGAACAGCTCCTTCAGCATCTTGGCAGTGTCTTCGAGAAACTTCGGAAGTTCTTTTTTCACAATGTAATTGGTGAACGAGACATAATTTTTGGCACAGAGCCTTGAAACGATGAGGTTGCACTTAGCGGCATTATAAAACGTAGAGCCTCTTTCGAAATAATGTCTTTATATGAGCTCAACCATCAGCCGAATGTACAGCTGTTGTCGAAATTGTGAGGTGAGTCGTGCAGGAGCACCGGGTGACGAACTCGACAACCAATACCACACGTGCGTTGGTTTCGGTAGATTCGGCAGCAGGTTCCAACACGATAGGTTCCAACACAACTTCCAGCATCCGTTGCAGTCCTTCTGTTCCCCTACCGAGTGTCTACCAGATAGCTTCACTGACAGTCTTCGTAGTACAGCCGTGCTGACCATCCAGTGTCGTTATAAAGTGTGATTACACCAACTGCATTGCAAAATTAAAACTGTTTTCTATCGTAACATCATTAGTTCAGTCTACAACATCCACATAACACTTCAAACTCTTGCACGAATCAACATGTGCACAAAGCACGCGGATTCAAATAATAATGGGTTCAAATATTGCATTTTTATTATACTACGTTTTCCATGATACGCAATAACACAATCCTTCACCGTCATTGATCACTTTTAAAATTTTAACCACCCATCATGGTAGTTGTGTTTTTTGGAGTGGTTGCCTACTGCCATATATTTTGACTGACTAATGAAAATAATTCAGAGATCAAACCCCTTTTCTCTTGCAACATTTCCAAGATGAACAACTATCGCTCGATGATGTGAAAATCGATTATCAACTTTTTTGGAATAACATGAAATATATGTTCAAACGATTGGACAGTGTGAAATGTTCTAATTGCGATCGAATATACATTCATAAATTATTTTGCGATTTCAAAGTGAGTTCGCCGTTTCGATTGGGTTATTCAACTTTCTTAATTATTGATCTCGATTATGCAGCAAAAAATATTCTCTCTCACATACCGCTGAGGGAATATCGCACAATGGCGTAATTTGGTTCCTTTCGGATAATATTCTTAACTCCACTAGTGGAAGAGGTGAAGTGGCGAGTGGCTAAAAATAAATTCAGCTATTATTTTTAATTTTTTCTTATGCAGTGATTCAGTCGAGCATATTTGAAGAGACTGCATCACCGAATCTCCTCAAAAGGTTTCCTTTCGATAATCGAACTGAGTACCTTTCCAGAGCAACATCATAATGCATAATACATCCCATTTACATTTCTATAACGACCTTATATGAGGCATAAGGTACTGAATACATCCTCTCCTTATGCGTCAATGGTTTAACTGGTGCACAATCATTGAAATTCTGCACAAAGAGTCTTCAGGAGCTTGACATAGAGATACCTTGCATGTTGAATATCGTGCCGGTGTTCGATATTACAGTCTGCTTTTTATTTATTAGTAAATGCAAAAAACAAATCATATTAGAGTGAACTCCCCTACAATATTGGTGAGTTTTTTTTTTCAGGTTTGTCGCGTTTTCGATGCAGAGAATTTGTATTCTTTTTTCGATGCCAATTCGCATTATAACGACTATGCGATGAAATGCTTTGAAAAATTATACGCTGAAATTATCGAAGAAAACTATGCAAACGGTGTTATTGGTTGATGACATAATCGGATATATAGCTCGGTGATGCTGATTTCTTAAAGCGCAATGTGGCCACTCAGTATTACTGTAGTCCGCTCCAAGTGAAACTGCCTATGTTCTTTCTCAACCGCTTTGTTCCGATCGGTGGTAGATCTTTTCTAACATTCCACCACCTTTGCATGCCTTTTGAAAAGCAAAACCTTGAAACAATGTCTTTTCAAGCACTTGTGCCCATCACTTGAAAGAAAGAAAGCTTTTTGGGAGATAAGTTTGCGAATGAAGCTTCCGTGTAAAAGAAATTAGATTCCATTCTAGTTTTATTTCTCGTCGAGAACAGTGACGGACTTTCTTTAGTAGTCTAGTACTTTAGTACTAACGAAGTAGTACTCTAGTAGGGGAAAGAATCCTTTTGTAGTACTTTTCGTGGGTGTAATTATTCTGCCCCAATTCGATGATATCAATTTTTTATGGCAATAGCTGATATAGGGACTTCATATCGGTCATCGCATTATACGACTTCAGAAAATCTGAGTGGACATCGGTCACTTGACTCAATGAGATGAAATACCTCGTCTCTGCTGAATTGTCAACTATAAATATTCACTTATTGAACAATCATATATGATCGAAGGAATAAAAGAATGATGAAATTCTAAAATTCGATGTTGCATATGAATTTTATTTTTGTCACACTAAATTTAATTGTACGTCTATTCAATACAAACTAAATGCACAATAGAATCTACAGTGCAGCTCATTTTTACCACCATCAAATCGTATTCTACCTAACCCGATACAGTAATCAGTAACCCGATACAGTACCTAACCCGATACAGTAACCATTCGGCTGAGCAACTATTTCCACCTGAATTTAAAGCATACCGTTGGTTTTAGGAAGAATTGTGATGTTGAGCACCACAAAACACAATTTGGTTTTATATCTTTAACACATTACGATAAGAAGTGCTATGGAAAGGCATGAAAATTTATGCATTGTTTGTCATTCACATTGCACGCCAACGAAATAAGAAGCAATTCCATGTTCTCCTCGATAGCGTCAGCTAAAGGAGAAAGCTTTTTGCAAAGGGGGGAGTTATAGTATAAGGTCCGTAAACTTTAACACATCAACAGTGGAAACCCTTATAGGGAAAAAATCATTGAATTTTTTTTTTCACATCGTCTAGCCGTTTAGAACGGCGGCACACTAACGGTAGTGAAATTCCAATATCACCTTGAAACGTTTGTTAAAAACTAATGTGTTTAGGAAAGGATTTTCATATTTTGCTGCTTTAATTTCAGCAAATATGCATAATCCTTTCAGCCTTAACGCCGTTCGATGCAAAATAATCGCATGATGCAGAATATAACTTCATGGTTATGTGATCATGGGCAGCGTTCATCGATAAGGAATATTACTGAGAGGATCAATCAGTTCTTCTCTAGTTTTCTTTAAAACGTGGCCACTCATTTTACGCTTTCGTGAAGTTGCCAAGCTTGTACGTCGGAGAGATTTAAACGATTGTTTAGAGCATTTTCGTGAAACTGACGGGCCCTAGAATGGCATGGATGAAAAATAAATTCGAACTGAAGCTAGAAATCGCTATTGGAGATTTAATGTGATGGCGGAATTTTTGAAACTATACTTGATGAAGAAAATTAAACAAATTCCTGTGTGAACTGTTTAAGTTATGTATGTATTTCGTTAGATGCAAAGCCTTTGCATAGGCCTTGAGAGCTTTCCTTAGAACGATATGATTTAATTTCAGTGGTGAATCATCATATCGCTCTAAAAATACGGTCATAGATATTGAAATTTATTTTCAACAAAATGGACACACTCAGAAATGGTTATAGAAAACAAGCGTATTCTCTACAAATTCCCCGAAAAAGAGATATGAAGTGTTGAAATGTCACAAAAAACCTGAAATAAAAGCTACAAATATACTGCAGAGTTTCTTGAGAGATCTCGCGATACGGCCAGAAATTGAAGTTTTCAGTAGCAATTTTGTATGGACACACTCAGAAATGGTTATAGAAAACAAGCGTATTCTCTACAAATTCCCCGAAAAAGAGATATGAAGTGTTGAAATGTCACAAAAAACCTGAAATAAAAGCTACAAATATACTGCAGAGTTTCTTGAGAGATCTCGCGATACGGCCAGAAATTGAAGTTTTCAGTAGCAATTTTGACCTCAGTGATCCTTTGCTTATTTATTTCTTCCTCAAATTTCATATCTTTGGACGTTCTTTTCCTACTCGAATATCGTCATCCATTGAAATTTCCCACCGTCAAAAATATTCGTGCTTCCACTGCAACAGATGCACAATTCTTCCTGAGAACTGCGGCTAGGATGGATTGCGAAACAGTCTTCGAATCGGTGTTCTGCTGATTCAACGCCGAAATTCTTCGATCAGTTTGATGTAGTCGACGGTTCCTAGACTCCAGAAAGGTGTGCATTATTTTAAAGCGATTCATTAGTAGGTATCCAACAAAATAAAGTCGATAATGTTTCAGAGAATTTTGGGGAACACAATATATAATGCATATCACCACTTCCTATGCGTATTCAAATCCGACGAAATTTACATAAAATATCCCTCATGTGAAAGCATATTTTCTAACCATAACATAGAGTTCAATAAGCGTGATGCATGAAGTTTTTTATGCATTACGTGACACTTCTCAAATTTAAGGAGACTGACGTATGGTCAATAATTTTATGCAGTCACTTGTGCCATATATATCTGAGTTTTGTTTTTAGACCAGTTCCTCCACTGAACTCATCGATTATCGATTTATCAAATGACGATCAATTCAATAATATTCAATCCACAATCGATCGGATTTCAGCAGTGACAAAACGCATCATCATCGAGTACCCACTACCAGTTGACAGCCAGAGGTAATACTCTTTGTTAATTTCATTCATTTATTTATCAAATATTGTACGAGAAATATCCGACATTTCTCGCCCGCCGATGTGCACAATACGAATTCTCTTTATGGGAGAAGATTTTTGTAGAAGCAGGAAAAACAACAGGAAGTGTGACTTCCCAAAAAACTCGGGTAAAAACTCATTCTGTGTTGGGAAATTCCCTAGTTGCAGACGTTAGCTATGTGAAACATACAAGACAATGCTGTCGATCTCATAAAAGATACATTTTTTTTTCGAGAGTAAATGGAAGAGTCTTGAGGTAGTTGGCAAGAAAAGAAGTAAATCAGAGCCGATGCTCACTGCATTCTCTGCCGGACGTCCTCGGGTGGTCTTAAGAGCTGTTTGAGTGTATTCAATTCAAAAATAAATAAGAAAAATAAAAAATTTCTGCTCATCAGCTCATAGCATTCACTTCTCAGTTGATATAATTTGAAATCCCGACGTCTGGCTTTAGACACTATCAATTGAATTCTATTGTAGTTTCTCTTAGGTTGCAACAGATGCACAATTTGGATGGTTAGACGATAAAAATTTTGCCATCTCTAAGTAGACCTTTTTTATGAACGGCGAAGCACTTGAACTTACATCCGGTGCTATTTAAAACAATAAATCGATGTTGTTGTTGAAGAACACAGAATGTTCTACTCCAAAGATAGAAAATTTTTCATTTCCAATGTTTGTGAAACATTTGCCATCGTCAAGAATATTGATTTTGGATCACGAGGGCTCCTGTTGCGGGAATCCGGCACCCCAAGAATCCCTCCACCCTCGCGAAAGCTTTCTGAATTCAGTTCTCCCTCTCTTTGGAGGAGAGGCGATTTCCGTTATGGTCTCCGTGTGCTCTTTTGAGGGATATTAAAATAGGCGGGTTTCACCCTCGAGATTTGAAAAGAATCTCTATACAGTCAGTCACAGAATATGAAAAAAACTGCCTGCGGCAATGTGTTCGAACGAGAAACGTTGAATGCGACGTGACGCACATAACTTATTAGAGAAAAAGAAAAACAATTTATTGCGGAAAAAGACATCGAATGTATATAATCAAAAAGCACAACGAAAACCGAGGCAAGTTAGAATTGATGCGTCGCCGTTGTCTTCGTATATGATGGTGAAATCATTATTCCACGTTTTAAAAAACCCCTGAGGGGATTTTTTGAGCGCAGGTGCACACAGTCCAAAATCTTTGAACCACTTTCATGCAGAGTAATTACGGAGGCTGGGCAAGGCAGAGAGGGATGACGGTGAACTCCGAGCAGTACTTCAGCCATAGCTGCTCTACCTAATGAGCTGTATCCCATCGCTGTGGTATTATCCCAGAGCCGCAACTTCTTCAAATGTTGCTAATCTACCGCAGCTTTTTTAGCGAAAATAAACAAACAATGTATCTAAATATTGGTATTTGTGTTATTAGGAATTATTGCTACTTTTATATAATTAGACTCATTAATGAAAACAATTCAGAGCTCAAACTCCAATCTTTCTGAGACGTTTCAATGATGCAAATGTATCTCTCAATGATGTGAAAATCGATTATCAATCTTTTTGGAATGAAATGAAATATATGTTCAAACGATTGGACAATTTGAAATGTTCTAATTGCGATCGAATATACATTCATAAATTATTTTGCGATTTCAAAGTGAGTTCGCCGTTTCGATTGGATTATTCAACTTTCTCAAATATTGATCTCGATTATGCAGCAAAAACTGTTCCATTCCCCATAGCAACTAATTTTATTCGGGAACTCTTTATGCTCCGAGAGAATATGGCATAGTGCCGTAATTTTGATACCTTTCGGATAATATTCTTAACTTCACTAGTGGGAGAGGTGAAGTGGCGACGGGTTAAAGATAAATTTCAGCTATTATTTCTCTCTTAGGCAGTGCTTTGGTCGAGCCTATTTGAAGGGATTGCACCACCGAACGTCTTCGAAAGGTTTCCTTTAGATAAACTAATTGAGTACCTTTTCAGGGCAATATCGTAAAGTATAAGAAATTCGATTTACATTTCTGTAAGATGAGCTATTGAATGCATCGCCCCTTTATGCATCATTGGTTTGACTGGTGTACAGTCATTGAAATCCTACACAAAGAATTTCTAAGAACTTCATATCTTTGCTTATTTATATATCGCATCGCTCATAATCTTTAGGTAGAAACCGGTTGTTTATCATTGTCGGCTGCTTTTCATTCTCAAGTAGGAGCAAATATCAAAGCATAATGGAGTGAATTATCAAAGCAGCAATCGCTAGAAGGTTTTTTTAGGTTTGTCGAGTTTTCGATCCAGAAAATTTATATTCATTCTTCGATGTGGAATCACACTATAACGATTATGCGATGAAATGCATTGAAAAAATTTATGCTGAAATTGTGAACGAAAACTATGCGAATGGTGTTATTGAGTGATAGCGCCAATTTGAAGTACACATCTCGATACATGGAAATTTCTTAATGCACAATGCGGATATACACTGCCAATATATTCTACTCAAAACTTTGCAGTCACCCACCCATGTTTGCCAATATATCTTCTTGATGAGGCGCTTATGTCGTATCTTATCGTCGAGTAACGAATTGCGCCTGAATTTGGTGTGGGCCATACTAACGAATAATTGAAGATATTCATTCAGTAGGAAATTCTACATAACTTCTTTCCGAATCTTTATATAGAAATTGTTTATCGCTGTGAAATATCAATAACTTTTGTGCTACATGTTTGTTTGCACATTTCTATTTCGATTGTCTCTCACGGCGATTCTATGTCTTGAATTAGCCTCAATCTTCACAGTGGATTTTCGTCCTTTCTAAAATCATTACATTTCTTATTTATCTTTTCTTTGAGATCGTTATTATTCCAATTACTTTCTCATCTTTTTTTTTTGATTTCATTGGTGTACCTGTCTGATCCATCATTGAGTAATAAAATCACTTATTTATATTTCGTTTATTTTTTTCAATCGATTCAACCAAATAGAATCCATTTCACGCTTCATTTCATCGCTTCACTTGTATTCATTTATACACTTTTACTCCTTATACACTCTATCTAATTTCTAATGGTCTAATTGGAACTGTAGCCTGAGGTTTTTAGTTGGAACTGTAGCCTGAGGTTTTTAATAAAAATAGCACGAGTACCGAAGAGCTCGAGCTTATGTGATTTTTATGCAAAATATGCGTTGCATTTCCATCTTACAAACACCACCGATATCGAGTTCAATCGCACCTCTAAAAGATAGGAGTTTCCATTCGAGTGATTAGTTGGCTTCATTTCGATGGTCATCATATTCTACCGTAATCCGTTAACTACGGTAGTTGTTACCATAAGCACGTGTCAAAAACAGAAATCTCGTCACATTTATTGAAATAACCAATGTGGAAACAAAAACCTAATAATTATTATGCTATCTCTTCAATAATATAAAATCAAATAAGATATTCCACCGTAATACTCGATTATACGCCCTCTGAGAATTGGGAAGACGCGTTGTTGACCGTATAATCGATATTTCATAGCATATAGCAAAACAAACCAATCACAACCATCAAACAAATTGAAAAACATAGTAAATGACATATGAGTTGACGTTAAAAATATTATCGTGATATACCCAATAAACCTCGTAACTTTAGGTTTTAGTAGTTCCTCAGCTGAAACTAAAACACACACACACATACATACACATATACATAAATGTGTAAATGATATCTCCCTCATCTTTCTATACGGAATGAAAACCGAATCATATTTACACATCGGGATAACATCGAAATTCCGGATCCGGTTGGATTTTTCAGGAGCCTCTCCCGATGCAAATTTAACCGAACTCCATTATCTGCCTTGACCGGTCAACAAATTTTACAAGAGATTCAGGACAGTGGAATGGTGCAAATCGCCTTTTGTGACATCTGTTATATTAAATGCTTCATTTCGAGTACGCCCCCTTCACAAATATTTACTAGTTGAAGCGTAAGGCATGCAATCTTCTATCCACACACATTCCCCCTTGCCCATCTACTTCACAACTCCATCATCCGTTTAAAATTATGAGATTAGTGCATAACAAATTGACTAACATCTCAATAGAGGTAATCATAAGTGTTATTATATTGTAAATATCAACTGGCCAAAGTTCGACAGCCTTTCTAGGCTTGAATTTAGGCGAGCAATTAGAAGCTATTATAGAAATAGAATCATGCTATTATGCTAGCAATATAGATATATTACATGCGTCAATACAATCAGTAAATAAATACATACAAAAAAAAGAGTTAATACTATCAAAATGGGATTTTAGAGCGTGTAACAACGATGTTAAAAGAACATATGCGAAGGAATACATACAAAAATATGCTTATAATTTAACAGTAAGATGCAATATGACGATATGAAGCCTGTAGACAAATGGGATCTGATATCGAAAGAACCAAAAGGAATATGCCTAAAATTTTCAATTTCCTAGGCGAAATACTTTTTTCTTGAAGATGATTGATGAAAAACATCGAATGCATATTTGACGTTTGTAGGTGACCGAACGGATAGTGCTATGCATTCCTAGGATTTACTTAACTTGTAGGTCATATGACCATTCATTTCCTCTATTTTTTCATGAAAGTTCTAAACCCTTCACTTCTAATATCTCTACTGGATCTTTCCTATGGAACAGATTAAAGAAACCCTACTGGTAAATCTTAGGAATCTTTGCGGGCACGATATGAAAAATTCCATCGACGAAAATATTTCGTTTCAATTCCATCAAATTGAACCCGGATTGTCACGCAGCAAATAAAAAACATCCTTTTCGATGCAGTTTCTTCCTCCACATTGCAGTCCACAGTTCAGGAAACACACTGCCGACAATGGCATACATGCTGAGTCGAGACACACGAAAGTTTATAACACAACAAAAACGTTTCAAATGCAATTGCGTACGTATTATGCAAATTGATTAAGTGTTCACTTGACATTTCCGCCACTGCCACTACTCGAATCTAAGGTTGTTCTCATCTGTTTTTTATGCAAATCTGTAACAAGTTGCACGCCTGCTTTACGCGCAGCACGACCCGCAATTGAGCGTGGTCCCAAATCCCAGAGTTGGAGTGCCGCAAGTGATGTATGTCCAGTTGCATAGAGTGCTTCATGTGCTGTCACTGATGCTTGTTCACCGTACCTGTAAAATTAGTTCACTATTAGCAAAAAATATTTCCTATGCTACAAAAAGATTCCAACCAGCATTGTGAGTTTCGCCAATGAAAAAGACCACGCAGAAACTATCGAAGTATAAACCTGTTGGAATCAAAATAAAATTAATAAATCGATCGTATTGTAGTTCAGACGATCCATATCCTTCGTAGATGTCATCAAAAACAAATGCAGATCATAAAAAGAATTTAAGCAATCAAAAGAACATCATTCATAAGCAACAGTTAACATGACGTCGTAACCAACAGCAATTAGTTCCAATCTACACAATTCTCAATTGAATCGTGATTAAGCAAAGATCCACCCTATACCTGAGCATAGATATACCCTGCTAATTACCACTGAGGTCAAAGCCATGATATCTGGAAATAAAAAGAGCACAGCAACAATTTCACCTTTTCTTATCAGTGATTGCCAGTAACAGGTATTATTCTTTCCTTTCTTCCCGCTACTGCTACTTGCCGATTTCCATCTATAACACCTGACAGTATAAGATATTCCCACTGATTGTACCATTTATGAAAAATAATAAAAAATAAGTCACTTTTATCTTTATCGCCTATGGGATCTATCATTTCCCAACTAATATTTATGCAAATAAAGAATGAAAACTTAATAAAACTTGCAGTGCTATTTCTACGATAGTGCTCACCCTTAGTGCTTCTATTTATTTACTAAAAATATTTGTAAACTTTGAAGCCTGCTATCTTTCTATCCAATCAAATGCGTTTCAAAATTGGCAAAAAACCTTTCGGGTAATCATGGCATTTGAGGCCTAAAAAGTCGAAAGGCTCCGAACGAGATTCGCATTCCCCCCTCCCTCCCAAAGGATCAAAATACTGTAATGATTAACAGATATTCTAACTGCAAAAATTAATGCGAGTTAGAATTTTTCTTCATAGTCGAGTGACATCCATTTCACCTCGCATAATAATGCGAAACAATTCCGCCTATCCCCTAAGTAAATGATTGGCATATAGGCTGAAATCTAAGTCTTTTAAGTTGTACTGTGATCATTAAGTCCATTTTCTTTTCGCCTTCTCCGCTATACCTGCTCGACTCAGCATGGAATGCTTTAATTTAGCTGTGTATGCTGGTAAACTGTCTGCAATGGTCCAACGACTCCTGCAATTAAACAGCAGTACCAAGAGTGTCCATCCCATCCAAGTTAAGGAAGCAGATTTTTCGACGATACCATCGGAGATGGAAAAGCCGAGAAAATGAAACTCACTTGACTCGAACGGTATCAACGGCCTCGTTTGCAATATTCTTGCAGAGTGTCTTCGACGCGTTCTCCATCGCCATCCAGACAGTGCTTGCACTTACGATGCCTCCACCAAGTACGTTGATTGCGTCGCTCACCAGACCGCCGCTTCTGCCATCGCCGAAACGCTTCTCAGCACTTGCAGCCAATTGACGACCCATCGCCATACCCATCTCTCCTATTTTATCCACTGCAAATAGTCATTTATTAAACTTTCAACAATAATCTGTGGAATAAGGGACTCCGAAGTTTTAAGATTCGATGTTTTATATGTAGAGCACTTTGGTCTATAGTTTGTAGATTCAAAATTTCACTTGCAAGCTAGTGCTCTACCTTACCACAATGCACTGATTCCCTGAAGACCACACAACGCCAACAATCACACTACAACTGAAGAAGGCTTTTAACAATAAGTGGTTAACATTATCCACTACAGCCAACTATTCTAGTCTGGTCCGGACTAAGATGAGAACCGATGTTTTGATGACCAATGAAAGCTTTGACCGCAGATGAGGATGAAACCGAAACCTTTCTCTTTCCAGGTGAATGCTCTACCACTAAGCTATTGCGCACGTTTTCAATGGCTATCATTTTTCGCTTAGGTGCTAACACTCCCATTGCGCACATCATGCATCATTTCTAATATGTATATATCATCAGCCACCGTAGTTGAAACAATATTGGCTGAACAGAAAGCTTTTATAAAAACATGATTAATATTATATGTTACAGTCAACTGTTTCACTTAACGCTTCAACTAATTTGATTGACTAAAACATTTAGTTGTAACATATGATATAAAAACTCATCGATTGCATCCTTACTGTATCGTGGTCACATCTTATATCCAACTATTGTCAAAGGAAACAATCCTACGATGAATTTAAACAACCGACACAGAGTCAATTATCACCTATACGACGCGACCTCTTAGCTGCTTCGCGGACACATCATTCTGTTAACGAATTTCCATCTGAATATACTTTATTTTCATTGATTGATATTGATCTCATTAGTGTTTTCCTATGATAAGGTCACTAAAAGCATTGGAACATGATATGCAAATATCATGTTTCTCTATGTTTATGCAAATTAAGCGAAAAAGTTCTGAAGTTTCGCATGAAATGCTCAGTATAGCTGCAAATTTGGCAATAATATTGAGAAATATCTACGGAAACTAACAAATTTTATGCATCTTAAGCAATAAAATAACATAAATTGGTTGCGGCCAGATGCTCTAAGTCCCCAACTGTGGTGTCCATTTTGACGCCCTAACGAAAAATTAGGTCTCAAGAAGGAGTAAAAACAACGCAAGAGCAAAACCAAGTCACCTTTCTATATGTATATGCCCCACAATTCTATTCGCAGTAAACAGCACACTGTGCATATCACTGATCTCTATTCGCACCTACCTTAATGTTACCTGCACCTGCACAATAATATGAAAAATTGCTGAGTATAAAACAACTTATTATACGGACACCGGAAGTAACACGATATTAATCACTAAGTGAAGGGCGAGAAATCTTTGCTAAAATTAAGAACTCGAAGCTAAATAATAAACAAATAAATAAAAGTTCAGTAATATAGCATGGATCTCGACTGACAATTCGATCGCTTAAATGATCATTGCTAACTGATATATTTATGTCGCTTTTGCCAACTTGTGGATATCAGAACATATAGGTACCAACTTCTTTTGCAATTATAGTAACAATCACCATAATAACAATGTCTGCCCTAAATATATTCGAATAAACCGCAATATTATTACCGTATCAACCACAAACAAAACGCATCTCACATCTTTGGCCACAATTTATTCCGATCACCGCAGCGATATCCAAAAGGATTTGAACTTTATTCTGCGGACAAAGTCGATCTGCTGTCCATAGTTTTCCATTTGCACAACTTCCTACTGCGCCATTCGAACTCTCGCGTCAATATTAGCATAAAATGCACAAATGTATATCAGTTTTAGTTATGAAGAACAACTCACATAAATATCTGGTGCATTTGGCTACAATTTTGCTGCCTCGATGAACATAGTGGATACTCGTTGCAACCGCCGGGTTGATATTCATCGGTTCCTCGTTGGGCTGTACCGATGATCGGTGCTTACCCGCTTGTTCGGCTACTATCTGTGATGTTCTCTCCGCCGTAAAATGCACTCCCCACGCCACTTTCTCACCACCTAAACCATCGATAGGCCAAAACAACGAATTAAGCAACACTATCCTAATTTAATCATTAAAACGTATTTCCTAAACAATCGTCGACGTTATGTTCGCTTAACGAATAAAGCGTTATTGAAAAAAACGATCATCTTCAAAGGAGTGCATATTAAAAGTGTTTTCTTCCCAATGAAAATCTTCAAGCCAAATTGAAGAATAATAAATAAATGAAATATTACTGAAATATATTCAAAGGCAATTCCCCATCGAATCAAATCAGATGACGCAAAATATGAAAGAAAACCTTTGATGAGCAGTTCAGCGATTTTCTCACTGAGTCTTCTCTTTTCTTCGTAGCTTAGAGAACGGGTAGTTTCCTGGGTGCGTATTTCGGTGAATTGCTTCAAAATATTGTAGAAATCCTCTTCCACTTGCTTATCAAGATCAGATGGTAGGACTATACCGACGAACATATCTGAAACATTGTTTCCATTCGATTGATATTCTAGCCAAGAGAAACATTAGGTAACAATGGCCCTAACAAAAGAATCACCTTCCAAAATGATGTGAGCCAAACATGATTAAGTCTCTAGAAAATTAAGTCTCCTTTAAAACCAAAAGTTTTTAAAGAGATCAAAGAATTTAGCACAACAGTCTAACAAGATGCGTCTGATATTGGTTGTTGATCATAGATGGACTTATAAGTGGAAAAGTGAACGATGATATCCAGAAATCAGATCGAATATAACGAAACCCCCTAAACGCAATGCGCATGCAAATAGAAATTCTCCACTAAATATTTGCAATAAAAGATTAATGATATTTATTTATGTAATTTATTGTATATAACGAGGAAGGTTGTAACTATTCAGTTATGTTTGGTAGAATTCATCATTTCAAAGCGAAAAAAGAGCAGAAGGCATCCACTGCATCCATCTTCTACTCCCCCCTCCCTCCTTGCGCCCCACCCCCCCCCCAAGTTGATATATTGCATCACAAAAGCAAAAGATACGAGGAAGAAGATGAGATAAGAGGATGATATGAGTAGGGGGTATTCTTCAACAAGAGTTTACTTCCCTACTGATGATTGTTATGGATTATTCAGCTGTATAGGACATAAACATCCCGCACATCCTAGGCAATAAACCTGCAGCACTCTTTGATCGGCCATAGCATAACCCCAGCCTATTATTCATTTGATATATTCAGAAATGAAGCAAGAATAAGATGAACTTACTTGGGTGATTAGTAGTTGGGTTGGGTACAACATATGCGCCAACATCGTTTTTCAAAACCCGTGTCTTTTCTGGTATCAACGGATACACCCATGGTCCCACCTATAACCTCTTTGCTTTTTCGCCAATTTTGGTAGGAATTGATCAAAACACTGAAATAAGCTCATCAAAACACTCCAGAAATTGTAGATCATAAATTCAGCTCTATAGAGACGTTTGAAAGGTTACGAATTGTAGACTATTCATTCAGCACATCAAGCAATTCCATTTTCTACTTCATAATCCCGGATGGTTGTGAAGAACGTAGTCTTTTGTAGAACTAGAACAGATGAATAGAGCATGGAAAAGGCAAACTATTTCAGATTAAAGTCCTCGTGATTTAATCACCGTTTCTTTTATTACACCCTCAACTTAACTTAAAACACTGATGCAGTAATGATGTTAGAAAGAAAATTAAAGCTTCTGAAACGCTAAAGCATTCACAAAAGATATTTGCAAATGGTCTATATAACACAAAGAAACCTGTATAAATGCTTCAGCTTGAACATCAGTCGACGATTTCGTTTGCGTATTGAAGCGGAAAATCTCAAGTGGGCATGGATAGGTTGGCACAGACGTCTCGTCACCCTTAAATCCACAATTAACAATAAACAGTTGCTATAATTGCAAACTATATGGCTTAATCTCAATTTCTATTCTAAACCCAATCGAGCTTTACTGAGGTACCGTTAGTGCAAAAAAAACAACCTCCGACGACTTAACTGCTCCATTCATTTATTGGTTACGGGTTGGAGCAAGTTTTATGCCGTAAACTTAATTAATCTCAGAACGTTGAATTAAATTCCGTTAGTACATATGGCTGGTTAAGCTGTTAGAGAGTGTTTCTTACAGCCAAGTACCAACTGTATGGTAGAAGATACCTAGTGCAATTGGTGGTTTCTAAAAACCAGCTAGCTATCGTTGATTAGGGAATAATCTAGAATAGCTGGAATGATTGTTGATGGCATCATTCGCTATTAGGTAGCTCTTAAAAATCTCCTCTCTATTTTATGAAGGATATAAGCTGAATGATTTAATTTCGAGACTGTGTAGTGCAACAACTATAGAAACTGTAAAAAGGTTTGTATGACCTTGTTTTCCATTAATATAGATGCATATATTGTGTTTGTAAACCTTCGAGGCATAAAAATCGACGGAAATAATGAAACTTAGATAAGTTATCGTCAACATAAACAAAGTGAGGGGGAGGGTGACGTTGATGGGATTTGCCACAGCACAATAGAAATTGCAAAAGACCTATATCGAGACTTGAATTGGAACATAAACGTGAGGTAAATGAAAAAAATAAATAAATAGAAAAAATCAACAATACGATCTAAATGAGACGTACCTCAATAATGAAAAGTTGTACACCATCGGGAATGAAGAAAACCAACTCAGCCTCACCTTCACCTATCGACTCCAATTGTTGCCTCAGCTCGAGCTTGACCTTAAAAGGCACCTTCCTAGTGAATTCATCACTTGATGCCCTATGAATTTCGGCAGAAATGAAAGCAACAGTCATCGAACTCTGAAATAACACCAAATTTTTTTCCCCAGCAAATACCTAATATATTTCGTGCGATAATCTTTGCAATTGTCACGGTTATGCAACAACTAGAAATAAAAGGGCTATGACCCACATCAAGGAGTTATCTGCTATATCTAAATTTCATTCTCCACTCAACTTTATTCTATAAATAGTCGGGCGCAGGCTGGCGCGTTTTCCTATATGTTGCAATTCATTCGTCGAGGTCAACTGAGATAATAAATGTTAAAATAAAACTAAAAGCATACCAGAAAGGCAACCATAATACACGCAATTGCAATGCCACCCACCAAACCGACCGAATGCAAAAATTGCAATAAAATGAGCGCAAATAATGCATATATATTCTAAATATCATGACAACTCATTACGACTAAAATAAAAGATTGTTTTTTTTTCAGTAATCAAATCGATGCAAAATATATGCAAAAATTTCTAATATCTTCTAATGTTTTCAACTCCTTGTTGATGTTGATGAAAAAAAAATTCAACGATGATGTGGGAGGTCTGTGAAGAAATTATAATAATTTTAAAAAACTATGATGTGCAATTCAAACTCTAAATTTCTTAATTTAAGTTTCAGTGATTCAGAAGTTGAAAGCAGCGAAAACACAAACAAGCAGACATACACAAATACAGACACGTATACATACATATACACATACATACGACAAGATTTTCCACAAAGCACTTTACAAGAGCGTATAACAATTAAGCAATGTCTGTTGTTGTATCCTTTAGACAATCGAACGGTTATATAAGTCCCCACGGGAAAAGCTTTTCACAGCCGACATATTTTACCCTGTAAGACAAGATCGAGAAGTACAGAAGTGAGCTAAGATAACCAACCCAACATGCAGATTACATATGAAATCTCATTGCCGCTATATAATTTTTACTAAATTTTTATTATCATATCGTCACCATTATAATTGTATGAATAGAAATTATAATTTCAATAAATATTATAAAATATTATTAAAAATAATTAAACCTTTTCAGGGAAACGACCGTATCACTACAAAAAAAACCGTAATTTTTTGGCATCAATGTGAATGTGAAAAAAACTTTAACGCTATTATCACTCACCGTATCATCCGCTTCTTTCTGATTATGAATGGATTTCTCTTCTTGAGAAGTGATCTTTGATCGTTCCCTCTTCTTCAATTTTTGCATACGTTCTTCAACCTTTTTTCGTGTCTCTATTATATTCTTATAGAGTTTATTCTTCTTTACTTTCTTTGTATTCTCGGCTTCTTTCACCAAATTGAGGCCACGTTCATACATAACGATTGCATTATCCTAGAAATATTCATTTCACTGCATCACCGGAAATATCCAACATATTAGTGGTGTTAAGGCCGGTCCGGAAATATCCAACATATTAGTGGTGTTAATGCCGGTCCGGAAATATCCAACACATTAGTGGTGTTAAGGCCGGTTTAAGGATGGAAACTGACTTATGTCTAATTCCCGTCTTATGTCCATCGTTCGTTTCGGCAATCCCTATCCCCTCCTTCTTAAATTGTAGAAATCTTTGCCTTCAATAAACATTTATAGATACATTACCACAATTATTTACTTGACAGAACTTCCGTCAACTAAAGCTTTCACAGAGATAACTTCCGCCAATATTTTATCGCAGATTTATTTACTTATTTTATCGCAGATTTATTTATTTTATCGCAGATTTATTATGGATAGATCATTTCTACAAGAATAATGCTCATCCTTATGATCGAGGTTTCAACGATTATTCTCACTGCAAAAATTTTGCAAGAAAAAAAAAAGATAATTACAATAAACATCAACATACATAGTCGTCGATCTCATCGTAGCACAAACCCTGTTCAAAGCAAGCGAATGCTTCTGCGAATAGATCATCGATATGTTCCATGCTTGTCATCTTTTCATACAGCACTCAATCCGTTAATCCCAACTTGTAACCTATATAAAATAAATCAATATGTAAATCAATTCATTTACATATTATATTTTTTTTATTAAAGCATTAAAATCAACACTATTAGCAACGATAATCTGCATATCAGAGATATATCACAGAGATAATTTCTTCCATTAAACGATATTACTACAAAGTATTTTAGAAAAATTTTATGCTATATATTCTTGAAAAAAAAAATTTGATTTTGCATTTTCCATTTATTGAACAACCGAATTTTCTCAATCATTTTAAACCTCAAATCATGGAACCTGTGCTCATAGTTATGTAATTGCTATTCAAGCTTATCGATATAATTAAGCGGAAATTTTCGAGTCTATTTCAAAAACATTTCGACGATAAATTGACTCGAATTATTGTAAGAATAGATTCCCTAATGTAATATACTCATCANGGGAGGGAGATTGTACTATTATAACATAGATATTATAAAAAAACATATATTAGCGGTTAAATTGGACCATTAAAAAAAGCAATTTTCATCCTGGTGATAAGGTGATATTGGTAGATATGATTGCAGCAGAGGAAAGCAGAAAATTACTTAGCCAAATTAAAAGTGGATCAACTAATTTCAAAATTACTTCCGTTTATTAGGAAATTTCGCCTGAAAAAAAGACCCGAAACATAAAATAGAAAATTTACATATTTGTGAAAAAAAATTCAGAATTATTTTCAAACTAATAAAACTAATAAACTTCACTAAAACTTAACTCCTCCGGAGCGGAGTCAACACCAAACAACGATGAGGCACCGGTTCGACACTACAACGATTACACTTACATATGATGTGTAAAATATTACGAAAACAAGTCGGTGTTTAGTGAATCATAGAAATGTAATGAAATATTGATTAGCGAATAGTGAATTTCAATATTGCCTTTCTTCGTTATCTATGTAGAAATTTGCAAAAAAAAAAAAAATTTTCCTGAAATTTCTGGATTTTCCGAGTTTCCGGTGCTTTCCAGTGTTTTCTTCCTATTATTGTCTAGTCTCGCTTAATTCAGTCGTCAACTTACCATCTGTCTAATTAAGTTTCTTTTGCATAGGTTAGAGGGCTAATAAAAGAACTAAAAGCGATAATTTCTAGTGGAACAATGCTTTTCGATCAATAAGATTGCTTTTTCGTTGAGTTTTTGTTTTTTTTCACATTAGTGGAGGAAACAGTTAGTTGTTTTATTGATTATCGATTTCTTTACAAGTTGATTCTCTTCACGGCAATAATACCTATTTATTTGTAATTAATAATCTGAAGAACACCTTTTTTTTTTCTATTCTTCGAATAGGAAATATGACGCAATAAAGCGATAGCCGAATCCAACTATCAATGAACCCTTTTAATTTAAATTGACTGTTTGGCAGTTAGAATATACTTATTTCTTTTATTATTTTTATAGAATATACTTATTTCTTTTATTATTTTTATCGTTCCTTCTTAAAATCTTCTTTTATTCCATTTGCTTTTATTATTTATTCTTCAATTAATAAAGCATATAGCTAAAAATTTTTTAAAAAAACCTTTAAAAAAAAGAGGAAATAGGCGATCATAAAGAGATCATTCATCAAATGATGCAAAGAAAAGATATATAGTACAGGTAATTACAACTCTTGATATAGTACAGGTAATTGTAACTCTTGATATAGTACAGTCAATTGTAACTTTTACATAGTACACAAATTCGACTCCAAACGATGCTTAAAATGGCACGGATTACAGGTAATAATTAATTTACCTGATAGGAAATTCCAAATGGACACAATACAAATGGTGAACCATATCTACATTGTCTTATAAATCGTGCGAAAAAGGTTTGGCGATTGGTTTATGTTGTATTCCATTTTTGCATATTCTTATAATTTCTCTTTATGTTTGCTTGATGTGCATACAATTTCATCGATATTTCAACCTCAAACTTGCGGTAATTAAACCATCGGAAGGTTGAATTTTACTTGCGAGAGATGAAAAAATCTACGCTTTTAAGGTGGAAATTCACGTTTTTGGCATGAACACGTAGCCAAAATTGATGATACGATAGACGTAACACCGCAACTACAAACTGGTTTATTTCATATCGATTCTATTGGCGTTTCATGTTGTATCGATGAATGAGATTTCTCGAAGAATTTCTTTCGTTTTCTTCATTCTTTTTATCTATCAAATCCATCGAATATTTAATATTCAACGTATTGAATTCGATTAATATATTTTAGAAATTTGTTGGTTACAATCTACACTTTGTACTTTATACTTTGAAGTTTGTTAAATGAAATGAAATGAAACAACATTTGGAGAACTTGACAGTGCATTACAACGTTTATTGACATATATATATTCACTCCATGCTTTTAAAGTTGTTTTTAACCTGTAATTGATTTGTTAGGTGTGTGTCCACGCTTGTCTTGTTGTACCTGTACTGTACCCTACCGTATCATCAGCTGTCACCACTTTCATAGTTTTAGAATAGAGCTGAAAACCAGCCGAGATTAAATGAGGATGTCATCTCATCGATGAGTGTAGTAAGGAAAATGGATGCGCGACTGTGACCTTGCTTAGTCTATATGCACTTCCGCACCGGCCACTTGTACTCAGCCGTTTGCACCGTTTATCCTTCATCGACCTTTTCTGGGGTAGAGGGCGATGGCAGTGGGAGTACTTGTTGGCGGATACTTGCGCCATAAAAGCATTCGCAACTAACAAACAGTTCGCAAAAATTTCGATTGTACTAGAGAGTTAAAATTGAATGTGAAGGTAAACTTCGATTCGATCGCATATGAAACCTTTTCGACGTTCTCTTCAATCTCTGTAATCGTTTGTTCTGCAAGAAATTTCGCGTCTGTTTAGCGTATTTATTTGCCTATAAAAACAATTGGAACGTCGGTAAAACCCCTTTTTCGTTTTTAACCCTTTTAATGCACCTTCTCGTTTACCAGAACCTGTTTGTTTTGCTCTTTCAGGGTTATCCACCTGGTTTTATTTTCATTCTTTGCACAGGTTCATTGGCCGTAGCATCGACTTTTATAGCGTAACATCAGTTTTTTCAGAAGGGATGAAAAAATTGTCAGTAAAATTTCCTTGGAAAGGAAAAAAAACCCTCCAAAGAAAATATGGAAATTTCTTTCTCACCACTTAATAAATAGAAATATCGTTTCTAAACGCCAAAAGATTGCGTCCGAAATGAAGCGCTTATGAAAACTGTGCAATTTTTACTAAATCTCTTGAATATTATGGAAGAAAAATGGAAGGGACAGAGGGGGAGGGTTTATGTTGTTCGCCGTAATTTTCTTGTCAGGTAGATTCCTGCCCCTCCCATCCGACCCCTCCCCCCCCTCCCCTCCCCCTTCTCGCTCACCTCACCTTTGATTTTTCGACGTTCCTACTACAAATTTGTGTCAGAAGCATTGTACTTAAAATTGTATAACATTAATATAATTTACCTGCCAATATCCTCCCTCATATATTGCCACGAACAGTTTTTACATCATATCGATAAACCTTTATGGTTATGTATAAAAGATAATGTTTCATATTTTTATGTTTTTATTTTTCATTAAAAAAAAACTTTTAGGAGATTCACCCAATTTTACGCTTTATACAGCTTCGTTTATTAACGAATCTGCTTAATCCCCCTTCCCTTCTTCCCTCCTCCGACCTCTTCATCCTTCCTCAGTTACATCATCATCATAGCTATCTTTTATAATGTTACCAACAATCAAATTTTGTCCACTTTCCAAACGGTAATACAATTTTTGCATAAATGGAACAATTCTCAAAAATTCTATTTAAATATAATATGCAAAAATTTCATCGGAATTTTGCATAGCAATCAGCCAATTGCATTTTGCAAATCATGCAAAATTCCAAAAAACAATGTCGGTAAAAATCTATGAATTTTAACGAATTTCATTATTTCTCTAATTACTCGCTTTTGCAAAACTTTTGCAAATTTGCCTTGCTAATGCACCTTAAAGCAACATCATGTCTGTGTGTATTTGTATGTGTCTGTCTGTCTGTCTATTTGTCTGCCTGATAGTTTCAATTTTGAGATCGAAAAAGCTTAGAAAGTCTAGTTGTAAAGTTACAAATTGTAACAGATATTATATATATAATATAGTGATGTTCTTTAATATAATTCATATTGACCCACCAACTATGAAAGAAATCCTTGATATTTCAAAGCGGGAAAAAATTTGCATATATTTTTCATCAGCCGTTTTTTTTTTCATTTCATTTCTTACATGTTAAAATGCGTTAAAAGCACATTTTTGTGCAGCGTATATGCCGGCGATCGGTTCGATTAACCTTTAAAGGTAAATACTCAAATATTTTTTACCTGTTGGGAATTTAAAGAAAAAGATTTATAAAATGATTGGAATATTGAAAGACATGTCGTGTCAATTTGCTCTTATATGGTTCTCCACTTATTTTACTTCATATCTACCGTAGTTGCCTATTTACCGTAGTTCAATTTTCCCAAATTTTCGTTTCGACTAGATCATATCGTCTATAACTTTCCTGATTCAGGTACTAATTGAAGGTGTCAATTGTTTCGTGCTGAATCGTTGATTCACGTATATTTTCATATATAAATAATAATGAATGTGTTTGCAGTTTTGCACTCCCATTTGGTGAGGAATGCAACGAAGGGCATCGTCGATGAAGTGGTCCACCTTAATTATTATCCTCGTTGTGCAATCAATCCATTCAGTTGATCGTAGTAACTTCAAAACTTGCGAGCAATCTTCGTTTTGCAAGTATTTTTTCTATTTTTTTTTTAATATTATTATTTTTATTTTATTAAATATTTATTTAAATGAGCAAATTTGTGGAATAGATTTTATGATAGAGTCTCATGAATGAATTATTAGCAAGCTAAAGACTTTTCGAAAGGACCCTTAAAAATGAACCTTTATCTAGCGTGCACCCTCACATATATTGTTTAGATATTTAGCCCATTACCGGTACCGTATAGTAGATGGTTTGCTTGTCTCTAAACATCTATATCGGAATGGTGTTTAGACCTACGCATTTGTTACGGTAAATGCAGTGAGCAGTTAGATTGCACTGAACTAGTGGTGAGGTATATTGGCGCAAGTGTCGCGATAGTCGATCATAGCATGACCATTTCTTTGGTGGTCTTCTGCATTTTGCGTTCATATACGTTAATTCTGCGGATGGGGAAGAGACACATGGATAGGCCATCTTGATATAGATATACAGATGGAGGAGGAGCTTCGGAGTCATCCGTAAGGACAGATATAACAGAATTCACTGCAATAATGCACGTTATTTCTTGTTTATTTGTAATCGATAAGTAAATAATATAGAATATTAGGTCTGCTTACTTTAAATATGTTGGTTAATGTTGTTATTTCCCTATGTAAAATTGCAAACTTGAGCATTAAACGATGGAATATACTTTATTCTAGTGGATTTATTCTCTTTTCCATCATATCGCATACCCGAAATATGGGCATCGCTACTTATTGAGGCGGTTATGAATCTCGGAAAATGAAAATTATAAAACAATTCGATTATTTAGACGGCATCGTCAACAACAGAATGTGGCCGAATATTCGGTGATTGCCGAAAGTGTTACAACTAATGGTTCGGCGGTGACGGCCATTTTGGAGAGTACAGTTAATAAACTAAAGCTATCGATTGTATCATTAGATGATTCGACGATTCGTTTATTGATCGACGAGGAGGGTACACCTGTACGGCAACGATATCAACCTCTCGATGCCCTCAACGATGCACAGCACTTAAAAACTCTCGAGTTCGTTTCTTTTTTCTTCCATCTTTATGAACCTTTTTAGCCTATTCTTTCAATCAGGTTGAATTAAGTGGAATTTAGGCTCTTGTTTGTATGGATTATTTACGGCTACAGTTTTGCTGAATGTTCTTTTAACTTCAGCAGCTATGGTCTATCACCGCTTTATCTTGCAGCAAAGGAGTGGATCATGTAAGATGCTATCTGATCTCAGAAGAGACGCAATTACATAGTTGTACAGTTGTATCTTTAATAACTACGGTAGATGGCTTTATTTTTAATGAGTACGGTAGCTAGCGTTGTGTTTATGCATTAACTCAAAAATTCATTTCCTATCAGAATCTACAACTCACCTGACCTTTGATTCGGCTAGTTGGAAATGAATGCGGTTTAGAGTACGCGAAGATCTCATCGATATAAATTCCAATAGATGATTGATATATGCAAATTTTAGGTTGGAAATTCAAGTGTTTGCTATAGCGTCGTTATTAGGTGTATATCCGCTGAGTTATGTAGAGGGGATATACGACATCTGCGGTATGTGTGTATTGTCTACGTATGATTATATAAAAAGATTAGAAAGTATATCTGCTTCCTGCTTCCCCATCTTCTAGTTACCCTTTCCAGTTCTCTCTTTTTTTGGTTTTATTATCATTGGAAATGTTGACAATACAACATGAATTTCAGCTTTAATTCATCACAAATTGAATCAACATCAGCGTCATTCATATTGAAGAATAATGCGAAATTATTGCTCAATTACAAGCCGTTCAGAGTGGATATTATTGAAAAGGATGAAATTATTGTGAGCGTTAATTCGGCCAACAAACTCAAATTCGAACACTTTAGAAAA
Source organism: Baylisascaris schroederi (assembly GCA_006503575.1). Classification (NCBI taxonomy): domain Eukaryota; kingdom Metazoa; phylum Nematoda; class Chromadorea; order Rhabditida; family Ascarididae; genus Baylisascaris; species Baylisascaris schroederi. The sequence continues at coordinate 295,559 of QEWY01000302.1, forward strand.
AAGGTCTCATCTCTCTCTCTGTCTTTCATTTCTACCGATGGCTGACCATTAGATTTAAACGCCCTCATCAACGTGTGGATTTCGCATCTCCATCATCAGAAGCTTAATTGGAAGACGCAAATCACGCTCATGGATTGTTCCTGAAAAGGGATTTTGTGTGTGTGTAGAGAAACTTAGCACATGGTACGATGGTCCATTTGAAGATGGTGGTTGCAAGTCGCAGCCCGTTTTCGAGCTCCGACTCCAAAAAAAGAAATATTTGGGAAGAGAAAATAAATCGGCACATTAGGAGTTGCATTGTCTTCAATCGGTTTTCATATAAGCAAATGAATTTTTAATTTCTTTGAAGTGGTATTACAACTTTGAACTAAATTATTGCTCAATTTTATAAGTTATTTTAACTAGTTTATTAATTTTTATTATTATTGAATATCTCAAAATATAGATATTAAAAATGTTTTTATGTATAATTTGAGTTGGAAACGTTGAAAATAAACATTTTGGTTGGGAATATTGATTAGTAAGTGGTATCGATCTGATAAGATAAAATTGTGACGCTCTCTCAACAACATTTAGATGATGGGAAAATGCGTTTTTTTTTTCTGCATCTTGCCACTTTTACTCTTTTGTGGCTTGTGTATTGTTTCTAAAATCCGAGCGGAAGGAAAAGGGAGGGGAAAGTAATGGGAAAGGTAAGGGGAGGGGGAAGTAGTTGGGCAACTTTATCTATGATTGTTTGTGTCGTGTCATTTTCATTTGTACTAATAAATATTCACGATGTTGTTGTTTTATAGGAAGATGGAACAGAAGATGAAGCAGGTGAGGGATTCTGGGATGAGACGTTCAAATCGTTCCACGACTCGAAACCTTTCGGTTAGTCCACAATTTTAATATTTTAGTCGACGTGGTAGTTGATAACAATCAAAAATCCATTTTTTTTAAAATGAGTACCATAAATCCCCATATAAAATTATATAATCAGTAAGTAAATTAAATTTATTATGCATCAATAAAAGCTTATTAGCTCTTATAATAAGCGAAATTAATTAATTCTTGTTGAACGATGTGGCTATCAAAAGTTGACGTCGTTGTACTGGCAAAGTCATTGAAACCGGTATATCCAATGCTAATAATGAGCTTATGCAATCGAGGTCATTACAGATTACGACCAGTCGATCCAGCCAATTTACGTAAACAAGTCCAACGTGCATATAGAAGGCATTAGTCTATCATCACCATATTCTTGCACACACAGATCACCTCTAATTGAGGTCTCTAATTGGAGAATCACATAAAATTGGGATCCTAACTTCATCTTTGAAAATACTTCCCATGGACTCTCTGAGCGAATGCTGCCTTGGGCCAGCGTAAATTGTTTTTAGTTTTAATAGTAATGAAAAATGCAACTACTTTTAAATAGGTGATCTTTTTTGATCATAAGCCACCTCTTTGAAATCCGTAGAAAATGGAAACCCTGGGCTTCTATTCTGGCAGATACGGTATAATACGACGTTATATTGTTCAGGGTCGAGTTCCGTTGGTATGGATATTGCATTTATTGGGTACAAATATACTTATGGATTACCTGAGCATGCCAACAGTTTTGCCTTAAGAACAACAACACAGTGAGTTTCGCCTATTATGACTTTTTCTAGTAATGCATCGATCCATTTAGTGCATATATGTGGTCTATCTAAAAACGGCTATTTCTGGATAATGTTTCTGGATATTTGTTTGTTTTTTCTTAAGCCGTATGCAAATAGTTGATGCAAATTTAAGTCATGAAGTGATTAAGGGCGTGTAACGCATATTTTCGGGGAAAAACTTGTGATTATCGAAAGATTTATCGGAGGGGNCAGAAAAGTGGAAAAATTCTATGACAAGATTTTCATAGTATCCTAGAGGAGAATAAAGTCTTACTGCACGAATCAAACGTCCTATAGAGTGAAATGATGAAAGTGGAAGGAGCATATCGATCAAAAAGATGCAATTATTTATTTTTGAAAGAGTTTAGAAAAAAGTATATTTGCTAAAGGCTGTTTAATATTTAATTATAATCGCTGTTCTCGTTGTATGAATAAATTTTTATAGGACCGGAATGGATCCTTATCGCCTATATAATTTGGATGTTTTCGAATTCGAATTGAACAATCAAATGTCACTTTACGGATCGGTGCCGTATATTGCAGCAGTGAATAAATATCGTGCTATAGGCATTCTTTGGTTGAACGCTGCTGAAACTTGGGTCGATATCAACTCATCTACGGCTGATAAAGTTCGTTTATTTAATTGCAAACCTCTAACATTTTTCCACATTTTCCAATATAATATTTCTAATATTAGAAATATTATATTGGAAATTTTTTGTTAATTGCAAATATATTAATTGCAAAAAAATATTGGAAATATTGGAAAATTATATAAGAAATATTTCTAATATCCAATATAAAATATAATATTAGAAGTGGAAATTTTGACAAATTTATGATAGTTTTATGAATTATAGACTCTCATAAAAAATATTTATATATGAAAGCAGCACCATAACCGAAGAGATCGGCGGCACTTCTTCTAGCATTTTGAACGCAGTTACGCTTGAGCCTAAGCCTAATCTCCAAGTCTAAGCCTAAGCCTAAGTAGCTTGATATATCAGCGACCATCTTTAAGGTATGCGACACTCTCATCTTCAATTCCGAAAAGTTTATTAGTTAATAAAACTTGAGTGGGACTTCTAAATAGCGATGAATTGCAGGGTGTGCTGAGGACACTAGTGGACAAATTCAGGAGCTCTTCAGAAGTACCACAAACTGACGTTCATTTCATATCGGAATCTGGTCTTATAGACATTTTCCTCATGCTTGGACCCACACCTAGTGATCTTTTCCGGCAGAATGCAGCTCTAACCGGCATCTACCCACTTCCTCCGGTTTGTTCATTCCGGATAGCCTTTTCGTTAATCATCTTCCTGTTATTTGAGTGGTTTCAATTTTCATGTGGCATTGAGTGGTGATACTAGAATCTATAAAGTTCTGGTTATGAAGAGGCGAGAGCTTGCTCATGAGTTGATCTGGAGAAGGAGTCCGTATTGATTTCTCATGGTGTTCGATTGATGTTGGGGAAGGGAAGGGATAGATCTTAAGAAAAATCGTGTTAACAAAAGGCCAGTCTGCAATAGTGGATTAGCGGCAACTCTTCAATTGATTAACACAGCTCGTTTCTTCAACAATAGATTCTTCAATTTCCGCTTACACCCTTTCGAGCTAAAGAAGATGAATTGCATTAATATATGCAAAAAGTTGTGGCTTTATTTTTTTAAATCGATTTTAAGCAATTGAATTCTCCGATCGTATATGTGTTTTGAGTTATAGATCAATCATTGAAATGATTGATTGTATGGTTCATAAGATAAAAAGGTGAACATTCGATATTGCCGTAATGCGTATTTGTTGATATCACAGCAAAAAATCACATTGGTTTTATATGGGTCAATGCATTGGCATTCTGTGTTCCATTGAAGAGTACCATCAAGCGTCTCAAAGGGAATATATGAGAAAGGAAATTAATCGACGAAAGTACCATCTTTAAAAGATTTAAATTCGAATTATGGAGCATTTTGAAGAAATTTATTGGCATCTCGAAGGGAAAAGAATTCTATCGATTTCCTCTTGTTGGCTAAAAAATAAATAAGAAAATTTTTCTGGCAATGAAATGTCTATTTTTCAATATGAATTTATTAGTGCAATATTATTTATTGTTTTGAATCGCATCACGGTTTCCTTTTTTTTTTTGGTTTATTTTACTTATTTAACGAGTGAATTTTCTTTTCAAGCGGTATTATTGCTTTCTTGGCTGTTGTTTCCATATCTAACGATTAAATTGTTATCCTCTTATAGCCTATAGATTATGAGCGGATATTTATTATGGATTTTTGAGTAGTTTAGCTTAACAGGTTGCATTTCCATAAAGTTCACTTCTCCATTTTCCTTCAGTTTTCTTTTTTTTTTTTATAATTTGATAATTGCATCACTTAGCAAGTTCTTATAAGTTGCAATTTTATTATTTCATTTATATCATATATGAAATGAAGCATTTTTATTTCATTCTACACTTTAACATCTGCACTAATTTTTTTATTTCGATGGTTATGTCGTCACGATGAGTATATGACAGGAAATTCATATGAATATAGTAGTGCTGATTCGACATATCGAGAGATGAAAGTCATCTCATCGAAGATCATTCACCTTTAGGACGATAAATGAGTAAAATCGAGAATCTCGAGATAAAATAGAGTGCATTATCAAACTATAACTGCAGTTCACAGTGAAGAACCTGATGATTTGGTTGATTTAAGCATAGATTTCGAGATTAAGTTATAGGTCACCATATAGCCGAAAGTGTGAATTGAATTCCGAATAGATAAATAGTTACGAAGGAAAATTTTGCTTTGAATTGAAATGAATTGAAGTATCTTTTTTTGTAGTCTATGATTGAAAAATTTGAAGCATTTCGAACATTTTTTGGCAATAATCGAGTCCATGTACGAGTGCAATGCTCGAAAATATAAGAGAGTTGAAGATGGTTATTGTAATTGATGAGACGATATATTTCAGTTATTCTCGATTGCGTATCATCAATGTAGATGGAATTATAACGATCAAGACGATGTGGCTGCGGTACATGCAGGCTTCGATGAACATGATATCCCACTCGATGTGATCTGGTTGGATATTGAACACACCGATGGAAAGCGATACTTCACTTGGGATCCGGTGAAGTTCTCAAAACCGAAGGAGATGATTGAAGCACTTGCTGCGAAAGTATTTCCTTTCTTTCCTTTTTTTTTTAACGCTACGAGGTGATTTATGAAAATGCCATCATATTGGAAGAGAAGAGGGCAATTAGTAGGAAGGGAAGAAGGTGATTATTGAGGGTACCGTTTTTATCTAGTTTTCCCGGTAATGTTGTAATCGATGCTTCAAATTATTGCATATTCGAGTTAATAATATTCGAAAGTCTAGGGGGAATCGGTGAATCAGGTGTATTGTATTGAAATGAAGTAAAGAAAAATGTTACATTTTATTTGTTGGAATTTATTTGCATTTAGCTTTATTGCATTATTTATTTATTTATTTATTTATTTATTTATTTATTTATTTGAATAATACATATCATGAATTAGATTACATTTTTCAGCCCTAATTTTCTCATCAATGGGAAAGTTTATTTCAGAGCATAATGATCAAATTCATTTTCATTTTATCATTTTTATTTATGTTTCATTGTTCGAAGTTTATTTTGAATTTTTTTTTAAACGAGAAATTAAACTTTAAAGTATATTCATCGATGCATTTCTAGTCTTCTAAACGCTAAAATTTGATATGCTCATTGTTTATAGGGTCGTAAAATGGTCACAATTATTGATCCACATATCAAAAAGGATGATAATTTCCACGTTTATAAGGATGCAAAGGATATGGGATACTTAGTGAAGGTGAGTCTCTTTGTTATTTATGTGCATCGTTTTGATATACTTCCCATTTGATACTCCACGGAGACTGCATAAGTTTGATTTATGTTTTGATATTATTGCTGATCAAATGCATTGTAGAATATCTTTACGGTCGAATACAACCAAGTTCAGTATGAATTTTCCTTACCGATCGGTTCCCTAAATTTCATTGTTTGATGGAATAGCGTTTTTTTTTTCGTGGAATTTTCTATTAGGATATTCGATGATAACTTCCCATTGGATACATTTTCAGTTTTCTCTTTTTGTTTTATTCGTTGAATTTGTGAAATAATGCGCTTTAGGGGGGGGGGAGGATTTTTTCTGGCCTTTCAAATAAGTTTTTTTTTCGATGCCCGTATTTCTGGATAGCAATATTCCTTTGAGGAGACAATATGTTTTTTATATAATAAATCTCCGACTAGTGACTTTGTAGTCGAGCTGACTGAAATATTCATTCGAACTTTTTCACATTTTTAAGATAAAGTGAAATCATGTTTATTCTGTAATTGTGAAGCTTTTATGAGATTAATGCTTATAACAGAGCAAAGATGGAACTTCCGACTACGAAGGGCATTGTTGGCCAGGTGCATCAATGTATCTTGACTTTATCAACCCGGCGGTACGTGAATATTGGGCAAGCAAATTTGCGTTCGATAAATACATCGGCTCAACGGAAGATCTCTTCACGTGGAACGATATGAACGAACCATCGGTGTTCAGTGGACCCGAAGTAACGATGCATAAAGATGCGAAACATTTTGGTGGTTGGGAACATCGCGATATACATAACATCTATGGCTTTTATCATGTGAGTGATGCTATTGCTACACTTTTTATTTTCTGCTGAATTAAGGAGAAGGTTGAACCGAAGAGCATCAGAATGATAGTGCAGGTTTAATTCTAGGTTTTATGTTTGAAATAATTGCAGTAACCTCGAAGTCCTTATAACCTGATTTTCTAGTTTTTATACTCCTATGCAAATTTTTACAGAAGTGCATTACGGTTGCTTACCGTACCTTTACATAGGTCACGTTTTGTACATCTGTCTGCTTCTAATATTTGCAAATCATAGATGTAACACAGTAATTGAATTCGAGTATTATAGTTCACATTTTTGGGATAGCCTTGGGATTTGATCACCTTCGCTATGAATTATTAACGTTTAAGGGTACCATAAAGTGTGCGTTTCACTTCTATTCAAGAATTGGTTGTATATGACGCAAGAAAATGAATTTCTAAGAGTCGTACAACCGATTATTCATTTAGAAAAGAGAGAATTCAAGGCATCACTTCATCGAACTGTTTAATATTGTTTCTATGGATTAGTTAGATGGGCCTACTCGCGAAAAGCGTGCATCTTATCGGTCATCTCTGCTTCCCCACATTTTTTTTTTCGTTTTTTTCATCTCTTTGTTTCGGTTTTTGCATGATTTTTGGTAGTGACGGTAATTCGATATAAAAATAATAACTCTACGCTGACTTCCAACATTCTTTAAATATGCTATTTGTTACAGCAAGCTCTATTCATTGCTTGAACATTTTTGGAAGTTTATTTTCCGGAAGTTAGTAGTATGGATTTGATTGACCTAAGATATTGCTGAAGGAACAAAGCGGAATAGCTTTATAACGGTGGTGTTAGAATGTGGAATTTATATAGGCAATATGCATATTTGCATATATTCCAAAACAGAATTAGTGGTTCAATGATATATTGCTAGAGGGTGGTGACATAAATTGCAGCATTCATCAACACATAAGGGCCAAATTGATCGCACGAATGGACGTCTGCGTCCTTTTGTGTTGACTCGCTCATTCTTTGCGGGTAGCCAACGCACGACGGCCGTATGGACAGGTGATAATACAGCCTCATGGGAGCATCTCAGATCAACAGTACCGATGTTGTTGTCATTGTCAATTGCTGGCATTCCACATGTCGGCGCTGATGTTGGTGGTTTCTTCAAGAATCCCGACGAACAACTTCTAGTCAGATGGTATGAGGTATGTGTTGTTCGATTCTTATTCCCGTCTACTAACGTCGCTTATATTTTTTGAATGTTTATTTGTGCATTTATGTGTAATTTGCAAAAACTTTGTGTGTGGATGTGTGTATTTGTGGATGCGTGTATCTATCCAGTATTTATGGTTAAGGTTTAAGGAAATTTCGATCGTTTATATCAGTTATTTTTTCAAACCGGAAATTCCGGTTTATAGAACTGCATTCGTTATATCTGTTTCTAATCGGATCGCAATGATGATCTCATTGAGCCACACAAGTTATGCAAGAAATGCATGTAGTAATATTTGATTAAGCAGGTATTGATCATGCGAGATTTCAAAAAGACCGAGGATGAACTCTCTTTTTTGAATTTTTCCAGTTTAATCCATTTCCTTCTCCGGTTTGAATTTGGGTTAATTTTTAAGGATATTTAGAGGATTTTACCTGTCATTATTTCTGATCTTATCGATCGAGAAGATCAATTCACTTCTAGAATTGAGCGCACTTTTATTCTTGGGAATTCCATTTTCTTCAAGTATCCTTAACCTATTTGGGTCTAATTTCTTTCTTGGCTTTATCCCTCAACTAGAAATTTCTTCATGTCGCTTTCGACTTCTCTTTTTTCGTACTTCTTATTTTGTTCTTCCCGTGCTGAAAGGTAAATTTAGAGTTCGTCAACGTCGTTATTGTTTGCATTCTGAGATGGGATCTATGTGTATTGATTTGATGTGTAGCGGGCAGAATTACCTCATAATGAAAGGTGGTTTGAATTAGGAAACGATTTAAGACAGTAATATATATTTGCAGGCTGGTGCGTATCAACCATTCTTTAGGGCACATGCACACATCGATTGTAAACGACGTGAACCGTGGCTATTCTCTGAGAGAACTAAAAATGCCATTCGCGATGCAATAAGGCAGCGCTATTCCTTCTTACCCTATTGGTGAGTCGCTTTTTTTCTTTAATTGGATCCCATTTCTAGTAGTAAATATACTAAAGTGGTTGGCCGATGGTAACTCGTCATATTTGACGTAAATCTAAATTTTTAGTGATTAAATGTTATTAAAACTATAACTGTAAGCAGTTTATTTCTGTCGTTTATTGGCCCAACATAATGTAAATTCAAGAATATATGCCTGATAAGGAATGTTGGCTTACGTGATATTTGCTGTGATTGCAATGAAGCACTATTGTGGATCTTTTTTTTAATATACTTTATGAACGATTCTTACAACTCTGAGTAAAATCAAATTAAAATCGGCGGTATTCAAGTTGGGGCATCTTCCAACTGATGTAGCAATTTGAATCGTTTGGGTCACTAAGAACTGTGAAAACGATATGGGAGAAGCATTTTTGAACATTGTTTTCATCAACATAATCTGAAGAGGGGGAAAGGTGACCATACCGAAGGGCAATATTCAGAACGAATCGGCGCTAAATAAAGAATGGCTTTCAGCGCATTCAATATATCTGCATTTCAATGCGCTGATGATTAAGCTTAATTTTCTTAGCAATATTTTGGTATCTTTGAAGGCAATGAATTAGACATTTTTTCTTCTGTTGCTGAAAACTGAAAGTTGTGAAAGTTATGGGTTAATTATGTGGATATTCTTTAGGTATACACTATTTTATGAGCATACACTTACGGGGAAACCGGTTATGCGACCACTTTGGGCAGAATTTCCTGACGATGAGAATGCGTATGATGAAGAACGTGAATGGCTCGTTGGCGCTGGTCTCCTGGTTCGACCGGTTATGGAACCAGACGTAACCTCGACATCTCTATACCTTCCTGGCCGACGCAACGTTGTATGGTATGAATGGACAACAAACAAGGTTTATTTATTCTTTGATACATTGCTGCTCGTTTACATTTCTTGTTTATCGTTTCGCATGTTGAGAACGCATATTGCTTGGCCGAAATGGTTGAAAGTAGAGAATTGAACCTCACCTTCTTCTTCATTCAATAACATCACGTATTTTTCTATTTGATTACTAATAGTGAAAAGGCAGCCTCAAATTTGCGAAGTTTTCTCACTTCGGGAAAAGAGGAGAAACAAAGTTTTCTCTTGTGTATTGTAATACATTCTACATCTAAGCGTGTGATATTATTTGGGAGATGTATTCATTTTCTTTGCCTAATTATCTACTATATTAGGTATTCCAATGTAATGCAATAGGTATCAAAAACGGTCGATGGGAGATGCGTTGAAAAAAATAGCGTATTAGAAATATTTATTTTTATTAGTGAAGGTTGGATAATGAATAAGTTTTGGAGAATTCATAAAGTATTTCAACTGGCTTAGAGAATGACGATATTTCATTGGTGGATTACCAGTAAACGTGCAGTGAGGTTTGTCCATCACCACACACATCGAAATGGTTGTATGTTAATTTAGTAGTGATTTGCAGTAGATGTTTAGAATGGTAGAAATAAGTGTATTACAGCGACAAATCGAAACTATTTAAGTAAGCAGAATGCTTTGAGGCGTTATGGTCTGTTCATTAGTTGCGTAATTGTGAATTGAATCTGAAACCTTTTCTGAGATAATTCAAGCCTTAAGCTCTCGAGTTCCCGAGGTCGGGATGTTCGTGGCAACAGTTTGATAAATGCATCTTTGAACAGTTGAAGGTGATAGAAGTAAATTTCAGCCGAGACCAGCACCCGGTGCAATCTACGTGGACAGTCCATTGGAGGCGATCCCACGTTTCCAACGTAGCGGTACAATTATTCCCACTTGGGAACGAGTGCGGCGTGCATCGACCCTCATGCGACATGATCCAGTCACTCTCTACATTGCTGCTAATTTTAAGGCTTCTTTTTTCACTTATTTCTTTGTTCGGTGAAATTATAGTGTTTAGCTGCTTCATTATTCAATGCGAACGAAGCAAACTTATACGAAAACACCATCGTTGGAGTTGGCATTTGTATTTCTAGTCGAATATTTTTAGTTTTTTTAAAATTTCCTTATATACATCGCTGTGCAAATGCAAAGGAATCTTTGTTGTACTGAAGGCCTGGTTAATCGTTTGACCCATGAAAGCTTCAGATTGTGCGTGGGGAAATGAGAAGGGAGGGATGAGAAGAAGAGGAGGCAAGCAATAGCTAAATATATTTTAGAAATGGTATATGAAGCTACTTGGCATGTAAGAACACAGATGACGACGGAAATAGAAATAAAAGTTTTTATCTTCAGTAATGACTGAATCGAAACATACTTGCTTTAGACATGTGTGACTAGCAGGTCACACTAGCTCAGCTTAGCTCGAGTTCAAACTAGGGAGAGACTGAGGGAAGTTAGCTCGAGTTCAGATAGCTTAGCTCGAGTTCAAATTAGAATGTTATACGATTAGGGGAATTTCCTACTGTGGATTTAAAAATGCCTTGGATCGTTCAATATAACCTCAGCTAACCTCAGCTGTTTCGATCCACGCTGCGTTGACAAACCCTAAAACGCCTTTGATTTCGTTCTCAGCATATGTTTTCGCTGAGCAGAAGTTGCTACTAAAGACTCACCCGTGAAATTGAATATTTCATTTTACTTTAACTTATTTTCACTCTCTTAAAAAGATTTTAGTATATATTTGTTGAAAATTCGTGAATTATCGAATATTCTTTTCTAAGTTTTTATGGCTTATATTTTCCAAAAAATTATTGACTGTAGTTGGATTTATATTTCCACGAAAATTATAGAAATTTCCGCTGTTATAACGAATGACATTCCCATCATTTCGATTCTTTATAAAGATAAAGGCATTTATATGAAACAAACAATTTCGAATCGGCGATCATCGCAATTTAGGATGATTTCGCTAACGGTACGATTTATATGGACGATGGTGAGTCATTCGAATATAAGAAAGGTGAATATCTCTATTGGGGTTTCACATATAAGAAGATTAGTGATCAACTATTCACAATAACGGCGAAAAATCTCGATCCGAATGGCAAAATGGAAACCGAAGCCTACATCGAGAAGATTGTTATTCGTGGTGTGCGATATTTCCCGAAGAACGCTCATATCTATTTAGACGGTTCGTTTATCGCTTTCTTTTTTCTTTATTTGAGGGGAAATGAGGGCAAAGTATCTGGTTTAGTATTATAGCTTAATCTGATTGCTGTTGGATATCAAGCTTCAACCAGGTGGATTTTTGATATACTGGAATGGGGATTTATTAATAGAGCAGATCCTGGCAGTAACCCTTTCCACGTCAGTCGGTCGTCGTGATGGCAGAATGCATAAAATTTCTAGTGATTTTTAGCTGAATATGTAGTTCCGATTATTTTTAACTTAAATAGCATTTCAGCTATATTTGGATCGGTCGATTATATAGGAATGGATAGTAGATAATTGGAAGTAGAATTAACTATAAACCACTCTACTTTTCGAGTTTAATTTCAAGTAGCTGTTTACGTTCACCTAGTGGAAGTGAGTTTGCACTGAAGTGTGTGAGTGGATCTTTTAGATTGGAATCCAGAATCGCTGGAATTCGAACATGATCGTGATGACCTCTCATTGATAATCCGAAAACCGGATGCACCTATTGGAGCCGAATTTCGAATTGATATTCATGCGTAAGTCTATAACCATCGGCGGTTGTTTTTAGGAAGTGAATTGAGTGATGAACGATTATTTATAGCTGATGTTGTTTGAATGGTTGAGTGGTGTTGGCGTGTTGATTTTATAGAGTTTTAAGTGTTGTTGAGGGAAGGAGAGGATAGTTACGTCTTTCAAGAGTATATTTGAAATATGCTTTATGTTAAAATGATTCGATGAGGGCGTTGAATGCAATATGGAAAATAATCGTGTAAGCAGCAAATTCAACGTTATTGTTTTTTTTTTTTTCAGTGGATAGCAATTGGGGTTTGTTTTATGATTGATAGATTGTGTTTTTTTATTTTAAATTATAAAGTGAATTTTTTTTCATTGTTGCGTTTCGTATTATATCACTGAAAGAGATTCTTTACGGTTTATATTGTCGGTGGTGATGGTTAGTGGAAATTGTTTATTCCAGTTGTGATGTTTGTTTATTTCTTTTTGGAAAATTTTTTTTCGAACTTGTCATCTAAATAAACTTGGAATTGTCGTGATGTTTTGATCTACTTCTCTATGACGTTTGACTTGTTTTTTTTTTCTTGCAAAGTTTTCTTTCTTTCTTATTTCTCTTCTTTCAATATAATATTTATGCTTTCCTCTTTCTTTCTTTTTTTTTTTTTTAAATTATCGATATGTTATTTTTTCGAACAGTTATGACGTTATAATTGTTTTTAATGAAATTGTTACACGTATATTCGACGTTCAACTTGTTTTCGATCATTATTAGTGATCAAATCATTAAGGTTAACAAATTATCAACGATGTTTTTATGGGTGAAGCAACCGGAAATACACCATCTCGTATAGGTATGACTTTACTAACTAACAGTGGAAAGATCCGTAGATGGGCTTCAGCACCTCCATCTTCAGCCCTACAAACGGGTATTATGCAACCAAGCTGATGGGAACACCTTCAGTTGCTATTCTTTTCACGCCTCATCAGTTCTACCGATGAGCTTATGATATCAGTGTTCAGACCAGAACTGATATAAGTTGGGATGGGAGAGTAGAGGTTTATATCCTCGAACATAAGGGCATTAATTAGGATGATATAGATGTGAAACAGAGGTATTACCAAAAGAAACATACAGGTATATCACCATCTAGAAGTGTATATAAGTAGCAACATCATTCGAAAGGTGTACTGTAGGGTTGGGGGGAGGGAGGGGGTACGGTATACGCTTTTGCAGTTTTTAATTTGTATAAAGTGTTAAGCACACGTCTGAAGCAACAAATACGCTGTTGAAACGGATAGAGCGCATGCAATTCTATATCGTATCACGATAGCAACTAATGATTCAGTAATTTGCACTTCTGTTTGCTCGCCTCGTTTGCAAATTTGACCCTTAAGAAAAACATAGCCGCACGCTTTGGAAAATTTCAGTATTAGTTAGACGGTAGATAAACACTGAAAGAATTTAAACTCATAGAAAGTTGGCATGAAATTGTTCGAAAATATAAAGTTTCCAGCATATTCCCAATTTAAAGAAAGCTCCATCCACGATTCGCACCATTTATAGTAATCGTTTTAAATTTTAGTTTTATTAGATAACTATGTGGACCAATAATTATAAGCATCGAATTTCATAGTTTCGAGTTGTCACTTTTGCCTTATCAACTGATAGCTAATCAGGCCGAGTTTGTATCATTCGAATAGCCCTCAAGCCACCTTGCATAAAAAGGTAGATTGGAAGATGAAGTTTACATAAATGGAGGATGGGGGGAGAGGGCGAATCGTGTGTAGTATACAAGATCGTAGTATGGACGACCAAGAAGCATGAGAATGGATAGCGATAATACAAAAAAAAAGTTTCCTACTATAAGAAAAGGCGAAATATATGCCGAAAAAAGGTGGGGGAAGGAGGGTGGCCGATTCGTGACAACCACAATGTTCTGTCGTATCACGAATAATGTTCAAGTCAGTTTCCATCTTCGTGTTGTGCGAGTTTAGAATCTACTGGTAACAGTCGACCAAAGTTGTTTCAATCGGTGATCGACCAAAGCTATTGGCTAGCAACCGAAAATTGGTTGAAATTTCGAAAATGTTGGTAGAAAAATTACCGAAAAGATTCGGTAAAACCGAATTTCGGTCGATCAAAATTGACCGCAATTTGATCATTCCATTGCCATCACTGGAAAAGCATCCGTTGCCTCATTTTTCAAACGATTGAAGAGTCGATTCAATCTGCATATAATTTTTGCTCTTACCTATTAAACTCTAAGGTGTTTGGTATAAACTTACATGAGTTATGGTTTACCAGAAATTTTAGTTTTTCTCCTTCTGTGAATGCTTTCCATTGTTAGCAATGTGCTCTTCCTCTCTCATCGTCTTCAACTTTGCTTATGTTTTCTCACTTCCGGAATGTTGAAATATGAATAAAAGTACCCCTCCACAGAATTTATGGCACCACACTGGGATGATGTCGAACGAAACAATCGTAATTTGCGGCCACAGTTTGATTGTAGTATGTTGTGTCAAGATTTGCTTTCATTGAAGATATGTTCACAGTGTTTGCAACTCGATATACCTGTTGAAGAATGTTTCGTTTTACTTGTGAATTTTTTGATTGAATTTATCGCTCACTAACTTGACCTAGATATTTTCATAAAAATTATGATGTTTTACATGATCGTTGCGGAACTCATTCTCTCTTGGATTTCTCTCGTGGTAAATCGGCGAAACTCTTCGTATTGAAGCTTCAACCGTTCTATTTATATTCCACGTTTTTGCAATTAAATTTGTGCAAAAATATCAATAAACATTACAAAATTGAATGCATCGATAACAATACAAACGTATATCTCTAAAAATATTCAAATTTTATGGTTCAATTTTTCTTTGCTGAAAATAAACTCTTTTTTTTTTTTATTTGAAATATTATAAAATTGCTAATTCGATGGAGAATTCGTATTTGAGTTATTTCAATGATGTTGGACTTTTTATATTTCATATTCCCTTTCTGTTTTATTTCAAATGTTTTTTGTTTTCCTCTCTTATTTCGCTTCCAATAACCACACGCAACATTTTTTCTTCTTTCGATTAAAAAATTATTAAGCATATTATGCTCTCCGTTTGCATCGGTCAGTTTAGCTGCGAGTGTTTGCTCTTTGAATATTTGAATATTTTGGTCTTAAAACGAATTTATCGAAAATCGTCGCGTCACTTTTTATCGATTTTGTAATTAACGCGCGTGCGCAAAGCGTACGAGACGTGATTACGCCCCACTTTTTTCTTTATTTGCGAGTGGGCGTGTTGTGGTGGGTGGTCGTTGTGTATGATTTATGTCTGCGTGTGTTTTGCAAATGCAATTATAGATGCAAATTTGCTGCATAGTGTGATTTAGGTTGCTTTAATGCATTTTATTATGATCATGGGTTAAAGCTGGTCATGCTTGGATCGGATTCAGTTAGATTTATTAAAGCTCTAGTTTCGTACCTTGCATAATTTGCGTCTAATCAACACATTTCGAGACATTACAGGTTGAATTCATAAGGGGCTAAGGTGGAGGGGATATAGCTGTTTTCGAAAGTTGAGAACGTAGTGAAAATATGCATGGTTTGCATCTGATTTCAATATTTCGACATATATCGTTCAGATTTTCCCATATATTATAAAACCAATTTTCTGTTCAGCATCTCTTTCAGCAGTTGTGCCTGCAAAATTTACCGGTGGAAGCAGTTTTTGTTGGAGATGAGCTATGATCTTGCCCGATATAATTCCCATAAGATGTTTATCTGCTTTTTTCATAGTATTTGTGGGAAGAAGTTTAAAAACATTTCGCACCCACTTATGATGGACAATTTTGCTTTATTGTTAAATATTGATGAAGATTAGCTCATTGCAAAGTCCTATGAATTGTAGAGAGCAGACATCAAGGTTTTAAACGAAAAAAAAGGTCGTCAAAAATTTCATAGCTTTTATAGTTGCCGTTTAAAGGTGGAAATGCTTTTGTTTGGGATGTTCATTTTCAAAATATGTGTCCAAAGAAAGCGGTGATGTGTAAACATTGGAATAGCTGTGGGGAAACTTCGGGAGCTAAATTACCAAACTTTGGATGTTTAGCTAGGAAAAAATTCGGATGTTTTTGCGAAAAATTTATACCTCTATGCTTCTCAAAGAGAATGTCATTAGTGATCCGTATGCTTTGTACTAACATTTTTTTTTTCTTTTGATTAGATTTAAACTTGGTTGGAGTGTGCAGTTGTGTGGTGAGTTTGGATGCTATAATATGAACACTAAAGAGAGCACGAACTTTTTTTTTTTTTGAAATGACGGACGAAGTTATGCCTCATTATCGGTTTTTTGAAATGAATTCGAATAGGTTTTAATTGAAGGTGGTTGATCAATTAGGCACATATGTCATTAATTAGAAGTTTGGACTAGAAATAGCCCTTATCTGAAAAGTGTGTTGACTTGGGGAAGTTGTCACGAGCCCATCAGGTTTGCGTAATTTGCTTATAAATTCGGCTGATGGTTATGGATGGAGAAACATATCGAACAAAATCGAAAAAGTTTTTGCTCGTCGATTTTTTTCTTTTTCTTCCCTCTTACTCTCACCTCGTCCCCGTCTTTTCCCTCCCTCTTACCTCTCTTCCGCCCTTCTTCCGGTGTTTCCTTCTTCTTCGTTTGGATGCACTCAATTTCTGTACATAGTTGTATCGCCGACTGGAGTGGAGCTGTAACTGCAGCCTCTTCTGTTATAGTTGAATCTATAATAAGTGCTATTTCATCTGTTATGAATTCAACTGAGCGTTTAATTTCGTTTCTGCTGTTTTGCGTCATTGCAACATTATTGTTTAGAAGAATGGTTCGCACTAAGCAAACAGCAAAAAAATCGACACCGTCACCAACGAAACTCAAAAAGCTCGAGGCGAAGCGTCTATCACATTCGAAGGCGTCGTCAAAGAAAGATGAAACGATTAAAAAGCGACGTTTCAAGCCTGGTTCGATTTTCTCTTCAAATTTGCAGTTTTTGAACATATTTCTTAAAAATTTTTTCCACTATATTGTTGTTTTCATGTATTTACAAGAGGCGCACATAGAAGCGACTTCTTTTGATGTAATGGAAAGAAAGATAGAAGCAAAGTTTTGTATCAGTATAGTTCGCAAAAAAGTGGCAACTAATCAAGAACGTTATCTAGGATTCAGAAGTATTGGGCGTAAATTTTTGCGGACTTGTCGCTTTGGGAGACGCATTTTTTATTTCAGGTAATTTTACCATTCTATGCGCCTTTATTACCTTTATTCCGTCTTTTCATTCGGCATCGCAAGCTTGTTTCTGCTATCTAATGATTAGATAGAATTCATTTCATTTTATATTTCCGATTAGGGGCATTCTGCGGCGAAAGGCACTTTAAACGTTTGCTGTGCGTTGGATATGCCTTAATGATTTCGCGTGCGTGGGCTTATCATCCCTTTTTCTGCTGTTGGAATTACGTCCCTGTCTTCAGTTGTTGGGAAGATGTCGTTAGCGGATAGGAGAAGTGGTATCTTTGTTGCATCATTCTGGGAACGTTGAGGAATAGCCACAATGCATGATGAGAGAGGCATTCGATCGAAAAAGGTAACGGGAAGTGTCTGATGGATGTTTACGATGTGTGCTGTGATGAATTGCTCCGGAGCAACAGTGCTACGAGGATGGCATTTGGTTATGAGCAACCACAGTTCCTCGCCAAGAAACCCACGGGAATGCTCCCATAGCTGGAAGAAGCTTTCTTTCTTCGCGACGGCGTGAGGCCATTTTATTGAAGGAGGTCCGATTACTAAGCCTCGATCGGAAAAATTTGTTGCATATACAATGCGGATTCTCTGAGCAGTTACCCGGTGAACAAAACGTTCGACCGTAGCCAGGACTTTGAAGAAAAGCCATACTTTTTCTTCCGCTCACAGCTGTCAAACTTCTGGAAAAAAGGGTTAAAGAAGAGGCCATAGCGTTGGAAAGCGGTCAACTACGATGGATAGTTCTTCTTGAAGCGAAATTGCTCTGTTTTTGAAGTGAAGTTGTTTAAGTTTGCTTTTTGGGGATGCTCAGCGCTTTGTTAACGCCCCAAAAAGATATGACCTGAAAATATCTCGGATAGGAGCGCAAGCATCATAGATCACAGGATTGTCAGATGTTGGCTTCCGGGGATCGTTGTTTGGCTCCTTCGAATAGGACTCCTGTAAGTACAGTTGTTTGTAAAAAGTTTTAAATCCACTTCATCTTCCTCAGGTTGAGCTGTTCAATTTTAATTTTCAGGCCAAAGAGCTCTACAACAAATAAGGAAACTGCAGAGATCTACGGAATTGTTGATGCCGCGGGCACCATTCATGCGTTTGGTGCGTGAGATCGCTCGAAGTGTGGCACCAAACAAAGTTGACTTACGCTTTCAAGCAAGTGCAATCTCGGCGCTTCAGGTATGCCAACTACTGAATTCGATATTCGATATTTCCAGCACTGGCAATCAGATCTTTCGTTCGCTGATTCTCTTTGCTTTGATTGCATATAGCTTCCCCATCTTTCCCTATATTAACGCTCTCTGCCTTTCGTATTTTTTTTCGTTATAGAATACTGAAATACCGCGGGTTTTTTCAGTTTTTTTATTTTATTTTTGGTGGTCATTTGAGTTGAGACACACTGTGATTTCGTATAAAATGTCTGCTTTTTGATGGTCCTTTCATTTGATCAATAGGAATGGTCACGGCGTTTGAAGCGCATATAGTTTTTCATTGATATTGTTGGTTAAGTAACGTATGTTATGCTTAAGGAAGCCACGGAGGCTTACCTCACACTGTTGTTCGAGGATACGAATTTGGCGGCGATCCATGCTAAGCGTGTGACGATCTTCCCGAAAGACATGCAGATCGTCAGACGTATAAGAGGAGAGGTCGTTAAATATGGACGTTAAGAAGACGAACATTGAATATAAGCATTTCTATACGATGGTTTTCATATAATTTGCATGCTATATTCGTTATTTAACCCAGTCAGTTATTCCATCTTTCGAAACTTTTATCGGTTTCATTTCGTTCATATTGTTTTTCCATTTTTCCTTCTTTAATTCTTTGAGTATTGTTTGTTTTAGAATTCATTAATTATTTTGATCATTTTTATACACAATCATCATATAATTTTTTATTGTTTTTTTTTTCATTGATGATCTCCTCTAATAGTGGAAGAAATGTTTTAAATGCATATTTTAATGCTTAACTCTTAAGGCAACTTTTTTTTTTCTTGTATTTCTCTCATAATTGTTTTGTTTTCTTTTTTTTTTTCAATTTGCAACATATTGTTTTGCATTCATTCCTTTCATCCATACTTGTGCACATTATTAAAAAAAAAAAAAAAA
>QEWY01000302.1:330034-343745 GCA_006503575.1 Baylisascaris schroederi
AAAAGAAAAAAAAAACGAGCACGATTTACAACTAAAAACAAACGGTTGAATAGTACAACAATTCAATTTAAGCTTCTCTTTTATCGCTATCATTCATAACTATTGAAACGTGTTGCTGTTTGCGCATTCCTGTTAGCCTTCACATTATGGAAATTGCTATAAATACTTGAGTCCTTCTGGCTTCACCCTTCCAATAATCAGATACAAATCATATCCATTTTTCCGTAGGTATTTTACTTAGGATAACCTGAATCCATGTGTGAATTCTCACTATAATCAGTTTATTAAAATTTTGTAAAGAAATTCGTAAAACAAGTCCAGTTAATAAAAATTTCATTTTTGGGTGGATGAACACGATGAATAATGGCAGAATTGACAACAATACCACATTATGCAAGATTGTCAGTCGAATTGAACGGATCATACTAACGGCAAGTTGCTTGTATATATAAGTATTTTGTGCCGAACACTTCATGGTTAAGATATGCAATAGGAGTTGATGAGAAATTATTCGAATACCTCTTCGTCACTGATTAAACCAAATGCCCATTGCTGTAAATCGTCGTTCATCACTCTTACAAGCTGATCGAGATCAACCTGCAAATATATCGACCAATTTGTTTATATCAATGAAGTAAATCTTCATCAATGAGATGTAAATGGTTTCTGTTCACTGACAACTTATTATTATTAGATTGATCGTTGCACTATGGTATTAATCTTCATTTCCTCTCAGGTTATGAAGTCGTTTTTTTGGCTTCTTTATCATTTATAATACTTCTCATCGCTATATATCTTAGTACTGTCATCCACAATTGCATCATAGTCAAAAAAGTGAATTCATTCCAATTTCGTGGTAATGAATGAAAACAAGTGAACATTGGGAATTGGAAACATACGACGTCTTGAGAACGAAATGCAAAGTTCAGTTATTTGCAGAATTTTAGAATTTTGTGGACAAAACAACGTTATTTTGGCGATAAACCTTTAATATTTAGTACAAGAAGGTAAATAACGAGTAAATTTCCACCCCAAAATGAACACATAAAAATCGAACATAAGCACTTACTGTTATCTGAAATTAACCTAGATCAGCCTATGAAGCTTCAATCTGTAGCGTCAGTTACAGTAATGAAATTCAGCCAGGATTGCTAATCACGCCAGATACATTTAACTGACCTGAATGTCGTGATCATAAAGGGCAAGTTTGACTCCAGTTAGAGGAAGCTCCTCGTCTCGACTCATTCGTATTACATTCAGAAGACTTTTCACTTGTTGAAGAGAGCGTGAGTTGATATATATGGCCAATGGATCGTCACGTCTAATATCAACAGCATGTTCGCGACATCCTCGTTTGAAGCGCTTCAACTGCTAAGAAGTGTTCTTGCATATTATGCCAATAATGGGTGACTACAGTAATATAAATTAACAGTTTAAACATTACCATTTGTGTTTTTAAAATGGAAAATTATAATGCAAAAAAGTAGCATCCTAATTTTCGATAATGGAATTCTCATGATCTATAATCAAATTGAGCCACCACTCAAATGGACATTGCTCACTGGCCATTTTCCATCATATTAATGGTCTTTTACTTCATATAAATGAACGCTCATTTCGAAAATAGATTTGAAAATGTCTCGTTTTCATTACTGCCTTAGACTTTTTTTGGAAATTAAAGCGGAAAAAATTTTGCAAAAAAAAAAAAAATTCAAATTCTTACATCATTTGAAGTTGCAACTTCTTGTGAATTGTTCAATTTCATTGATGGAAGCCTCTGAGATGTTCTCATTAAGAAGGCGATGAGGTCATTACCTGCCTGAAAAGTTTTCTCGAAGTGAAAAAACGTTTTTCTTATCACAATCAGCCTTGTCACCTGGTCCCGGAAGCTGCATTGCATTTTTGAAGAGATGCATTTAGAGAGCCTAACGACTATCATGAGGTTCTAAGCGGTATTAGTAACCGAATAGATTTATTCCATGGCTCCCAATTGGATGGCTTTGTTTTTTTAACTAATAATTGCTTACCTTATGCGTAGCGATCATTGCATTATTCGAGGTCGAACTAATGCGCGCATATCCACCTGAAATATTTTAAATTTACATTGGATGCAACGCAGAAAACCCATTTCTTCAGAGAAGTTTATATGAATACTAACCTCTTGTTGCGAAATTCTACAGAAGTATGTAAATACAAATTCGCTATTGTGTTATTATTCGACAGAATTATGCATATACACTTTTAAAGAATTGTGGTAACAATCACCTTCCCCTTTGCATAATTCCCCGAAATCATGTATACACAAACCTCTCTCAGGTAAATCTTGGAGTTAAACGAAAATCATTCGGTGAAAATGACATCGGTTTGAAGTGAATGCACTAGCATAAGCTTCGCCCCAGAAGCTTCCGAAAAAAAGGTCTGAAAGGTGACTAAGGAGAATTCCAAAAAAAAGCTTTGACTATATTACGAGTTTCGAGATCCCCTTTTGCTATGCCCACAAAAAAGTAATTTATTCAACCAGCATAAACGAGTAAGATCCTCTTCAATAAGGTAAACACCAAAGATTGAACTAATTCAAGTCGTTTCACATAGCAAACCTTTAGTATTTAGGCAAAAACTTGCAACTTTTCGCAATTAATTTATGCAAAAAATTTGTAGACCTTTTTTTACCACGCCACTTTTGTCTACTGAAAAGGTTTCTTTTCAGTATAGAAAACAAAACGCACAACGTTTCAACACTATTGATTTCCTACAAAGAGATGGAATTTTTCTTTTCGCAATTGAGAAATGAAAAATCTCATGAAACTTACCTGAATCTGTTAATTGTTGAGCGTTGATATACTCATAATTGTCGCTATTCATCTCCGATAATGAGATTAGCGCAGAAATCGAAATCCCCTTGAAAAAATTTGCGAATTTAATATTAGTGATTGATTGCCTGCTATGAATGTCGAAAAAAGCTCAGATTTCCTTAGTGCATGAATTAATGATTACAGCCGGCTGACTGAACTTTCAGCAAAAATATCTGAAATAAGGAAGATTGGAACTTTTAAAAATAATTTTGGGCAACTTATCAATCATCATTTAAAAAATCCCTTTCAAATCTAAGCTTGTAACATTAAGAATGCGAATATTTTCTAATAAACGAAAACAGAAAAGTGTAACGTAACATTACGAAACTCAACTAGAGACCAAATGATGTAGAAGCAAACAAAAGTATAATAAAATAGCGAACAACGTTGATTTTTTCTTTACGTTACAATAGAAATTATTGATAACAATTCAATAGGGTCAAAAAATCAACACAATCAAATGCTGCACATTACGCTTCCAATTTGATATTGCAATCGATCAGCCAATTGATGAAAAATGATTCATAGTGTAAATATTCGACAACATTAACATGCTATATTTTAATAGGTTTATTTATGTTTACAGAGGAAAAAAAAATAGCATAGAATACGATCGCATTTAAAAGGAAATAAATTAAATCTGCTCCGATTGATTACATTTGATAAGCAAAGAAACCTATAGAAATATGCGGTGAAACATTTAATATATCGCAATTGGCTTGGCAAAATATTGGCGAACCTCATAAACACTCAATAAGCGAAAGCAAAAAAAAATTTTTTCACTCAATTTTCCTTTTTTTTCTGTAGATTTTCGCTTATTTATTTAGAACAAATGGAGAAATATATGAGAAAATTTGATATGATATTCACTATTGCAATTCGATCACCTCATCAATATGTTTCATAAATCAACAACAAAGGAAATATACGGAATAATACTATTCGTATTTTAATCGTTCATATAAGTCTTTATAAAAATAAAAAAAAATTCGTTTTTTTTTCACTCAACCACAGTGAAATAAAAATCTAGCCAAATGCGCACAATCTTGCGGCACCATTAAATATGTATAACCGTTGTCATAGTCGCCCGATCGTAATGAAGGAGGATGCATGCACGATAGTCAGAGATAGGCAGACAGATGCATACTCCTGTATATATGCACGATGTTGTAACATAGACCGAGCGTTTTATAAATACAATTTTGCAAAACCAGATCAAAAATTCTTATGATCATCTTATCATTTATTGATTGATCATTTGAATCTATGTAAAAATATTATAGTTACAATCGTTTCTTTGGAATCAATCAGTCGTAACACACCTGTCAACTTTGTTACGTTTTTTTTGCTGTTTTTGGCTTCACGACATTATGCAAATTACGCAAAAAACAAGCGAAACCTTTCAAAAGTGACCAATATTTGTGTCAATTGTGCTCTTGAATGGTGCTGGAGATTTTTTTTTTCAAAACTATTGTCAAATAGGCCATTAACGTCCGGCTTAACAGTTTTTATCTTCAAGGCATTCAAATCATCATTCAGCTTCACGTCTCGATGTCATCAAGTACGAAAATACCCAACCATGTGATGTTCTAGTAAAACTTGAGCAAGGGAAATGGGAAATTGCCCATAAAATACAAGTCGTTGCATTAACAATTGCATACATATGCAAATTTATTTTTAAAGCTATATTTTATTCACCGAATTCAATACAGTCTGATGTTTGATGCCAAATTGCTCGATATCACTTATATAAAACAAATATATGACTCAATGAATATTTGAATTATAAAAGCTTATCACATCGCTTCTAAGAGAAAAACATTGATGATTGCGTTTAGAGTGAATTTTTTGTACACATGGCATACAAAATACCACTCCGGCTTCCCATGTTAAGCAATCGTCTATCTTTGCGCGTTGTAGCCAGCAAATACGTTTCAAGGGATTATCGAGTAATTTGCACTTATCAAAGATCGAAAACCACCTTCCTCAAGACTGCTACCTATTTGGTAAAAACTTTTGATCATCCATACATTTATGTAAACTACTCCAATTCCTGTTTAAAACCTATGGTTTCGTCAAGTAACATTGGTTGGGTGACACTAAATACGCCTCAATAATTCCTTAGGAAGCATCAACGTTCTAATTTTCGCTTCCCTTCCTCTTAATTTTTTGAAGACATAGTGGATGCTAACCACGCATAGAGCAAGCTTTGCAAATAGGTGAACAGAGGATTTTGAAAAATGCAAACAGAAAATTCTTAACTTAAAAGTAATCGAAATTTTCAGGAAAGAAGTACTCAACGTTCGAAGTTTCGACGTCAAACTCAGAGATAGGATTTTCTTCCTCAAATTTTCTCCACCATCCACCATTGATAGATATGTAAAAATTTTTCCACTCAACTATTTTATTATCCTGGCCACATAACAGATTCAAAGTCTCAAAGTTGCTTTTCGCGAAACATTTTCCAACAACTAGGCTTTCAACACATTCTGAAGTAATCAACACTGTTTGAAGTAATCAATACGGTATGAAGTAATCATTACGGTACTCGTAAAGTGTTCGCATATTCCGGGTTATACATAACACGTTGACTTATTTGAATAAGTGGAATGATGAATGAGTATTACCGATTCTCTTCTCATATTAGAAAAAAAATAATTTGAAGTAATAGATTCCTTATTTCTTACAACCATAGCAGCTTATGTCGGAATGCACATGATATGAAGAGATCCTTTTCATAGAGGCTTCAGGGAATTGTTTAAATGAGCTGCTTTTGCTCATTTTTGCATCTAACAAGAGAGAGGATGTCACTTAAGTTGAATATTTGATAAAAATGATCGACTTAAAGTTTTATAAAGTCACATACAAAATTATTTCATCAATTCGCATATTAAGTGAAGTTATTTAAATAGCCAATAAGCGAATAGCATATGAGAGGATTAATGCGAATTAAGGCTTAGGATAAAACAGTGCCAATACCCAACCCACTTATAGTACTCAATATTACGCTCTACTTTCTAACGAAAACAGAGTAACACTATAGTATTAGAGCACTGCATAACAGGTTAAGTGTTAATGCCGTTGTAAACAGATTAAACAATCGGTTGTAAAAATCACATAATTAGAGAACGTGTTATAATAAATTAAATAAAAATGAGATATAACATGCACCGAATTACACACTCAACATTATACAAATTATACAATTATTATTGTGAAGCAATGAAAGCTTTAATGTCATATATTCGTAATAAATATATCAAAAATATTATGCAATAAAAAAAAAGATTACAAAGCACATCGAAATGTCATCAAGTAATCGAACAGCATGAGAGAACTACTAAAAAAAGAGTCTCATTCGTTTTGCACATGACTTTGGGCTAAATTCATTATATCAATATACAACAATAGATATTTTATTGCTATTTTGCATTGTTGTGACAATTTTATGCTATAACATCATAGGATAACAGCAATTTTTTATTAGAACACAATCGAATAGCAGCTGTGATATATGCAACGTTTCATATAAGATGCGCTGATATCTTTAACGCAATTAATTAGCATGAATTCGACCCCCTATTGAAGCGTGACACTGCATAATTGTCAGTAGAAATTCGAAAGAACAGTAAACATTATCCTAGATGCAATGCTATGCAGGCACAACTTATTCAGACTTGTCAACGGAGAAACTCGAAACGCCATAAACCGCTGTTGTGCACTGAAGCTGCACAAATGGTGCTGGATGCTACTGCAACGTCAGATTGAGTCAAGAACGGAAGCGGATTCGGTAGTCTCTGATGGGAAGGAAAACTTCGGAATGACCGAAGAGGAAGGTGTTGCGATCGAGGTTTGGGTCTCCAAATCCTTCGAACTTGGGAGCCTCTGATTATATGCCTTGGAAACTAGCAACTCAATCCTAATTTAAATACTAAGGATTTCTAAGCAAAGTTGTAAGCGATTTATGGGATGCATATGCAAGTTAAGTTGTGATTTGGTGAATATAAAAGCAAAAACGTCTTATAAATATTTCTTTCAAAAAATAGTTACGACTTTTTTTTTGCAGCTGAGGTTATCATAAGAAGAAATCTTAATGAAAATACTCCAAAATTGTTACAACAAAGAAACGAAATCGAATAATTACAATAGAATGAAAATCGAACAATCATTTCTTTTGTTTCCTTCGTGAACGATACGAGGAACGTAATCGAGACAATTCTTCAGAAAATATTTCACCACTTTGTAAGGCGTTTACAAGTTGATCGAAATCACGAGTGCGATTCTCACGACGCCGTGCTATAAGATCATCTTTTAAATAAGTCTAGATAGACGCTTCGATAAAACAATATTCGATAAACGTACTTTCCACTTCTAAAAGATCCTCTACAGCTTACTCTATGAAACTTTGGCTCGTTTCGTTATATTTAAGGAAATATTAAAAGGAAACAAATGTACATTTTTGTTGTGAACATTTACCCTCTACCTGTACGACAACTTGTTGGACACTACTAATTCGGCAAATTGTATACTACTAAAGTCAACAAGTTAAGGAAGTTGTTGTACAGATAGCAGATGTGGACGCTTTTTGCAGACACCAAAATTGATGCTTAGACTATGCACTGCTGATACATTGTAATAATGAGATAGATAAAAGTTATATGTTATTAAGAAAGTATTTATGAGTTAAACATAAATATGAAGCAATAAGATTTGGAAAATAATATAAGCAACGAACATTTTTTAGCGAAGATTGAACGTGCAAGTGTTTGCTTCTTAATTCTTTCGATATCCTCTCGTTCTTGCCAAATTTGATGAAGGCATTCGTTGAATGAGTTGAGAAATTTCGATAGAATACTAAAGAATTCATCGGGTGAATTTAATGTTGATTCCTCACCGAATAATCGTATACATTCATCGAACTGTAATTATTCGCATTATAAATAAATGTATCATCATAATCCATATATAGTTTATTGATCATTAAATCACTAAATACTATTATACAACCTAATATGATTAGCATAAAATTTGTTATATTTAATGTTCTATATTTGCAGTTCCACCGTTCAGACTAAGTTAATATACACGCTTTATATTTAATATGCTTTATTCAAACTTCAACACCCTCCCCTTACCAAACCAGTTGTCTCCAATCCTACTAGACTGCATCACTTCTCATAAGATGTTGGAAAATTGACGAAATTCAATATATGATCGGATAGCCAAACTGTGTGATTGCTTGCAGAAGTCATATTAGTGGTAGTGTGCGCAGACTGTAAATAACCTTTTTGTTCATTTCAGCGAACTTTCGGTCGACATCCACGAAGTCATTGGTCACTGAGCCAAGGAAATTTGAGAGTGTTGGTACGAGTCGGTCCTCGTTGCCTTTGTTGGAATTACTTGCCTCTGATACCTCGTGCTGTCCATTGCGTAACTCATTCGATACATTCGTTAAGCAGCTACGAAGTGATTGCAGCTCTTGTTCGATTTCCACACGACTAAGAAACTTTTACATTTAGCTGGTTGATTAACATTAGCTAGTTAATACTTACAAATTACTGCATGCCTAAAAACTATTTCAACAACAGGTACATTTCTCTAAAAAGTTGGGAACTATTGGGAATAAATGAACCACAAATGATTTTACATTTGATTAGAAAAGCATTTTTCATCAATTCCCCAAGATATTCATTTCTTTCCAATATTGATTTATTGGCCGGTTGCCGCTTATTTACTGAAAATTTTGAAATTCATTACTAAACCTTTCTATTGGGTGAGGGAATGTATAGGGTTAGCATTAAATCAAACCAAGATCTAGACAATATTCAAAATGAATTATCCATAATACTCATTTGACAGTGGAAGAAAACTGATTTACTGGGCTCTTCACTACTTAAGAGTTCCAACCTTCTATTCTCTTTCGATGTGAAACATATCTCTTTACTCACATTTGCAGTAGGAAAGATCTCTTTTGAGAACATGTTGAATGTATTGTATATAAGTGTATTTATAAATCCTCAACAAGTTTTTTATCCTTTCATTTTGTATTGAAATTCAAATTGAAGACCTCCCATCGTTTTCGAATAGTTGAACTGAAGGGTGCTTACATATTCATATATTATCGTCTATGTGTGAAACAAACTGCTCCATTGAAACATCCCTTAGTAAGGAGCACCTATATGAGCAGAATCTGTAATCTATATTAGCCGAAACTGATATCTATATGAGCTGAACCTTTTACTTGCATGAGCCGAATTTGTTACATTAGAAAACGAGTCAATCAGAATGTCAAAGGTCGATGTGAACAATCCACATGACCTACACTAACCTATGCCTCGCAGCATCGTGAACACCACCAAAGTCACGTTTTAAACGAAGAATCTCGGGAAATTTGCTATCGGCAATTTGAATAATATAATGAAGAAGGTTTCGATCAGATCGTAACGAATTGCGAACGTCCGTTAATAAACGTAGTGAATCCAACGTAAATCCTTCAATGTAATAAAATATTCTTAAACGAATTTCATATCAAAAAGGAGAGGAGAGGCGTCCTGGTTAAAATCTAGGGAGAACGGGTGGGAAAGTGGATAAGTCATCGAGAAAAAAACCGAAAGGAATTCTTTCAACCTGTGTATTTCCTTCCTTTTTCAACAGAAGGTAAACATCATACAACTGCTAAAGTGTTCAGGATTATAAAGTGGGAATGTGTCAATCACTTTACAGTAGCAATGCGACATTCACTTCGACTAGATAATGTTGACAGTTCTCTAACAATAAATAGTGGAAATATATCAAAAACGACCGGAAGCCAAGTGAATGGTCACTCGATTGGCATCTTGCAAAATATACAAACTTGCTTACTGGCTGCACGAATAAGTAAGTAACTGCTGCATGGTATCATAAAAATATAGCAATTCGGCTGATGAGGCAATCAAGAACAGTGGCAATTAAATGTGCAAATAATTGGACAGGCAAAGGGGCGCATATAGGTGTGAATATCAAATGGGCGAAGGAAAAGAAAACCCTAAACAAACCGAATGCGTTGCCATTGCGTTTCTCATAGTTGAGATAGTTGCCAATTGCCAAAATGAGCCGTAGAAGATATCTGAGACGCTTACTATTCGATACAGATACAGATGCATTGCTCACTACTGAAAAACTGGCATTCAGCTCGCAATCGAATATGCAAATCATTCCGTGTAAACTTCAGCTTTACTGTAAGGTCTAGCGTTGTTTCGTTGCAACACATTTCACTTCTAACCACTTCTCCCACCCCAACTTCCCCTCCCCCCTTCCCCTCTCTAAAGGCGATTCTCGTCTCCTCATTGTGTGCTGAGCACAAATTTGCAAAAAATTTCGCTCGCTTTCAAATGTTGAATGCAGGGTCTTTTTCTACTTTGACATGCAAAAATAGACGGTTAGATACTACTGATTACATATAATGACTAGATAACTTCAAAGAATTTGAAACATTGTTAAAAACAACAGATTCTCCTCTGCCTTCTAGAATGTATAAACATCTTAAGCAAGAAAAAGGAAGAAAAAACAATGAGGCTGGGCAAACTCTAGAAATGACCTTGAATATTCGTTGCGACATCATCAAGCCTCTCTTTGAATGAGGTGATAATAAATAAACATTGCAGCCGTTGTTCGTACCGTGGAATACTAAAAATATATATAAAGCCTTGCAACAAAAAAGGAAATTCACATTCAACGACTCATGACGCATAAGAATTGACTCATATTCCTTAATGAACGCCATTTTATGCTAATATGGTTGAAAATGAATTGAAATGTCCTATAAAATCTGTTTTAAGCTGTAAAAATATGGACTCTATGCGGTTACATGGGTGGATGCAATCTACATCGCATCTTCATCAC
Organism: Baylisascaris schroederi; assembly: GCA_006503575.1. NCBI lineage: Eukaryota > Metazoa > Nematoda > Chromadorea > Rhabditida > Ascarididae > Baylisascaris > Baylisascaris schroederi. The sequence goes on from QEWY01000302.1 coordinate 340,768, forward strand.
TTCCAAAAATTTCAAAAAATCCCACTGCGACGTGTTTGCTTCAGTATAAATTACAGTTAACATCGCAGTCAATATTCATACATAGGAAAAAATTATCCCACGAAAAAAGTTTCGTGCTTATTGCTTTCGTAACTTTCCAAGACGTACAAATATTCGAGACGAATTCGGAAGGACATATTCTACATTAACTCACAAATTTCGCCAACAAGCCTATACTTTAGAAGTGCGAATATTGTGGAGGACTAGACGAGAGTTTTCTGCTACTTTTTAGCAATTTCTTAATGGTGCTTGTAATGCAAATTGACGAAAATGTGCTTACACTCAAGAACAGTTTTATTATCGTCACCTATTTAAACCTCCTCTGATGGTAAATGGTAACTCACATAGTAAATGGTAATACAAATGGTAAATGGTAACGTAATCCAACTCACTTGCTAACTTCATACAGGAAACGATCGGCGATCGCAAGTACCGATGGTGTCCTGAATCGTTCAACTGTCTCTCTCAATTGCGAGATTTCCTCCTTTGTTGGAATGAATTTCAGCATCTGAAATAGAGTGATTTGTGAGGTGCGTCTATCTAGAACGCATCGAGGATCGTTAGACGAGCTTACCCTCACAATAATCAACAGTGACTGCATGCTTATTCAGCAACGTTTATTTAGCAACTACTTCATGTGGTCATAGCTGTAGAGGTCGATTGCGTATTGGTGCTAAAGTACTCTGCCTAAAAACTCGAATGATCTGATCAACACTAGTCAACTTTCCACTATTGATCTGAAGATTTATAGATCGATCAGTGATCCCCTTTTGGGTTTTAGAGAGTTCCAATGTGATCTAGATCGTATCGTCTTAAGGAAACATGGTCTGACATTTCGCAATTGGTTATAAATAGCAAAAAATATCTTGTTGCATACTAGTGTGAAACATCAATGTGTGCCCCTTTACGAATCTTTGAGGCTTTGATTCCTACTGTCAATTCCATCCCAGATTTTGGAGTGTTCTTCCTTAGCGAATTTTTCGTACTGGAAGGAAGACTCATTGTGGTAGAGTGACACCTGTGGTGTTTAAGGTCACAAAATGCACTCTATGAGCAATTTGGTATAGATGCATTGAATATTATTATAAGAACTTTATTATCGCTTTATTCTTGAATATCATTGTCTAATTTGGTCGCCATTTTTGAAATTATAAAATCTGTAAATATTTTTCATGACATAAGCTTTTCGAAAAAATTTTTCCGAGTCCATACTATTCGAGCTATAAAAATAATGTACGGATTTCGGCCTAAAATCGTTTGGATATCGTTGCCTCGAGTTAGATTACTCTGATACAGCGTTTGATTCAATGTTCTATAATCGTAATCGACGTAGTTTATTACGAGCTCATAGCTCAATTGTTTTAGCGAGTCTTAACGTTGAATTCGATTCGTAATTCTTTCCTTTTTTTTTGATTATCCGTGTGTGGGATATACTTCGTTTTGATGATATCTTAATGCTTAGTATCTTTGCATTCGCTAATCGCCTAAAGCAATTCAATCTTAGCGAATCTCCTACTTTATGTTTGATTAAATCGGCTTTTCAATCATCATAATCGAATACTCAATCGTTTTTTTTATTTGATATGTTAACTTGAGTACTTTTAATTTCGTTTGTTATATGAAAATTTCAACAATAAAAAAAGAAAAAAATTACCGTAATCAATGGATTATAAAGTTGCCAACGATTTCAGTGAAGAAAAAACAACAAATCGGAAAGAGTACTTTTTATGTTGAATAATTTGATATTACTCCATAATCGACACAGTTTCATTGTTGAATTTAATTCTACTTTCAAATAAACCCAAATAAATATTTTTCACATATTTTGCATTTAATAAAAACATTTCTATTTATATTATTCTGGTACAATCAATACAATTATTGATTAACAGCATTACAAGATGAATGAAAAAGTTCGTTAAGGTATACTCAAACATGCTATATGCCAGGTAAATAATCGTACTCAGCCATAGTCTAATAACCAAAAAATGTACTACAAGCTGAAAAGTGTTTTATTAGCGAAGCGAATGTACTACATACCTGTTCGAGCATATCGCGAGGTAATTCTCCATATTGATCCATCGATAGCAATGCTCTCGTGATTTGTTTATTGGTCAGGCGTAATTTCGAGAGCATAATGGTGCAATTTTGTGCTCGTCGTGGTTCGATTACCGAAATTGATGAGCCACCACGATATTTGCGCCGTAATGTCTCGCTCACCGACTCAGCCTCTTCGACGGTACCTTTGGCCATTGCGAAGTTCTCTGACAATTCCGCTAAATCCAGCTGCAACTTAGCCTTGGCGTTAATATTTCTCTTATGTAAAATGATAGGACTTTCATATATAAAGTGGGTGAAAATGAACAGTAAGAAATGCTGGATTTACTTCATTCCCCGATCCCCTGAAACTTAGCGCGTTCACCGAAGAGCTTCTGCTTAAATATGCTCCCTTATGCCTTTATTTTCTGTTAATTTCCGCCCACGCACTACGAGCGTAATATCTGCGTCGTTTGTGAAGCTTCTGCAAAACCAGTTTTGCTTATCAATGAAAGTGTTCTATAGTTGCTAGGGTAGCTGAAGGTTTTGATATTAAATATTTAAATGGGTGGAAGGTCATTAAAACATAACGAGCCGAAATATTGCACTATCATCACCTCAGGTTAACTACCCATAATATGTCACGTGGATTGTGCTATTAATTTCGCAGATGCATTTTATTTAATCGATTTCATATCCGGTTGAATGCCCTGATCGTTGATTTAAAAAGTTGTTTTTGTTCTTTTGTAATTCAACAATGCGTCAAATGTCGTTTTTTCAATTAAAGTAACCAAGTGAAGTAACATTCTGTATAAAGGTATATGGCATGCTATTTGTGGCGCATACTCAGAGTGCAATGGTGGTCATCGAAATTTAGATATAAACTTCATATAATAAACGTC
>QEWY01000302.1:344523-388219 GCA_006503575.1 Baylisascaris schroederi
TACGATAAAATTTTTCTTTTTTTACCTATAATCTTGAATTTCTTGTAAAGCTGCAAACGATTTTTGTGGATCGATATCCACTTCTAAATCTCGAGTTTATTCTAAATTTCACTTTTATAATTTCTTCTAATTATTCACTTCTTCTAAATCTTTGTGATACTCTTCACTACTACCAATTTTGTCTAGTGGTTCTCATTGATCAAGTCAACAGGACCACTTTAAACATCAAAGATATCGTTTTGATTTATTGAGACCGGAAAAAGCCCTAAACAATCGCAAATATACAACGTCCAACTAGCCTAGATAGGTGCTTCAAATCTGGTCAAAGTTAAGATCAAGTTCGAAATATACTGAGTCAGTAATTAAACTTTCATAACAATTGAATTGCAGTTATGAATGGGCATTGAATGACGCTAAACAACCATTGAGATGGTAAACAAGAATAAAAGATAAAAATTTTCAAACTTTTCAAAATTGGTATTTTCGCTTTCAGAAAGAAGTTTGAGAAATTCGAAGGCAGCTTCGAAAATGAAGATAATACCAAACTTTCAAACTTAGAAAAGCAAATTCAACTAGACTAGAAAAAAAAATCCTTGAAATTTCAAATACGTTAGCAAACTTTTTAGCAACTGACCTAAAAAACTGCTATATGATAATTTATGGATATCAGTGGAAATTATATTTCATTGATAAACACCTTAAGATGGCAATTAAAATTGATCTGAAGTAGATCAATTCGCTAACAAGTAAATTATTCATAGAAAGTTAGATTACAAGCTTGTGGCAATAGCTCTCTCACCCTGAATAAATGGAATGCCCATCAGTGTCAGCAAGTCGATTCTGAAGCTCAATGACACTCGTTCGCTCTCTTCGTAGTTCCTCCTCCAACTCATCGTACATCTGCTTCAGTTGATCATATTCGTGTTCAGTGTGTAACCTGGATAAGATATTTAGTATTTCTATGATATCACTGATAACGATATCGATAACCATTCAATATGTCTTACTGAATAGCCCATTTTATGATTTTATGAATTTCATATAAATATTTGTTTTAAAAAAATCAAAGAATATTGTAATAAAAATTCATGTTTCGATCAACGAATGATATTTTGGTATCATTGTGTCACAACAATTTCAAATAATATGCTTGAGCTTAGTTTCTTGAATGAAGAAAGCTTTTATGGTAATTTCTATTAGTAAATTTACTTTGTTGATTAGCAGTTTCTATTGCTGAAACATGGTATATGACAATATTAAGTAGTTTAAAGGCAATTTTCTTGAATAATTTACTAGTAAAAGAAGTCATTCCTGTATTTTGCTCCCCTTTTCTTCTCCCTCCCTCCTCCTCTCCCAAATCTACAACGAAGGATTCAATGCATTAAACGTCCGTTTTGGAAACTCAACAGCAATATAAATCCTGGTAAATGAAGAATTTCACTGTAAGGGTTTCACGACATTCCAACATGCTAAACGCCTCAATTCGAGATTCTCGAGTGGCAGTCACCTGGATAGAATCTCATTAATATCGATGTTGGTAATGGGCTGGTTTACTTCAGTGTAGACGTCCATTGTCGACTGCAGACTCAACTGCTGCAGCACCATATCGAATAATCTGCAAGAGAAATTGTCGCTGAATTAGCATTTTGTGGCAGGAATCGACGATCCCATAAGAAGATTTTTTGTGGAAACCAATACCACATACCCCATACCAAATTTTTTGGGGAAACCATCGAAAATTTTTATCTTTAATACTTTTTTTAAAAGACCATATTATTTTGAAGGAAATTCGCGCGCCATCACCTTTTCGAAACTATGTTTTTTGATTCTTGCCTCATTTCGGCTTTTCCCCGATTTAAAGGCATCGGTCTTCGAAGAAATCTCCCCTCGTAACCGAAAACTACCCATGGAACCAGAAAAAACATCGACAAGGATGACCATCGTGATGTCTTACCTTTTTTAGCACGCTTTAAGGCATGTGCTCTAATATTGGTAAACTCTCCAAACACCTTTTAAACATTACTGAAAACAACAAAAAAAAATTAGAAAATCCCGAAAGCCATTGAGAGTTTTTATATGAACTCTTACTTCACAGGAAATAAACAGCCTTTCCCGTAATAGGGTTTCATCTAGGTGCTTGTCGTACATCAATTCATTAGCTATTTGACTGAAGTTTTACATACGTACACGTATTCATAAGGGAATAGAAGTCTTTCCACGAGCTCTAAGCTCATGATCCAAGGAATCCATTGGCAATATCGAAGCTGGCGTCCTTAAAAGTGGGTTACTAGTGAAAATAAAAATATAATCACTGAGTAAGTTTCATTGTCTAGAGGTGCCTAATCGTCGAACATGTTGAATAAGTCAATAAGCTGAAGGTGACCTCCAGATGTGGATGTGTTTTTGATCGGTAGGCACAAGAAGCAGATGCTGCAGGAGTGAAATGAAATGAGGCAAAGCCGGAGTCGAATCCAACCGATAGGCAACAAATTCGGCGATATCACTCGCACTCTCCAGGTCGACTGGTGTTGAGGCTCCGGAATCGCTCCTGAGATAAAAATTAATCTATTTCAATCGAATGCAATCAAAACATTCATTTTGAAGCTTGAAAAAAAAGCAAATGACGTCATCTTTTATTAATACTTGAGGTGGATGAAAAGCAGTGAAAATGCATTAACGCTCACAAAAAGAAAAATAACAAACTAAATTCTTAGAGGAAAATTTAAATGACGATTGTGTTTGAAGATACAAATGCGCCGATATGGGCATTCCACAACTTACGATGACGCTTATTCTGATGAAGTAGCTAAAATTCCGCATTCGGCGCATAATTAAAGCAAAAGTTTTACGGCTAGTTGTCAAGGGAGCAATTCAAGGTTGGGCTAGAAGCAAAATCGAGCTCGGAAGACCTCAAGAGTAGAGGTGAATTCGCAGCTTCGAACGATGGAGCTCCACAAAATTAGGACATTCTTGAGGACCCTTCATCCACAAGCAATCAGCAAAGCTAGTAGGCGCCAAATGATAAGATGTTGTAGCCGAAACACAATCTCTCAGGGTTTCGCTACCGAATTTAGACAGAGAAGAGTCCCAGTAGGACAGACCCACGGAAGAAGTGGTTATATCCTTGAGGCAAGACCTTGTTGGATAGAGTCGAGGACTCCCACAGACAGAGCACTTTCATGTACACTCCAGCAATTATGTATTACTATCGAGGCTCAGGACTTTTCAACGGTGGAAATAAGGTCCCGAGTACCTCGGTTTCGATTGCTTTGGCCGCAGCATGCTGCCTCGGACCTTACTTTCCGATGGCGTCAGAATAGCAGTTGACAAGCCACTTCTAGTACGTAAAACAAACAATGCTCATTTGAAGCCAACTGATAGTACCTGACGAAGTGCAATTCGTCGTCCTGTCGACTCATCTCGAAGAAATCGAGGTGATCGTTAAGCATTGTTGAGGAAGAATCTCTAAGTGATTCAACGACTCCTTGAAGGCCGAGCATGAGCATTTCAACGCGGAGGTGCATGCGAACTTCAAGCGAAGTCTACAAATACATTTTGCTTCACTCTTGAATGCAAATTTTATATAATCAGAGGGACCGACACAATATGCTCTATGCTGAACAGGATGACCTTCGCAGTCTGTTCACTTCACCAATCATTTTCATAGCCATTTCATAACCACCAACAAATAGTGAAATATGCGGACCAATATCTTCAGATTTTAATTGATTCTATCGCTTCGATAACGCGTGAGAAATTTCCGGAAAAGCTTTACTATTGTGTGGTTCGATTGATATTAAATAAGAATCCGACCAATGCAAGGCTAGTGCAAGTTTTTTGGCATCCTTATATGGTAAAAGTTCTTTCGAGGCTCACGGTCCAAGATGGAAGATTATTTTGAGCGTGACTTTATGGTGGGAAATACATCGGCAAAGTTCGTAACTCAAGCTTTAATGGATTGCAACGGGTTTTAGTTAACGAAGGCAAACGTAGCATATAGCTGAGTGAGATGCTCCGTCAAATCTTATAATGCAAGCGGAACAGCTATAGCATTCGACTGTATTTGGAGTTCTCTTGCATGAAACCGAAGTGTATGTCCTCTCCATACAACGAACACTCACAGTACTTGTATAACGACGAACCAGCCGAATGATAGGAAAAATATTTCTATAAAAGCGGAGATGAGAATAAGAATGAAACTTTCAACTCCAACTGCGTTAGAACCAACCTCGGCTGGTCCAGTGCTGAGTATCGCATTGATAAGACTCATTGCGGCAGTGCGAACACGTTCGGTTTCGCGTTCCGAACGATAATTCCTATGGATGTCGTCGATGATCTTCTGAAAACGTGTCCTCTCTCCGAGGATGGGGCTCACTTCACTCAGCGCTCTCAACACATTCTGATGACCATCGTTAATCAAGCAGATCCCCGATAAAATCTCCAAGCATAAGATCTGAAATTTGTGCCCTTAGTTAAATATTACTTCCTCTTTACTGAGGATGGCTACTATACCTGTTCGGCTGGCGGGTTAGTAAGTTTAAGCTGCAAAAATGTTGCAGGATATTCAAGTGGGTGAAAATTTTTCCCACGTGAAAGGTTTCGCAAGGAAAGTGTATCAAAGCGCAAGTATTCTGAATGTTAGCCATTTAAGTTACTACAATCGCTCAAAAGTGATAAGAAATCACGACGAAAGTGAGCAAATTGATTTTGATAACCAAATAATGACAGTTTCAGCTACACTACTGTACTTCATATGATGTAATGATGTAATAATCAATTATTTGCAGTAATGTAATGGAAATAGAACTGTTGCAAAAAAAATCAAAAAAAAAAATCACGAGACTGCAAAGAAAAAAAAAAGCAGATAGCAGATGTAAGTATATACATCAAATGAGTATGCCATCAACTCAAACATTAAGATCACGCTGATGTTGTGTTTATCTGAGGCACATAGAGCGTTAATGAGGGCACCGATAGGGGCAACCGGTTCATCATTCTTATACACAAATAATTACTCTCTCAATAGCCGCTTCCATCTTATCCTCTCTTCAACAAACACTTGCATTTGCATCATAAGAAGATGTAAAGTAGCAGATATTTAGACAATCATAAAATGCCGTATGAGACGAATGCAATCGCCCGCATAGCGCCAATATTCGACTCGATTTCCTGGTGTTCTTTTTCATCAATATATCAAAATTGTTATCGAATTATGTATCTGAAGAATGTGACAGCTAACTTCATTGCATATATCCTCTATCAGCTAATAATTGATCCGCTGAACACTGAATATAGGTTCAAATCATGCTTTTAAGCGAACGTTTCAATGGAAGGCGTTGCACTTGCATGAAAAGATCTATCACTGCCGCTTCACGTTAATATGATGGAATACATATAGATCTAAGCCGCGCTGGAACTGCAGCACAAATTCTGAATTCCTCAGATTCCGGATCAATTTTGCCGTTCCGGTGCATTTGCAGTCCGGTTCCGGTTTTTGAAGAAACCTCTCTGGTGTAATATTAACGCATGTCTAACAACTTAAAGAGAAAGCAAGCATGCAGCAACATCGAAAGAAAAATATGACATCATGAAAGGTTATTTGCAGTTATATTAGACTGATCTGCCTCTTTGATCATATGAATGAGAGAATAACAGCAAGCAAAAGATTAACTAATTTACAACTCTGGAGACTTGCCAACAAATCACTCCGAAGAACAATTTAGGGATAGGATTTTGGAAAACACGGTAATCATTATCTCAGAGGATGCTAATGGATTGGACTTACTTCGGCTTGACCAACCTACCCTCCGGATTAAATTTCAAAAGTATATCTTTTGGATGTTAAGCTGAAATAAGAAGAAAATTATATAAAAACTCATCATTTATGCAACAACGCTAGTAAGATAAAGGGGTTTCTGCAAATAGAGTTATGTAAAAAGCGAATAACACGACAATAAAAAGTACTCTTTCTACCTGCTATGAGCGTACACAGCTGAAATTTGCTTATTCTTTGATTATATCGGATTTAAAAATACCCAAAGACACCTGAATAATTTTTGCATTTCCCTTAAAGTCATTCTTGGAAGAAATGCTCTGCAAAGGAGGAGCTTCTGTTGCAACCATAACTATATTTTTTCAATCATATATTGCGCTTGTTTAAGAGTATAAAAAATAGAAAAAACAACAACAAATTGAATGAAAAATATGCCCATAGAGAAAACAAAGGAGCTGGAAAGGATGGTACAAAGAAATAGGTGAGAATAGGAGGTGTGAACGATACAAATGAGATAAGACGATCGGTGATATGGGTAAAGATTATTAGTGAGCCAACAAAGATTACAACAATACGGGTGCTCCCAAACAACGTATCATCGTATTGCGAGTGCCCTCACATTCCACGAAACTGCATTGATATACAAATTTACAATATCATCGAATAATGCATCAAATCAGCGGCTATTTGCTATCGAAATTAGTTCATCTTTGATTGAAAGTGAACAAGCACAGTGCAATTGATGAATTTTCCTTGCAACTGCGTTAGTATGGAATGAAAACTTCGTCGTTAACTATGCAAGAAGATTAACTTCAAAAGATTGAGCTTCTAATTTGAAAACGTCAAGCTGCGATCCCAGAATATCTAGCTTCTGTGCCCAAAATATGAAACTTCCGGTCACGAGAAAAAGTCGACTTTCAAACACTAAATATCGAATATATGATTCTGAAATCTCAAGTTCTAAATTTCGAAATATCAAATTTTTGGTTGCAAAAATTTGAATTACAAATTTCAGTTCAGATATTTACCGTTTAGTAACCTTAAAAAGAATAGAACGATATGAGCTAAAAATTTGCTACAAGTGAATAAAACTGTTTTAACGCTCTCATCTTCGTCTAATCGTTTTTGAGGCATAAATATTTCCGTCTATTTTCGATACATCCCTATTACACCTTATTGCATTGGCTATTATTATTGCGTCACAAATTATTTAGGCACAAATGCAAATTTTATCGCACAAATTCAAACGAGAAAGCATAGATGAGGCAGATTTACATATATAACTAAAAATACTTAGTGTAAAACGACGCACAACTCACCTTGCACTTGGCATAGTGGAAATGAAGTGAAGATGCGATCGCGAGAAGAATATCACTTGATGAGAGAACCGCAACGCGACCTATCTAAAAAAATATATATACCCTTTATTATCATAATAAATTCAACACACCTGGAAGCAATAACTGTAAATAAGATTGAATGTAATAAAAACTTCTTGTGGCCTATATAAACGACCGCACCGAAATGAATTAATCTACCAGCCGTTTTCACACATTTGTTAACCATTAACCACTCAATCATCCACTCAATCGAATCTCTCGGATCGCTTACGATCCGAATAAACACCGATCGTGTTCCAGGATTTTAAATATCTAGTGCTATCCGTAATAAATGGTACTTGAGCATACAACCTGAACGGAGTGACATATACAATCATAAAATACAAAATGAGAAGAAATAATCATTTGCGGATATTGGAACTACAATACTCGAATAAACTATATATCATAGAATGAACTCTATTAGAATGGCATCGATCTCCCTTATAGCAACAATTTTGAAAATGAATCCATAATCTAATTGGTGTGTAATTTGTGATGAATCCATCACTCATTGCAGCCATATCGCTTAGAATAATTACAACAATGAGAGTGCATCATTCACATCGATTAAAGCTATTTCGTTCATTTGATTGTTGCTATCTCTATGGAAATGTTTCGTGCAATCACATGAATTTCTGCCCCAAAATTGGAAATAAACATTTCCTGCTAATTTGCATTTTTGGCGAACCATTTATATTTTTGGATGCTTCTTTCGGGTTGTCACGAAAAAACTTTTAAAGTTTTTTTTCCGAACAATTACGCATTTTGACGCCCTATGCAAAAGCTTCTCTTTATATATTTTCTCTGCATATAATACTTAATATGATTTATGCACGCGACCATTGTTGCAAACATTTTAAGTGCCGAAACAACCGGCAAAGCATCGCCGAATATATGTTAATTTTTCTCGCTAGCAAGAAATCCAAGAGAAACATAAATTAAATTCCATAAATTTAAAAACGATTTCAGGTGATTTTTTCGTTTGTTTTTCATATTCATTGGGGGGTTTTTTCCTATTTCGCAGACCTTTATCTTATTTTCCTTTTCATTTTCATGCAGAAATTATTTCCTTACACATTAAATGCATCTTTCTAGATTTAGTGGGTCATCGAAAAAATGTCTGTACAAATAGAAATGTAGGTATACATGGGTTGTTTGTAAAGAAAAGTGCTGCAAATAGGGATTGAAATGAGTGTAACGTAACGATCGAATTGGGTGAATTAACGTCTTTTAATAACCGAACGTTTGATCCTAATCGGCAGTGAAATTTTTGTTCTCATGCGTCGTCTGATTCAGAAATCTTTGATTTTGTGCAATTTTTATGCAATAATTTTGCAACTGCACTTTTTTTTGCAGTTGAATGCAACACCAATTTGCAACACCTTTATCAAATGATCACTTGTATCATCTCATTGTTGCTATGCATTTAGTTGCTATTATGAAAATAGTTATTTAGCACCATAACCTATGCCATCAAACTGAAACATATTTGACCCCATTTCTGCATTAAAAATATTTTCCGCTGCATCAGTTCAATTAGCACAGCAGTCATTTACTTCTCTTAGTAAAGTAGACGATTTCAGGCTATCAGTTTTGCATTTTTAGTTGTCATAACTTGTCTCTCTTCTTGTCATAAATGTTTCTTTCCAGGAAATGTAGTCGCGTTTTATAGACGGGTTTTGTTTCGATCCACGAGGAAATATTTGATCGAAACAAACAATCTTTGATAAATACATTCCGCACGTTATAAATTTAACTCGCTTGAGATCTCGGGTCTTGGCCTACGTTTAAAGTGGATTAATCCACCAAGCCAAACCTTTAGCCGGCTGCAGTATACAGGCCACCTAGTACTCATGTACTTAGAAATAATGATGCTTGCAAAAATATGCCCAAAATGGTGGGCAATGATAACACTTCGGGCATAATTTCGGGTAATAATAATATCTCGAGCATAAAAGTCGACTAGATTTTGAGAGAATGAATTATTTGTGAATAATAAACTATTAATGAATACAATCGAAATAATACATACCGTTGAATTAAGCAACGCTCTAAACGATAATAACACCGCAGCAGCGAAGTAATCGCGACCCGCTCGAGCACGGCATTCGTTAAGCACATTACGCAAACCGATTACGCCACCAAGCTTAACGAACTTCTGCACGAAACTGTAAATTTATCACCTACTTAAATATTTCTGCAGCTGGCAATAACATCTGACCGGTGGTTTCCTTGTCTAATGCAACGGTTAATGAAATCCGACTGTCATCTACAACGTTCGAGAACAATTTCCATCACACTCAAACGTTTTCAAAGGTAATTGCGATTTGGCATCGTCTACATTCATGTGGATCTATCATAAGATGATAATTGATTTCTCTAGCAATTAGCAGAAGTGGGATGGAATTATCGAAGATAGCAAAGTAAAAAGCCTTCACATTAAAGACTTCCTTTGGTTCTTGCACCTCCAAATTCAGATGTTGCAAAATTCAGCATTTCTCTAATTAAGAGACCGATCAAAATTTTTTTAAATTCTATCAATACCTTCAAAATTACCTCTTCTTTTATTGCATTTCGATCAAAAAAAAAAAATTTATAGCAAGGATGAACGATGTAATTTTCGTTGCATTAAAAATTATATGCTATATTAGCATTAATTAGGCCACCTAAAAAGGCATATAAAAAAGTGAACGACCTCTCGGTTGGCATCTTTCCAAATTCGCAAATATGTTTACTGATCGTGTGATCAAGCAAATAACCGTCCCATATTATTTGACTAGATATGGAAATTTCACTTGCAAAACGATGAGGAATTGTTTCAGCGATTAAATACGAATTCTCTATGCTTTGGACTTGGTCTTTAGACTTAGGTTTAGATATTTGTTAGATAAACGGAATTGAATTGATTGAAATTGAAGATAAGGTTGGACAAAAAGATGAAAAAAACGATGTATTCATTCTACTTACTGCAGACTTTGTTGAGGATAAAGTGTAATAGTATGATTTTAAAAAGATAGAATATTGTTAAGCAATTTTTGAATGTATTTCTCAACCGAAAAAGAATCCACGAGATTCGTTGTAAAGCCGATCAACTGTAGATAGCAAAATTATAAGATGATCAACTTGCTGCATTAGCATATAAAACAAATATGAATGCATATAAATGAGCCTAACGTCATATATGCCAAGCGGCAACTGCGTCCACAAATTTTAATGGAACCTCTGAACAATTTCAAAAACTTCAAGGAAGCTAGAGACTATAGTATGACGTGGAGTGTTGTCATATGCTGAAGTGTGTGTTAGATGGTGGGAATTGAATTGATTGAAATTGAATTGTATAACTGATTGAAATTAAAGCTAGCTTGTTAAAAGAGGTATTTTCAAATTCAATGGACAAATGAATAAAATTTACAAGTATAGCAGACTCGACAATCGCAAACTTATCTTATTTTAACCGTAATTTTTTTTGCATACTCATGGTGGTTGATGATGAGATGATGGTTGATATTTCACAATGGGGCGAATAATGCCCGTGCGCAAGGTAATACTTTTCGTAGGCATAAAATAGAGAAAAACCAACATAATCACTTCCGGAAACTGAAGGAATATAAAAGAATTTTTAAGATATTATATCTGAATAAATAAATATGCTATTGTAATGTTTAGCATTGTTATCTTGATCACATGAACATGAGTTATGTTAAATTTTGAACGAGAAATATTGGTTAAAGACTCTAACCTCTGAACATTATACCAAAAGAGAGTCACCATTATGTATAGATTTCCTTATGAATGTGAGCTTATTATATGCGCCAAAACGAATCGCATGCTAAAAAAAATTCAAGTCTCTTACTTGAATGATACTTTGCTCGGTAAGCATTAGCCATTTTTTCTCAATTGGCTGTTCGTAGAGATTCTTCTCTTTCTCGGGACTCAAGTCCAGTTCGGCCTGTAATAAAACTGCAATCAAAATCTACTCATAAACGCTCCGCTTTCCTATTCTTAGTTATTCCCCATAGAAACGTTCATATTAACGTAGTGATAATCTTTATGAACAAATTTCAATAGTGAAAATATATAAAAGAAAAATTGGCAAAGTACCACAAATCGTGGAAATGCATCGTCGAGATGATTCTTGTCGAGATTAGCGGCATCAAGTGTGAAGATGTGATTAATTCGAGAATGTTCTCTTGTTGGATTTGCTTGTTCTTTATTCGATGTTAATTTGTTGAAACAACACATCGCTTTCTCGATAAGCTCTTCGAACATCCTTCCTCAAATACAACTCCAGTTTAATTTTGTAATCGATTTAATCTGCATTCATTCGCTAATCGTATCCTACAAAATCAAAGTGATTGAAGCGACTTGAACTCCCTATTGTGACTGATACCTTTTGACAATCGGCCAATAGGTCTTTGACAATACCTTGTGACCTTTTGTCATCGATGAAAGTTATGGAATTTTAGCTGTTTTCCACTCATAAACCACCGATTAAATGAATCTAAAGGCAAAAAACAAAGAGATCGAACTCGTTCGAGTGATCGAACTTTATAGCATGCCTCCCATAGCGCTATCAATATAATGGGTTAAAACAACTACACAAAATCATTCCCTATTCACTGTAAACACAAATACAAAATATGAACAATTTGTTAGACAATAGAGAACTGAAAGTGTTCATTAAAAATATAGAAAAAAAAGAAGGAATAAAAAAACGAAAATCTTTCGATTGTAATCAGAAAAATCAACTGAAAAATAGAAAAAAAAATACAAAAACAAAAATTTTCATAAATGAAAACACTTATAGCAATAACAATATAACTAAGAAATCACATAAAATAATACAGCAATAAAGCATAAAGTATTTTTGAATTCCAGCCGATCCTTTTCATTGTTATTCACAATGGCGCATTCATAATTAAATTCATTATCATTAATAACAAATAAAATAGCGATTGCTATTCATCGTGATGAAAGACAGAATAATCCATACCAATAAAAAGAAATATTCCATATAGCCGTTTAGTGAATTTGAATATTTTTTTCGGCAAATAAGTCAAAAAATTCAAAGTATTTGACCGATAATGATTCGAATTTTTAGTATTTAATTCCGATTTGGATTTAATTATAAACTAACTCGATTTTTCCCTTTATGGCAATAATAAAGAAACATATTTGCATATAAATTTTAACTTTATAAATAAACTTATATTGAATAAAACTATATAAAAATTTTCACTGAACGAGTATATTCCGTGAAGGCATAAACTAAAATCGATCATAACAACAACGATACGTACAACGAGGTCGAAATACGGTTATGATGAATTGCGGGTGGTGCATCGTGATATTCACCTCTCATGCATCGACTTTTTTTTATTCTCATATTCTTCGAATATCTATACGAGACAGATGAGGTTTTAATCATCGAAATATTGCAATTATTTCATTGCCAATATTACAATTGTTTCATTGCGAATGTTGCAATTATTTCATTGCGATTTTATTATTTTATGAGTTATATTTTTACATTTATCTATTGATAAATAAAGAATTGAATTAAAGAAGTTTTATATTATGCCATTCATCGATATAGTAGAGTTTAACAGCGGTTAAAAGTTAATACCCACTTACAAGCCACAGTGAAGATTGCTATGCACCGGCACTCTTCTTAACCAGTAAACTAGGAGAATTATAAATGTCTATGGGACATTTATCGTGAACTTCGATTTCAACCACTACTAACACATCGAACTTGAGAAAATTGACAAGAAAAAATTATTACTCACCAGTTTTTCAACTTTTTTGAAATCGCAATCATAGCAAAAATAAGAAAAAAATAAAAACTTCCTAATATAATAATAATAAATGTGAATGTTCACAAATCAAACTTTTCATCGCATATTTCGAGTCTAACATCAACGATGGTCGAAATTCCACTCCACCATTGTCATTATAGACTTTACACAACTGAATTCTTAAACATTATCAATAATTTGCATATCAAGAATTTGCATAAGGTTATATTAAGGTTTTAAATTTGCCTAAGGTTATAAGAATTTCCTTCAGAGATTATATTAAGAAACATTAAAGCGAAACTATTGCGAAACGATGAGATATTGTAAACCGGTATAATTCAAATCAGGAAGAAAGTGGGAGAATTTTGCGGCGAAAATTATGGATATGATAATCCAATGGTACGTACGCACATTGAATCGTTCCGAATAAACAGTCAGCTCGAAGGCATATATACGAATCGCCGCAAATAGTAATGCATATCGTAATTATTACCCCTTTATAAATCCCCTTAACGCATCATGAAGCCTCTTTGCATCATTGCCATTTATGATTGTATTCATAGGCGCTATTTCATTCCGCATATATTAGTATATTTTTATATTTTTCCTGAAGAATGGAATAAATTTAACACAAAAGATAATATAGAGCTAAATGATGAGCTCTTGGAATTTCTTGTGAAGGTGCCCAATATACCTTTAGTAATTCATTTACACATTACCGCAGTGAGAATTTATATGGATATACATTTCGTTGTTACATTAACTTTATAAATCACCATCATTATTACACAATATAGGATTGTAGCGTTGCCTATAACAACTGTCACTGTAATATTATTAAGCATTACTACCATTACTATATACTACTCTTGTTATTAGTAGTAGCCAACACTAGCATCTAGTATCGAAGTATTGACTAAATCGGCCTTTACATTCGCAAACGTCTGCGAAAATTAGTATTTTTTATATTTTCTTTGGTGAGTAAAATATTGTTGCTCACTAAAAAGACACTGTATTATGATGGCTATATTATAATAAGCAGCAAAAATGAATCAACACAAACAACATAAATGCAGAAAACTTAAAAAATTTGCGTATGAAAATTACCCTATTGCTTCCTGAAATTTCAATTGAAGTTTATTCTTCCAGATATAGTCTTTCGTCGACAATGGAGGCTTAGTAAATCTCTTTGTGGCGGAAATGTCATGGTTGAAAAGGTAGCGATCCCATAGGGGTCATCATGCGGTCGCATCAGATTATGCGCCAAAATCGGTTGCTTTTGAGTGCTGAACAAAGCGACAAAAGGGCACTTGAATGCGGCAAAATGCGGCTAAGATGGTGCACTCGACCATTTGGTCAGTGCGGAGGAAATGCGGTACTCGAATGCATTGCGCCTTCATTTGCATGAAATTGATACAATATAACGCTTGTGTACTACTCGAACAACCGATAGGAAGGTATAACGCGAGCAATAGCACTATACGGATTAATAGAACTTAATTAAATGGATGGATGGATCGTTTGTGCGCAAACATTATTCAGTAAATCTTTTCGAACATATCGAAATAATCGGCTTCCATCTACATAATAAAATCCTCAAAAATTCGATCATAATCGTTTTTTCTCCATTAGCTGCTATCACAGATTTATATTCAGGATTCAGATGTTCAAACTTCCTGAAAGATAGTAAGTAATCAACTGCACCATCTAATTTTTTTAATATCTATCTTTGCTTTTTTTTATCAGCCTCTCCAATTAGCGCTGAAACAACCGTGTACTTTTAGATGACGATCCCTCTTTGCATGAAAAACCATATTGAATGCTTACTAGTAAGTTTACTTAGATTCTAGTTTTGAGGTACTCGTTAATTTTTGAAGAATTAAGCGGACTTTGGAAATATTTATAAATTCGAATCAATTTACAAGCCAAACAATTCAATTACTTTATGACCTTAAATGCTTATATAAACTCCATGATTCTCATCATTGATTGAGCAAAAAATACTGAATGCGAAGAAATAGAAAAGAAGAATATAATATAAATTAATCATTGTTGTATTAAATGAACAAAAATGAGAAGAGATTCATAATATCGGAATGGGATGAAATAGAGAGAAAGGATTTTGAGGAAATAAGAAGGAAACAATTTTCATCATTAATATTTTCTTTAACATATTTCTTCATCTCTACGAAAAAATACGATAGTAAGAAATATTTTTCGCTGAATAAAATCTCCTTCCTCTCAAAAAATTCTGAACTTTTTCAGGATTCTTTAGGTTGGGGTTTAGATATCCCGTAGAGAATCCTCCTTATTTCTTTCTCTCTTGCGGAAAAGCCAACTAATCCAGTAATGACAAATTATGACCGACAGATGACGGCAATGACAGAAATAGGCAATAGATCAGAGCACTTCATATTTTGGACCTAATAAACCTAATTCCTAATACAACTTGGACTCTTTAGAGAACCACGAAAAATGAACTTAATTTACATTCGCATACTACAAACTATACATTCACCTAGAATTAAACGACACCAGCACTAGTTACTATTATTAACGGTAAAAACCACAAAGGCGTTCACGATGGAGACCAACGTTCGTGAGTTTCACTTTTTGATACAATCTCTAATAATGTTGCATTTCAAAGTGGCAAACTCTGTGCTGAATTCGATCTCTCGACACTATTTTTCACTCACGCCTCTCTNAAAAGAAAAGAACAAAAATTGAATAAAATAATTATTGAATAAAACAAAAAAAGATTAAAAGAATAAAATATTCACCTTAACAAGTTCTTACTGTGTTATTATGCAAAATTCATCGTAACAACTAATTCATAACATATTTATCTACAGATGTTTTCATAGAAGTTTACCTGTAGACGTCTTTACAGACGTTTACGCACATCTACGGACACCAGAGCATATCCAACACTATTTACTTTAAAGTTGGAGGCCAAGGGAGCCGAAACAAATGAAAACACAAAGAACTGAAACTGAAGAAATTTTTGACAGGTGAATTTATTCAACTAATGAAACAAGAGACATGTATATAGAATTTTTAAGTTTTGGAAAAGATCATTATCCGTGATCGTTCAAGCGGAAAAATTACTGAAAAATAAATTTGAGAATTTTGAGAGAAAAATTTCCACTAATCGAGGGAAAACATGTTTTATGAATTAGAAAAAAAAATACTCCAAGAAATTTTTGACAGATTGCAAAAAAAAAACTCTATTTCCAGCTTGATGTAAAAATTGAAAAAACGAAAAAAATTTTGAAAAAAAATGAAAATAATTTTATCTTTTTAGCATATCGCTACTAAATTGTATCATAATCTCAAAGTACTAATATTCATTAGAGATAGGCACCGTGTTAATACACAACAGATGCAACCTCGTAATTCAGGAAAATCGTCAAGTAAATGACGTGGCCGAAATTCTCTGATCTTATTCAGTTTTTTGAATATTCATGAAACTGGCTTATAAGAATGGTGGAAATGCACTAACCTATGCTGTGGAAAAGTAACACATGCCTTAGTCATGTGTCAAGGTAACATCTTATAACAGTGGTTGTTAGAAATTCGTAGGAATTGTAACACTACGATTCCGATTACCTACCACTTTGGATTATAGGCTGCAAAATTGTAGCGCAAATTACGATTGCTAGCAAAAGGGTTTTCGTTGACGCGATTAGAGGATACTATAAAGGAAGAGATCTTACGTTCAACGGTGAACCTAGTTTCTAATTACTGTAAGAAGAGCTCGGCTAATCGACTATACACCAGTTTAATAGCACGATCATATAGCATCCCCAATTATTCTATTACAATCAAATATTGAACAATAATTCATAGAACAAAATTGGGTTGTGTCAAACGTTCTCGGATTGATAAGACCTAAAATATGCAAATATTTATGTTGTAAATCTTTAAATGTGATGAGCCGTTGTTTAAATAATTTCTCGACGAACAATTATCGGTAGAGTGAAAGGGATGACATAACGATCGAAAGGCAAGAATACAGTCCACGAACTAATTTGTTCAATATATTCGAGTTCGGTCACAATCGCTGACCTCGGTGAAATGCAAATTTTCTGTGAACACCTAATTGCGGCAAACATCGAAGACAAAGCATACACAACGTCCTTGGACCATGGAGATACATCTGTGAATGGATTGAGCGTTAAGCGCACGAGGCAATCACAGCAAGGACACATCCATCCAATAGTCGGTAAATCCAAATTGCTTATTTCATTCAAAAAACAATCAAATCTATTCATCTCATCATCACCAATACAAATATTTCAATAGAAATGATTTCGCATAAAAAACACCACAAAGAATTTTTGTTGCTTGAAAATACTTTTTATCAAATAATAGCATAATTTTTATCACTTAATCAATTTTATGATATATTTCTGTTTGAAAAAGTGGAAACAATGAATATTTTATTTAAGTTTATTTAGAAATGAAAAGTATCATTATTCGCTTCTTATCACCGCTCATCAACCTGTCGCACAAAAACAAAGTGGTGAACTTGACGCGCTGTCGACGCCCAACCAGCCGCTTCCAGGCAGTCTCCTCGCAATATTTTTTGCAACTAATCTTAAACGGCTGCCTACACTTAAAGCGCTAACAATTCCATGATGTTATACCTGTTTTTAGCTAGAGACAATATGATGCGACGGTAATGATTGCATCTGCTATTCGGGATTATAAGAATCAAGGATTCTCGAAGTTCGGATCACCTGAATTTGTGGACCTCCCGAATGAGGACACTGGCCACTATTACTTTCGAGATCTTGCGCTCATCATAAAAGAGCCGCATTAATGCAACACCTCACCTAGCAACTTTATTTCTTCAACTGCAGAATTTGAAAGTTTTCAAATCCTATGCTCTAGTTGAAAAGTGCAAAGTCAGAAAGGCTGATAGATCCAATCAGAATTACGAAATATTCTACGCTAGCGAGCATAACAGAAACCGTATTGTGAAGTGAAGTTGAAAGTTTATTAATTTGGACATCATCTATGGTGGCCTAGCGGAGGTCATGCTTTTTAGATGGGGTCGAACAGACTCCATTTTGTTGCCTGAGGTCAATAAATATTCGTTTATTGTGAATTAAAGCAATAAAAATGTTCAAATAAATATTGCCTCTGATTTGATGCTTAAGATTTTCAAATTTTCTACTATTAAAAATCTAAAGTCGATTTTGTTAACAATGGAAAATTGAACCTTCCATCAAATCAAATGGCATAGTGCAGATATAACATTTTAGCCATTAGAGCTTATAAAAAATGAAAGCACTTTTATATATTTATTGAAATATATTGAATAAAAAGTCAACAATCATCGTAGTTGTGAAAGAAATGATATTATGATGTAAAGACATAAGCGAAAGGATGAAAAGGATGTAAAGAGGAATATGGAATGGGGAAGAGAGATGATTAGAGGGTGGAAGGGCGTATGGTGCTGCATTCAGGATTAGGGCTACACTAAGCCCTCTCGCTATACAAAACCCCTCATCGACGTCATTCTCGCCATTAAATTCACGCCATATTCACAAAAATGCAACTGCTCTTTCATGTTTCATGCCAGCACTCGATATGATCGTTATAAGTGGAATGGGGAGGTGGGGAGGGAGGGAAGTAGGGGAGGGGGGAAAGGGAGAGGGGAGGCTACATTTACATCAAGAAAGGAAGGCGGTGAGGAGTTCGCGAACCTCCGAGTTAGAGTAAATTGAAAAGCGACAACCTAAAATCCCTTGCCCAACTTGCATTCTTCCAAATGGAATACTCCCAGTAATATATCTGAAATTACTGCAACTTCGTTGTGCGAAAATACTGTTTTTACACGGTCAGCGATGAAATCAATTCATAATAATTATTAAATCTCTGTTTGCGAAAGATTGAAAACCAAAAGTTTGAAGAACCATTTTTAAAGCTGCATTTCCTCCTAAAGCCTCAGGACGTCACTATATTACAAGTAAATACGAAACGTAAAAGTCTTTGAAGTCTATTCATCGAGTTTAAATTTATCTAAGGTCTTTGAGATTTGGCACAATATACGTGAGATTTAGGTGCTCTAGCTATATCGCTAAATTCTTTTCACCTCCATTGAATAGAAATCGGCAAAACGAAGATTTTTAGATTGGCAAATGCTCAATCTTAAATGTTTGGGAGGCGTCATCAAACGGATCAGCAACGAATAGCTGGGAAGATGAATTTCCTGTGAAATTAATTTGCATATTTAAAGAAAACTCGCTCGAGATTAAAAAGAAAAACCCTTCCTTCACTACTAAGTGATTAGCTCACGACGAACATAGTACATTTTTGTCGAATATATCGACAAATTTTAAATGTTTCATTCTCTTGAATAGTCCTCTTTGAAGGTGTGTCCTTTCACATACAAAGGGTTGGCAGTAAATTTTTTACTAAATTTTCAAAGGACAACGTTTATTGCTTGTATCGTTTGTGTCGTCATCATAAAATTCAACATTTGTATAAGCGAAAATTTAGCGAAACGAGCCGTTGTATCGCATCATTGAGGACGATCGAAAAACCGGTAAGCAAAGCACACCTCACATTCATACATTCCACATCCTCATGTACATATATACACAATAAATCGTTCACGAAACGCAACGCTGATTTTTACCACACGGAAAGCATCGGAAGCGAATCAACGCAGAAAGCGGAAACGAGTCGAATGTTAGGTGTATTTGACAATACCATCCAGGTAACGCTCATAAAATTAACTACTCTTTTATTGCCATAGTCGTAGTATGGACAACGTGATGAGCCAAGCACAACGAACAATAGCCATTTGATGGACTCTCTACATATTAGTGATGTTGAGTGCATAACTTTCGACTAACCAATGCACTATTAGTTGTATTAAAAAACAACTATACAATAACTAACTAAGGTAGACAGTAAAGTCGTTTGACCACTAAGAGATCACTTAGAATCTAAGCCTTTTTTTTTTTCAGATAAATACATATTTCAATACAACTATATTAGTTATTTTAATGCTAAATATAGGAGAAAATAGATGGTCAATTTATTTCATCGCTTAAGCAATCATATTCATAGAAATATCTCTCAACGTTATATATATCAGAGACCATTTATAGCAGTAAATTGTAGTATTTTTTTGTTTACATAGAGTTTAGTGTAATTATTACAACAAAAAGCATGAGTTTTTTTTAATGTTTTACAAAGGATCAAAGTGCTTACACAAGAACCAGTCCAACAATAGCTATGTAATCACTGTAAGACACGGTTATCGTCGTTGAACTTCATTTTGGGATGAATTTGGGGGAATCGAGCAATTAGAAAAACTTAGTGCTATGAAAATATTTTCCCATTTAAATTCTAAACTTTAGAAGCTTTTTGCCATTTTCCCTTCCTCCCACTCCTCTTTTCTTTTCTTCGAATAACAATCATATAGTTTCCGAAGCGAAATTGTTCGAAATTAAATGCAACATCAATTACAACGTTATTGATGTATTCAGCGGAATGTTAAGCTGACGTAGCAATTAGAAATATAGCTGACTAATATATTCCCTCTCTAAACGTTCATTTATATAAAGAAAATTCCATTCATTATTTTTGATCGATCGCATTCATGCAATTCATTTTTTTTTTTCACTAACTATCCTGAAATGAACAGAAATTGAGAAAACAGCATTGTTGCAGCGAAAGTTTTTACGCTGTAATAAATTAGAAAATAAATTCATTGACGCTTCCAATAGAAGCAAATTCGAAAATAACAAGAACAAATGCAGAAATCCATACGGATGAAATGACTATCTATTTACTTTTGCATCCTCTTCACTCGATCAACCACTTTCATAGGCTATCAACAAGAAATATATAGAGAATAATGTCTGCATAATTTAAGTGACCTAACTGTGACTTAATTTAATGTAAAACAAAAACCGTATTCAAATGAAACATAAATAAATATAAAATGTAAATTTTTAGCCAATTTTAATACTCAACACCCTTTTTGATATTGATGAATTAAAGTAAAACAACATAGTTGGCGTCACTCAATCACTATTAGAAATCAACTTTCGTACTTCTAATCTTCGACGGTTACCGAATTGAAACTATCAAAGAGATACAGATAGACGCCGACATAATCGATTAATATGTGATATGGTAATTACAGTATGCCATAACTGTCAGGTATGGTAGGATTGCTAAAACAAATGGTGTGGCGGCTTAGTAAATGCGACGTTTTTAGCAATGATACTCGCCAACAGACTGCACACTAATGATCCACTCATGATAATGCATCATCAAAGATGTGTCCATATTCATATAATGCGTTTTATGCAAATTTTTTTCTGAATTGAATTCAATTCAATTGCCTCTTTTTTTGCATAAATTGCCACCTATATTGTTCGCATTTGCGTATTGTAAATATGCAATATGCAATATGAAGCCACTTTACTAAAATAGGACTGTTTATTAATGCACAGCTGTCGTGCATAAAAAATCGTTCGCCGTAACGGTGATGTGCGGCTTTGCTATTCGCTTGTTGAACAGCTGCAGAAATAGTGTCCATCCTTCGAGGAAACACTATTTGCCGTCGACCTCCGTTGACCTCATATGCAATATTTCGTATATTTGCAATAATTTGTATGACATAACCAACGCTATAGTAGAGAGGGGAGAGAGAGGGGTGGAAGGGTTTAAAAACCCCATGTAAGAGTTCAAAAGGAATCGGCGACCATTCAGTTTTGAGGGGAAATTTTGGAATCAAATCACATCCTTGCAGACAACTAAGCATAAAAACAAATGTCATTTTTTTGTCTGAACTCTCTCTCTCTACGTTTTTTGTCAAACTTTGTAATCTCTTCGGCTCATTGTTCTATCACTAATTGCACTAATTAGTGAAGGAATCATCAAAAATGCAAATTTTGATGTATGCAAATTTTGCAATGATTTCACTGGTGTAAATATTATCAACGTAAGATTAAACAATAATGCAAAAAGTGGAGAAAATAAACTGGTAAGCAAAGGTAGTCTGCTGAATTGAAATGTAAAATTTCCTTCAGAAATCCTAAACGATTACTTCAAAAAATTTATTACTTATTTATTTATTTATAAATCTGTTAATTTATGTAAAAAGTTTTTCCATGCGTTATTCATTACTATAGCATTCTCTATGATCACATTTTTTCTCCATTATGCGATTATATTTGGCCTAGGTAACCAGTTACATTGAATCCCTCCTAAATACAGGCACTGATGAAGATATAGAAAAGTCCCTTCAATATTCCCTTGTGGATCTTATTTACCAAATATAAAAAGCACAAAATTTTTTCATGCCGACCTAAGTGGAAGAAAAACTTAAGGTTATACGCAAACAAGTGTACGCATCGCGACCTTTGTCATAAATCATTTTTATGAATCACTCAAAACGTATAGAATAAAGGTTTTTAGTTGCGCATTTAAAAGAGACGTTTAACCATCAACAATTAGCCTATGAAAATATATAGGAGACGTTTTTGAATCAAATATTGAATATGATTTGCAATCATACAGTAAGCAAAATTACTGTAACACCTAATGCAAAACGCAAATTTGGTTGATGCATATAACATATCTTCGTTATAATTTCCTATCATACAGTATTCAGTCAACGATTCAAAATATTCAACGAATGTACTTAATTGTTAAAATATAATTAACCTAAAATTTAAAGTATTATAAGTAACTGAATTCTATTACTCTAAGAGATAAATAGTAGTATGTCTGCTATGATTATATTAAAAGATAGTATAAAATCTAATGCTAATTAATGGAAACCAAAGGCTTTAGAGTGAATAAAATAAGAGAGAGAGTAAAAATGAAATAAAAAATTAAACCTTTATTATAAAATAATATGGCAATAAAAATATGTGAAAAGTTGTGTAGAAAGTTATATTAAAATGTGAAAGTATAAAGAATTACAAAAAACGGGAAAACAAGCCATAATAAAGGAAAAGCAAAGTCTAAAATTAGTGTAATAGAAAGATTGAGTACAAAAACTCGAGTGTATTTAAAATATATTTGGAAAGAAAGGTATATTCAAACATAGTAAACTAAAACTCGTATAATCTAAGGCATAAAGCAAGAGATGCCTACTCGATATGATGGGTAATGTTGATTAGTGATCGATAAATGTAACTATCAATGTTGATGGTATAGACCGAACAGTACTATCGCTGGTAGAGCAATATTTATATGATCTATGCTTGACATAAAACCTACTAAAACAGTACAAATAACATTTAAAGTCCACTAAAAGATTCTAATAAAGAAATACTAATACAAGTACCGTAATAAAATGATAAAAATTAACACATAGACATCCTACAACAATAAAAAAAGTAAATAAACAATGTCTAATACTTGCTAAAAGTTGTTAGATTCTGCATAATAACATAAAAGAATTTAGTGCAATGCAAATCCACGATCAAGTGCTATTAAATGACGATTGCATACTGTCGTATGTACTGTACTAATGTTCTATGTACTGTCATATGTAGATTTCTTTGATATTTACTGTATGACTCTCACTCATGATACTTAATCATAAAGCTTTATACACTCTTGATAGTAATGAATCTACGAAAAAAGAACAATAATAGTTGAACTTCCTAATGGAAAAAGTCGATCAAAATAAATCTGCTGTATCTTTGAGTTTTCTATGCTAATCTACTCCAAGCATCGATAATTTCATCGTCGAATAGAAGAATAAACTGTACTTCAGCACATTAGAATGGTGTGATGAAATGCTTCTCAGCGAGGAGTTGGCACTCATTCAGCATGTTCAGGACACTTAGCATGTTCATGACTTTCAGGACGTTCAGGACGTTCAGGACATTCAGGACATTCAGGACCTCTAGGATACCTAGGATTTTTATGACATTAAGGACGTCTAGGTCATTAGCAAGTTCACAGTGGCATATGGGATGGTTCACGAAGCGATATAACGGAGGAATGTGTCGTTTACATCAATACTACAGCCGAAAGAGAGGCTCATGCTCGTGGATCCTAGTACAAGTTTTTCAATCTTTAGCAAACACTCTCGTTATTGAACTGACCATTTCGTCAATGCAAAAGAAGTACTTCGTCATGAATGTCAACCGTTGTTCACGTGGTAACCAATTCAAGCAAGCGTTGACGACAAACACTTCAGACAGACAGCTGGCAGAACAACATTTCGGGTTGTAAATCATCATAATAAATGCCTGCGTAAGTCATCATAATAAACGTTTGCACCAAACTTTTATGTTGATATACGCAAGCTGAGATCTAAATTACTTTACTGTTGAATAACTGGATTTGATAGTAAAGTAATTTGAAAGTCAGCCCATATTCAATGATAATAAATGGGAAATATAACCTTTCTGTATCGATTGACCGGAAATCGTTTTGATCGAATCGATTGATCGGAAATCGTTTTGATTGAATGTTATTATGATTTTGATGATATCATTTTTTATCACGATAATGTAAGGAAGTTGATAACGCTTTCCCAATATGAAGATACATTTTCGTTGTTCCAATTGAGAAGCGAAAGAAATAAAGAAACAGAGTTTGTTGAAAACGGCGATCATTGGCATAAATCTTGCAAAAAGCGACGATGAAATTGAACAATTATGGAATTAAATTGTGGCTAAATTGCTATGCGCACATAAACGTTTATCTAAGCTTACCTTTTGCTAAAATGGTGACCATAAAAATGCAATTCAAAAGAATATTAGACACTTTGGGGAGTTAAACATTCTATTTGTACATGCTTCAATCCATAGTTGGTTTCACTAAACCGACGGACCCATCGATGCTATTTACTCCCACTTACTTATATTTATTCCTACTTGTAAAATACTTATTTCTGTTTGTATTAAAATCATGCATCACCTGCTCCGGCTCCTCATATCGACTCCTCAAAATTGCAGCAATTCCATCGGTTTCATCGGTAACCGGAAAATGAGTATAGGTTTGAATATGCATCAAGCCGTTAGCATGAACTATATCAAGCTTTTTTGTCTGATCTACTTAAATAATAACGCAAATCATAGATTCCATTGGGATAGATCAGTAAATGCCAATTATTTTCACTCCCACCCAACATATTCCTCAAATTTTTGGTTCCATCGTTTAACTGGGTGCAATAAGTACATCAAAGAGTAGCACATGCAGAATCAGAATGCATAAATTTTGCTCGGATATGCCTAATAATGCGAAATATTCGACAATATCGTGGAATTTAAATTGTCACACCTATCGAACGCTGTGATTTGTACCAATAGAATCGCTGGGAAGCATTGATGAAGGCGTGGGACAACATTTCATCAAACACTGCAAACATCGGACGTCAAAAACGGCTCAGAGATCAATTATCATTGACTATATTTGATCGATATCTGACGCGAATTTACTGAACGTTCAGAGATGCCTCGATAGACCACCTTCCCCTTTTGAATATAAAGCACTGATTTTAAAGGAACGTTTGGATTGACAAATTATGTACATTTCCAATAATAACATATACCAAGTCATTAAACGATATAACAGTTTATTTAGCATCAAATTGAACAGTGACATGTCCGTAACCCAGATGAGACCTTCTGAATTGAACCACCCAGGATGGAGAGAATGAAACGACAAATAAATCGCCATATTGCAGAATTACACAGAACTCGTATGATAGATAGATAAGACAGAAGAATTTAAAGAAAAAAACACTCAATACAATGTGGTTGTTGAATGATTCTATAAATTAGTAGTATAAGGCCGGCGCCTATTCGCCCATTTAATACTCTTACTTTCCTACTGCAAAACTTTCCTACTGGAAGTACTAACGACTGCAAATTCTTCACAATCTCTTAACCATCACGATAACCACCGAGACCAAGATTTCAATTCGTAATGATTTTCGAAATCTCGTTTAGCGTTCAGTGTTTCACCCTCCAAATCCGGCAATAACCTACAGTATTTCATGCCTCATATGTATAAGCAGTGAGGCGTGCCCGATATACATGAACGATAAGAAAGGGGAGAAAGGGGAATAGAAAGGAAGAAAAGGACCAGATAAAGCCTCCCCATCACCCAAAGAACTCATTCCACTCAAGAACGATGCTACCCGAATATACTCTAAAACACTCAAAAAGACCTCCTCCTTATACCATCTTTCTTTACGATTACAACATCACACATTGAAAATCGTTTCATAAATCATAAAATGCATATAGAAAGAGAAAATTAAAGAAATGCGTTTGAATATTTAAAAAAAAATAAAAAATAAAATAAAACACAGAGAGATCGAAACAAATTTAACAGAGAATTTATTAAGAATTAGAGAATATTACCAGTAATGGCCACTAAACGTTGCATATACTCACCGATGGGTCTAAGCAATAGGTGGAAACAACATCGAAAACGAAGCATTTCAGTGGCCAATTCAGAGACGAAAATACATTGTACACGTAGACATAACTTCATGGGCATTGCTTACTATAAGTTTCTCATAGCTATCAACGATGCTAATTATAAATGAAGCCAAGCGGAAAAAGATACTGATTCTTGAAATTTCAATGAGGAGAACTTACTCTTGGAGCAAATTGAAGAAGTTAATCACCCCCATACTCGAAGGAACATACTCATTGTAAAGAAGAGAGAGATCAGTTCTCTTCGAATCAATCGGCTTGCCCATAGGAATGGTGACTCCTTCATCGGTGACATATGCCTGTGCCGGGTCTGGGATCGTTTTACCAATACCTGTAAGAATAGATGAGTTATGCAATCTTACAAAACAAGTTGTGCATTTGAAAGTTTACACTTTCTGTTCATAGAATCCTAAATTATTTGCAGAAATTCGGCATTCTACAGCAAATCTTGATAATTAACGATCGCATATATTTTTATCCCTTTATTCCCATAATAGAGGGTTTCATTTCCCAACAGGAATTTTTCAGCAAATGCCTTACGGCGCCACTTTTCATAACGAATCGAAATGCCGTACTAATGACTAAATTATTTCGATCAAAACTGAAAGAATGCCCTTTTCTTTCCCTCTCCTCCCCCCACCCCATTCCCTTGTGCTCATTCAAGCAAAAAGAGCAAAAAGCACACACCTTTGCAACTGTGTTTGCCTTTTTTTAGCTTTGTAATAGACTTGGCGTGTGTTTCCTCTTGCATTTCACCAAGAGCCACATCACACAGCAATAAAAATCCTTCCTTGTTGAGCGCATAGCAATAGTTGGCCGACTTCGAGACCATATCAGCGAAGTAAACACCTTTGCCAAACATATAACCAGTCTGTAAATATAGTTATATAAAGCTCCCATTATCTTGCAGTACCTCAATTGGTCTCTCCAATCGACGAACAATTCAAACAACTATGTTAATGTCGGTGGAGCTAAAACAATAAAGGAGGAAAACCTTAAACAATGTTGCACTTTAAAATGGCTGTGCTCCATTCCATTTTCCTATTCTATTCCGCTAACCACTTTCCTGCAAATTATTCCTTTCCATTCCAGAAATTTTTTTCGGTAAAGAGTTTTGTTCAATTGTTGCTGCAAACTTAATTTTTAAACAATTCGATCGCAATAGGCGAATAAACAAAAAAAAATATCTGAACGTGAAATACGCTAGAATCGTTGGCACGATTAAACTTTAAAGTATATATTCAACGAGACCAATCGGTAGCATGAAATATTCTAAGAATACTTAGAAGCGCCGATTGATAAAAATGATTATAAACTTGTGAAAGATGCTTCAGTTCTAGCTGACTTGTTTTGCAAACTGTTCTTAAAGGGTATAAAGAATAAGGAACATCACTATTTGAATATTTCTTCTACCAATATTTGGCAATTATCAGATCGGCACTGTTGCTAAAGGGCGATTAACTATTGACAATCGAAGACTGCGACTAATCTTGGCAGCAAATTGGTTATACAATCATAAAAAATTCAAATCCAACAGTTTTTGCTTGAAAAAAAAAAAACGATTTCAATCATAGAAACCGCGAGGATATTCATCCATGCGAAATTATTTTAATAATAAAAGAAAAAAAAATAGCCGAAATACATACAACTGGTGCTTCAGGTGGAGCAATACGAAGACCTTGCGATAGGATGCCAGCGAAATTCGTCATTCGAGATCCATGCCATAGTAAATGTCTATTCGGTAGATCTCGTTTGAAATGCTCACTTTCCCCTTCACGTCGCACACGTATTAACTGCAGTAAAAAAAGATGCCACAGAATTTAAAAATACCAATAGATATGAATAAATCGACGTTTAATTCGAACATAAAAACAACAAAAACAAGAAACCAGTCATAGTTTTTTTCATTGAATTTACGCATAAATTTCATAAATTTCAATAAAACGACTCTGATCAAACGCCTCAATGATAAACGAAGGCGATAATAATTAAAAATCGCTTTTTTTAGGCAAAGAGATTTATATATGTTCCTTAAAATAAAGAAAAAATGAAAGAGAACGAAAGACTACTACGGAACACACAAAAATCGGTAACCTCATAAAGCATTAAGCGATGAAACGTTTCCATTGAAAATTTTAAACAACATTGAAATCGCATTGAAGTAACTTCCCAATCATTCATGAATAAAGGCTCAGAATGAGGCAACGCATAGATATTATTTTATATTTTATGATTAAAACAAATATTTCCCCGACAATAACATTGCGAATATCACATAAATGAAGATCATCATGAATGGCAAATTAAACATTACTCTACTATTAAAACAGTTCATTTAAATAAAATAAATCAAAAAAGAAACGATAAATGACTCACATCAATCACTTCGATAGTGTATTGATTATGTGTCGGTGCATGAGTGTTCTTTACATACTCCATTACACGTTTGAATTCATCAGTTTCTTTATCGATCACCTAAACGCACAATTGTTATCAACTTCAATAAAAACTAATAAAATACTCAATTTAAATATTCCACTTCAGAATTTCAAATATTTACTGCAAAAGAATCGATATTTTATCAACGTTTAAAATGGAACATCAACGAATATTTTGGTATGTAATCCCTCGTTTTCTTTTGTAAATTTACCCATACTCTTACTTGCAGGGAAGATGCCCTAAGCTATGTTAGCCCTAAGCTATGTTAATGTTTCAACAATGGGGATCTCGTTTTATTTAACAACCTTTCTTCCCTCCTTCTCCCTCTCGGTCCCTCTAGGTCACATTTTTTTAATATGAAAAGATAGAAACAGATTTCAATCAACAATTACCTACCTCTGAAATATTCAAAGAACCAACATTATTCGTTTCACTCATATTAGTGCAAACAATCAATTCAAATTGAACAACTTTGAAAGAACATTAATTAGCAAATAGTCAATACCCATACCTCCATATGTGCATGTAGTTTTTCGTAGTGCACATCGATTGGATCCCTTGTTAGATCGCTGTCCTTATCCGTCTTCAGAATACTGTACGCCAATTCGATTTCCAAAAGTTCATCAAGCAATTTCGCCTTTTCCTAAACGTATAGAAATTATTTTCTATATGCATTAGAATTTCTCATCATATGGAAATATAAATAAAAATTACCATATTGCAATGGGTTCAACAAATTACTATGAAATATTAAGGAGCGAACAATTGCCATAGTCGGTTTCTACTAAGATCAGTAATTACTACCAATTGTTTTTACCACATTCTCTAAATACCGCATACTTCACTTCTCACCCAAAATGCTGTAAAAGTCACTGATCAATCTTCACCTCAGAAATCCGCTATTAAAACCAGAATTTAAAAAAATGAAAATAGCCTGGAAAACATCATTCGTTGGCTTAGATTACTCTCAAAACGAAATAAAAAGAAGAAAAAACACTAAACAACAAAAAAAAAACCTTTATTTTATCTAACGAGTTGAGGAGTGGAGGTGAGTTCAATCCAAAATCCTGTGGAATATATGTGAAGAAACGATTTGTTGCGTCCAAGTAGTGATCGTGTGTAGCCTCACCGGATGTGATAAGCTGAATTTCCATTCTTTTTCTTCAAATTTTGACGACTCTTCAATGATGAAAAAAATTTGTGACAATGATTCCCTGTTTGGATCAATTTTTTTTTGCCGTTATAAATCAAAAATTGAGAGTGGGATTGCACTCAAAAGCTGAGGCACCTCGTGATATTAAGTTACACTATCTTTAAGGCTCAATGGCTTCAGAAATAGCCATCAAAATGAGAAAGCAGCCAAATGCGACAAAGGAGACAAGGATCTCGACTGCATCGCTCTTTCATCAGACCATGTTCTGCACTGTTTGTTCCTTCATACTGAACGAGTCTGAGGTCTGTTCCCCGCCGATATCAACAGTGCAGCCATTGCCTTGTCTTTGAAAATGCAGTTGAGTCGGTTTCGATCTTCATAGTATTGCTGCTCATATATACTGAATGCCCATTTGTTCGCACCTTGCCGCTCATCCACACATATTTCCTATACACTTTCCCATTCGGGAAGTTGGAATCAAATAAATAAAGAAAGGAATAATTTTCACTATCGAAAGTCGTGACTGTTAGCCACGAATTTAGGGCGCCCACTGAGTTAACTACCCCTAATCTCCTGGAACCTTTAAACTTTATTTATTTATTTATTTATTTATTTATTTATTGAAAAAAACTCAACACAGAATATTTATTTAGCAACGGCTCGATTTAATACTATAATAGGCACGATCTATAGACCACTAAGGCTCATCAACCAAGTGAGAGCAGAAGGGCATTCCTTTTACACTTCACTAGCAATTGCCACTAGCATATTATTCATTTCTGTGCCGGTCGAAGAAATAACCCGTTCATTTCCTATTAGTATATAAAATGGACTCCAGACCAAGCCGGATCCAGGTCCTAGCCCCATCGGCAACGACACAACCGAGGCCGGTGGCTCGGCCATGGTCAGCTTTAACTAAGAATCAAGAAATTCGTAAAACAATACAGGAACGGAAAACTTTTAGACGAAAATGTCACCATCGATACGCAATGCATAGAAATAGACCTCAAATTCGCGGAGAGCCTCGTTGAGAGCGTCCACATCGAAGATCATCGAGATGATCTCCTGAATCGATTTCGGTAACTTTGACTTCGATCCTGGTTTGGTATCGAACTGTGCACATCCGTTCTTCTAAAATATAAATGTGATTTCATTATTTAAAATGTTTCAGTAGATCTTTGCGAAGGTCTTTTTCTATCCTTCTTTTCAGTTATGCAAAACTTAGTGGGAGGGGAATAATCCTTGCACGTGTACTGGAAGGCACAAATGGAAGTATTTTTGTCTCGCAAGTAGTACATATGGACCAGTGGTCGTGGAATACATTGGCGACCACTGTATGAGCGGGAAGTAAGAAAAGGAAAGCCAGTCAGTTATCTCTAATCAGTTATGGAACAATAAGATCATATAGTAAGTTGGTTTACCTCAACGCAACTCTGAAGCAATATAACTTCATTCATGAGCAACGATGGGGGACCAATAGAAAAAAATACCCACATATCGGGCTAAAAAGATGCATCGATAATGCCCTACAGGTACGCTGCAAGAAGGTCCATACTTCCCAAAAAGCAAAAATGTTTACTTCAATGGGGATATGATCGAGCAACAGCAAGACGTCTCTATTTGCCTAATAAACGCCTTTAAAAGACTGTAATGGAAACCCAACATGGATCAGCAACTCTTTTCCTGCATTCTATCCAACCACATACGAATCCACTCCACAGATTAAATTTCTGCATGCGAAAAACGTACTCCCCTACAGATGGAAACACGGATGGCGCAATTGGGTTGACTTGAAATGCAAAGGCAATCCTTAAATATCTGGTGGGAAGCTTCCATAATCGTGTATACTTTCTGCTTCCAAAAATTTTCCCAACTTTCTCCAGGAATGGCTGCTTCCTTTAAAAATGGAATCGTCGACAAATGACCTGTCCATTCTGGGAGTAGTCGGTGATTAGGATGCTCATCTTCCCGGCGATCTTCTTGAAATGCTCGCGATTTGCCCAATCATTTCCCGTCTTCTCGAGGAATAGCCTAATAAAACAACGGAAGTTACAAATAATAAATAACGAGAAAATATATCGATTTATGAAACAGACGGATTACGAGAGAAGAGAAAAGAGTAGGAGTGGAGAAAAAAGAGTAGGAGTGGAGAATAGCCGACACTAGAAATGGTACCAAAATATCATAGTATAGTAGACAGGCTGATCTATAATTTGACCTAAATGCATGGGGGAGGGATAGAGGAATAATCCTATCTTATTATGTTCTGCTATCGCTCCCTGCTCAACATTGATAAGTGCCATATCTCAACAAAATCTTTCCAAAAACATCCTTCAAATCTAAGATTTTTACAGAAACACTCAAACACATCAAACGACTGTTCCCAGCAACAACTTTGCCAAACCATCAGCAAAGATACGAAGAGTTTAGCGTAAAAACTATGGCCCTTTGCTTACAGCATTTATTCGGTCCATCCGGTCAGCGATGGATATTGACTTAACCAATCCGCAATATACGTAATCCTCTCATGCACTAAAGATAACTATAAATCATTCAGGAATCGAGGAATAGAAATTAAACTTCGATCGCAAGTTCACGACCTTCGGGTTACAAGTAGTTACCATCGAACCGACAAGCAGACAGATAGACAAATATATACGCGCTCTCAAACAAACATGTGTCTCTTCCAATATATATACGTATTAATGATTCATTATGCTCACATAATAATCCCAAATTATAAAACATCCTAAAAAGTGAGTTCTTATAGGCGTTTACAACTTTCAAGGAGATTTCCCCATTTAAAAAGGAGTGGTGTACTCACGCTTCAAATGCGTCTTTCGCTTCATCAATCTCATTGCCATAATCCTGAGTTTTCGATCCACCAATATTTGTTCCAACACGACCCCAAGAACGGAACAAATAGTACCTATAAGCAATACATACAAGTACCACATAATAACAGGTCTATGGAAACGCCTTCACCATTCCTATTTCAGTTGCAACCAGTACGTTTTTGGCTTGATATGGTTCTAGTAATAATAACACCGAGTATTTCCACTGTTTTTCTTCCCAACAAACCATTGGTATTGCCCTTATTTGTTGCTAATAATGAACCCTGAAAATCCCATCCCCTTAAACATCTCTTTACATTCGATTCTTTAGGAATAAGGCTAAGGAACCAATGAAAAACGAAGAAATATATTTTAGTTTTTATTTCACGTATTTTAGCATTTAGCGTTTTATATCGAACTCCTCAATTAAAAAGACACCTATGTATATTTACAGAGCTTGTATTATACATCACCAGCATCATATCAATGAAAAACGAAGAAATATATTTTAGTTTTTATTTCACGTATTTTAGCATTTAGCGTTTTATATCGAACTCCTCAATTAAAAAGACACCTATGTATATTTACAGAGCTTGTATTATACATCACCAGCATCATATACGGGATCATCAAAGCACTAAAGTTCACTAACTTCTCCCTGATGTCGTGCTTTAAAAGTTGTAGCTTATAAAATGAGTTCTTATTAGTCGCTACATCCGTCGAACCGAGTGTCGTTTGCCAATGAGCACCTCAAATAGTTTACAGATGCTTCCCACAGGCACATATTAATTACTCAAGTTAAAACAACACCAAAGAATCGTAAATAACATAAAATTTGATTCAGAAATAATAAAACAGAGACCTCAGCTCTTAGCAATGAGCTGTGAGCAGATTTATCCTTGACCAACTCCCTTTACAATCCTCCTTGATCATTCAAATACAAACGTCTCAAGTATGCCTTAATATAGCTTCAATCTATGGCTTCCCATTTTCAAATATCAAAAAGAAATGCAGCAGAAAAGTCCCCTCATCAATTTGCATCGTATACTTATAAGGATAAGGACTTCGTGGGTGGGCTAATTTTCATGGCAAAGATCTCAGGTTTCATGAGTACTACGGAAATCAAGAACATTGCCCAATGCATTTGTTTGAATGCAATTATGCGCAAGTGAATAAATTCTGGATAATTGCAAAACAACAATGCAACAATTTAACCGAAACTCGTCTTCCTTCTTATCTTTGGTGCAATAAACGAAACTCAATTATAAAAGAAATAATCAAAAATACCTGAAGGATCCTTCCAAACGTGTACCACATCTTGAACCTCACAATCCGCATCCACTACGGCACCACCTTTCATAACCTGACGTTGTGTACCACGCGAACCTTAAATGATTCACTCGAAACAATCGAAAACAACGACAACTCAAGAGCATATATATCTTGCCAGCCTTATGGCACGTTTCTCCACCTTTCTTATCAAGTCAAATAGCATACCGCTTAACACATCAGCTAAAACTCAACAATATACGATTATTTCCTCTTTCCTTTCACTTGTGGGAAATAGAAGGAGGGATGCTGGGTGGAGGGAGAGGGGAGGTTTCCCCTTTCCTTTCACCTGTGGGAGGGAGAAGGAGGGGTGCCGGGTGGAGGGAGAGGGGAGGTGCAGACGCAACAACAAAATGCTTTCTGTGCGCTCAAAATAAACTCAACTCTGCCTCTGAGGCATGATTCGCAAACCACTTAGGTCGAAGCAGCCAAAAAGAACCGAAAAAAAAAAACATGAAACAATACAACCACCACCCTCTTCAAAAAGAATAAAAATCAATATACAAAGCTAAACTCCTAAACCTCATTCAGCACACTATTAGAAAATAATCGAATCTTCAGGATTTTAACGCTTTTTCATCCATTCTTGTCCCCTCCTCCCCCCCTATCGTTGATGATCAAAAATGCCAATGGACAAGACCATTTTGCACTTGTTAAATTATCAAGCTCAAGCCGCATGTACTATCGAGAATAAAAAGGGACTGCAATGCTGACACTCACCAGAATGACCTGATTTTGTTCCACTTGCATGTTCGATAACTTCGTTTGTTCCCACATGCGCTCCCAAATATGAGAACGATTTTGCCCTTAAAAATAATATCGACTATAAAATAATACGAAATTTATTAATAAAAACGTTTTTAATCGCTGAACTATCATCAACTAGACAAAAGAAAATATACTCATTAATATATATGCCGATTCATAAAGATAATATTAACAGGCCATTTTATCTAACCCAGATGTTTTTTTAAAGATATTCAATTCATGTAGGACTTAATATCCATTTCTGTTTTCAGATGCAGAAAATATAACATTAAAAGAAACTTTGATCAATACGTAGCTGAGTTGATCGTCTGGTGGGAAGGCATAAAACCAAAAGTCATAAGAAAAATTAAACAACTCACTCAACGACTTCTTCTTTGGTGGCGAGTGTGTTATAGATTCGATCTTTCATCTTCTGCAAGTAATAATACATCCACATTATGCACAGAAAGATGTGTATGGATGTGCACATGTATGTTTATATATAAGCATGCATATGTATATATGTATATATGAGCATATATGTACTTATTTATTTATTATTATTATGTATGTATGCATTTATATACATGTTTCATCTATATACGAATAATATCTGCAGGACGTTTTGTTATGGACTTCACTGTGAGCGTATTCAACACAGATCACGTGTGATGGATTAAACGTAATCGCTTCCGAACGGATTCAATCCTACCGATATAACAGTGCATGACTGTACTGTGATACATGCCCCTCCTCCCCTATTCCCATCTCCTTCAGCTTAGAATCAATAAAATCCACAAAAATTTCCTCAAAAATCATACGGGAATAGCAATGGCCGCTAGCTCCTTATTACTCTTCAGCATAGCAGCAGGTACAACGAATTGACTCCGCGGTGGATTCTGATCGGCAAATGAGCATCGAGTGAATTCGGTGATATGACCCGTACAGATGTATGTCTGCTGCGATGAGCTGGAAGCAATACATTATGAAATATACTATAACAGCACCAAAATCACAAAACGCCATGCTTTAAATTTCTGTGAACTTATTGAAAAAGCGAAATGAACTTTGAACTAGATCATCCCCATTCCCCTCTTCCAGCAGTGATCAAGTCATTAGCAGTATAGCTAAATCACAAATGTGACGTCACAAAGACCATATTTTATTAAGGAATAAAGCAAAGAAATGAAAGTGAAAGAAACCTGAAAACAAGTTGGCCATTTTTACATCGTGTGCATCGCAATGGACAACCGAAAATGGCACAGTCGACCAGACGTTCCAGAAGCTACAAACAGCGATTTAACACACCACTGAGACTAATAGATATTCAAAATTCAACAAAAAACAACACTCAAATTAAACCCCTCTCCTACCTCTGCTAGATCATAGATCCGTCACCAACCGAAAAAATGGTCAGCGAGCACGTGGAGGTAAACGAGATTGAAGTGTGTTAACAAGCAGCCTTAAATAAAGCCTATCTATAGAGAGATGGTCCCATATGTTTTTTCCCGTAAGTGACTTGGTATTCCCTTAGGCAAATATCGTCCAAACAGGTAGTTGTACAAAA
This sequence comes from Baylisascaris schroederi, assembly GCA_006503575.1. NCBI lineage: Eukaryota > Metazoa > Nematoda > Chromadorea > Rhabditida > Ascarididae > Baylisascaris > Baylisascaris schroederi. The sequence goes on from QEWY01000302.1 coordinate 380,991, forward strand.
GTAAATCTCAAAAGCATCGCAATAAGAAAAAGAAAATAACCTTTGACTCTCCACCATGGGTGGGTAAAAGCTGTTTGTTGGACTGCAAGAGATGCTGCATCTCATTCTTCGATACACACTTACTTAATGCCTCTCGCATTTTCCATAGGGTATCTGCCTGTGCCTAAATTAAAGTTTATTTCATCATTAGCAAAAAAAGTATCGCATAAACACTTTAAAAGTGAATGATGGGAAGGGTAAGTTCCCGAGTGCAAAGATCAATTGTGTTCCAATATACGTCAATGTTGAAGAGAGAGACCTTCCTTTATATAAATTTGCTAATCCACTAACACATCTAGGCATACCCCTCTTCATGCATTATATTTCGAATATGAGATAGCAACAAAGAATAAAAAACTGCTAAACCGTTGGGAATGTGATCACAGCGATCGCACAACGCTATTTAATATAGGGCATTAAAGAATCTAACTTTTGAATTAGGTACTCCATAGATAAGCTATCATATCATTTTGCCTACTAATCTACCTCACCTGTTCAACATTAGAAATATCATTCACCAATATAAATAAAAATTCGAAAAATTTCATCACATCTGAAAATATCCCCCACCATAACTATGGAATGGTGATTTGGCTACTCACAGCGATACAGATCTTCAACTGACAGCTGGAAATAAAGTAATACCATCGTTTATTACTAAAGAAATATTTCAATAAACTTGGCCAACATGACGTTCAGCAATTTCAGTGCAAACAAACGAAAAAAAAACCATTAAGGCGGTTGTACGACACGTATTCTTACAATTCCGCTTTTCTACTTTGACTACGCTAATGACAACCAGCTGGCATTTAACGAATGACTTATAGCTTAAACAAATATAGGGGGGGGGGGGGGCCGGGATCGGCTGTACGGCAGATTTATAACATCTCATAAACGCACAGATGAATGTACCTTAAGTTGCTTCTTTAACTTTACAGCTGCCGGATCGTCAAGTTTTGCCTTCTTTGGCTCAGTCGCTTCCACTTTTGCTTCAGTTTTTCTTTTCTTTCTAAAAAGATCTATTCTGAAGCGATTGAATATTCATTAAACGCAATAAACAATAGCTGGAATTCTCTCCGTTTCATTTAACGAACCTTTCCGTTTTGAAGAATAATAAAAATGCTTTGGTTGGTGGATAAACGATTCATGATCCGAGTCTTGATTGAAGATAACACTAAACACCAGTTTATGGTGCAATGACACCTCATTGCGTTGAGTAGAACTGATCAATAAGATATATGCCGAATGCTTGCATTTACATAATAAAATATAAATGTTAGCTAGATATCAACTCATAAAATCTAAAATATTATTCGTTGTTCGTATTGAGGATAACGGTGATGGAGGAAAAGAAAGACTGAAAAATGCAAATTTCATACGGGTACTCCTAATCTTGCAATCAGTTACTGAAGTAAAACCATGTTCTACCTTTATCGGAAGTGATTTAATGAAAACTAACTCCGTTTCGGAGCCAAACTCTTTCAGCAGTGTTTTCTTATCCGATTCGTCCACATCCATAAAACCAGAGATACTGAAATATGAATTCGCTTAAGGAGGAAATCGAAAGAAAGTAAAATTTAGTCAGATACAGGTGAAATATAAATAACGAAGATGAAGAAACGATTTGCGTGAGATGAAATAACGCTGAAATATGAAACGCATAATCATAGAGTTTGAAAGAAAAATCTAACCGAGTCTTTTAGATATTACCTTCATAACAGCGACTACAAATAGTACATTATAAAAACTTATCTGAAATTACCTGATTTTCTGTACATATATACATATATATAAGAAGATGGTAGACAAACCAGCCCCCTCTTTGGTAGATAATATAGGACATCCCTGTCAAAGCACTTCATTAATCATCGATCATCTATTGTTGCCTACTGTCGTTCGACTACAACTTAGTCGTCATAAAAATGGAGAAATCCCTCGCAATGTTCGATTGAATTTTCTGATTTCTGTTCATATTCGATCTAATACTTTCATTGCAACATTAACTCTCGAGCTATCCCGCAAAAATGAGAAGCTTTTTCCAATTTGTTAAGAATGTTTAAACCCATTTCTCTAAATATTTTCTTAATAAATTGAAAAAGCGAGTAGTTGTGAAATATTTTTGGCATTAAAGCGTAGTACAATTTGAATATTTTAGATTTCCAGAAACTACAACTATTAGATGCAAATTGACCCCCCTTCCTCAATAGACAGTATCTAAATGCACTTTTCTCGCAACTTCTGCATTTTGGGTATATTTTTTGATTGTTGAGCATGCACATGAGTTAATTTCGAGGTTTAAATATGTTTATTGGCGTTATTGCTAGCTTATATAGTGTACCTATACCTGAGACATTTTTTGGCAGAAATGGCTCGTTAATTTTACACCTAAACGTAGAACAGAACGAATCGATCGAATGGCCTTCTGATTCCCGACCATATTATGACGATAACAATTCAGTGGTATATGAAGATCAAGATTTCCTCTTTGATCGTGTAGAAGTAGATGAAGATTCTGAGGACACTGTATTTTCTATTGAATGTGACGATTCTTCCCGTGTCGTAGTCGTTTCATGTCGTAGTCATCGTAATCGCCATTCACTGGTCCCGAATTTAATATTATCCATTTCACGGAGGCTGATACGTACAGCTTCTCTGGATATCAGAAATTTTATTGCCGTCTCTCCGGATCCGGAAATTTTATTGCCGTCTCTTCGGATCCGGAAACTTTACTGCCGTCTCTCCGTATTTGGAATTTTTTTTCTTTCCAAGAATTCGTTTCAACCGTTGTTTTCAGATGTCATCGAAAATGTCGAAGACAAGCATTTCATAGTTAATCGTCGACGCTTCCCTCTCCTGAGCAGAAGACAGTGAAACAGCAGCAAACATTGCATTCTGAAGTAGATTCATCATCAAATGCATGTTGATCTTTCGAGCCGTCTTTGCTGCATTCCGACCCAATTCGGATTCGTAATAGGCTGAGAGTTAAAAATTCTGTCTTACATTGGCAGCACTCTATGAACTTTAAAAGGAACGAAAAAATAAAGGCAAAAAATAGTTTTATGGACGNCAAAAAAAAAAAAAAATAAATAAATAAAATAAAATAAAAAATCTGCCATTTGCTTACCAAAGAATTATATCCAACGAGATAAAAATATAAACGGATCAAACCCAATACTCTCTACGGCTCATTCCAAAAATAATATATGAGGAAATCACAGCAAGAAGAGAGTCACCTCCATTCATTATGAAGAAAAAACATATTCGAAAGACTATTATCAGTGATAGCTATAATAGCGAAACGTAAATATTGACTTCTTTGCTGCAGACATTTTTTCATTCACTTTAACTGGTCTATGGATGGTGTCTTACAATAAGCTTGTGAGCAAGCTTCATATATTTAGAACTCTGTGGTACTTTATGTGCTCATTTCCTGTGGATGGAAACAATATTATCTCCCCCTCCCCCTCCCTCCTTTTTTGGTAGCATAGGTCATAAAAATAGGAGGATGGAACTATGTGCTTCGTAAATCACAAATAAAATGTGCTCATTTTTCGACTGATTCTGCTCTACCTTTATTTGGTTTGCAAAGAAAGTAAGTATTTAGTATGCTTTCGTTTTCTCTTCTCTTATATTTCTTCGAACAAAACTCTCCAGAAATTTAATAATTGTGTTCTAAATTATAAGATTAATACTTGTATAATGCACGAGAACGAATTTTAAGGCCAAATGAAAGTGGACATAACACTTTGACTAAATATGACTGCTTTCTTAGCAGTGGGTATGCCTATCCAGCACTCAGGACCTCTGCAACACATCGATGCTAGAACCTATATTAACAGTGTAAACATCCTTCCCAACATAAAATTAGCAATGCCTTGTTTTGCTTGTGCAACAAATCCATGAACCCAATATACAGATGTGGGAATGACTGCATATGTAGAACGATATCATGTGAAATGAATAAATAAAATAAAATAAGAAACCTTCTCGATGGTGGCCTTGCATTGAGCGCATTTTCCACGACTACTTCTTGCATATTCCACTTTTATTGTTGGTACCACTGAGGCACTATCTGGCCTCACACCAATACCCGCTGAAAATACCCAATTTACCCAATTTATACCCAATAGATACAAATACCCAATTTCACTCCTCCTTTCCTCATTGAAATATAACTAATCAAAGTCTAAATCTTCACATATGTGAACAGGGTCTCTTAGTAGAAAGTGTTATAAACAATTTATCTATTTATTTTATCCCCCTTACTATAGGATGAGTGAGGTGTTATTATTTCCAAATTAGATGCCATTCCTCACATTTCATACAGAACGGCTCAGCCGCAATTCACTTAGCGAAACTTGAGTTGCTTATATAGATATCTATTGTTTTTCTTTGCACTATTTAACAGGTAATTTTCCACTTGTTTAATGTTTCGAAGCAAGAAAAATTAAAACACCTTCATTATCAGCAATCTTTCGGCGAATCTTCTCTTGATCGTCCCATTTCAGAAAATCCATTCCACGAATTGATGCCTCATTTATGTCACCTTTCTTGATACGATTCCAAAAACAATCAAAGTGGAACCTATAAATGACCAAAGGTTAACGGCTGCAAATTCGCTCATCAGCCAACTAACTATTGAAATTATGCACAAATAGATAAAACGACGCCCGGGATCTTTTTTCTGGTATCTTTTTCGGGTAAAAAATATTCGGGTATCTTTTATCAACAAGCAGCATTATATGTGATAGCTGCCATTATGATGCCTACTAACTTTTCCTTTCATATGCTATAAGATAATATGTAACTTAAATACCTATATTATACTGAATCTGGATTAACAGTAATATAATGTAGAATATGATTAAATATAGTCACCACAACTTGATATATAAGTAGGCTAATCGAATAACAATACGTATTACCTTGTTATTGAATACCTCGAGTCTATAAGAACACACCTCAAAAATAGTATAGGAATTGCAATATTTTTGACCAGTAACTTTACGATTCCTTCGGGAAACTCTATTTTAAAAGGAATGCCTTAGGACGATACCGGTCTATCCACTTGTATCTGCCTTTCCCTACCTATTACTCAACTTAAAATTAGTGGGCAAAAATCATCGACTAGATAAGTTCAACTTCTATTTTCGATTCGATTAGTAATACGAAATTCATTCCACTTTATTCGCTAATGAATAAGCAAACGACTCTAACAGTTTCAAAAATCTGCACGTTTCGACAATATTCTCATAAATTGTCAACAAACCAAAGCGTACGACTAATCCAACAACTGCGCAAAAGTCAAAATCTATTTCGTGGATTTTTTTTTTTTGCTGAAAAATGCATAAATACTTTCAGATATTCTGTAAAATCCTTCAAATAGCAATAATTTAAGACGAAATACTCACCAATTATCTTGAAGGCCATCGAAGAAACGACTCGGTTGACGTGCCGACATACGTAATGAGCCCTTAAAACAATCAAGACCATATTTAACCATAAAACAAAAATTGAGAAGATGAGAAGAAAGAATAAAGAAATAGCGAATGCGGAAAATCTCAACACGGGATTTCAAAGAAGATGAGTACCACCAGGTGGGTCATAAACTATGAAACAAAAGCTCTTGACGTTACGATGACCAATGAAGTATAAAATCAGCACCCCATATTGCTAAAGATATGGATCGATTGTAGCAATAATTCAATGATATTATCGATGAGTAGATTTGAATACAACTTAATTAGTAAATATAATAAGAATGCCTTAGATATTACTCTACTAAACGATCACCGGATCCTAAGAATATATCGTTTATCGAAACAACTTACTGCCCTTTCGTCACTTACTTTTTATTGTAAATTTTAGCAATTATATTAAAAGAGAATATTTTAAATTCATTGAATGATAAAGTAATTAAAAAAAGAAAGATGTGAATAAATTCCACTTAGTTTACGAGCACTTCCAATAAATAATATTCCCGGGGGTGGGAATTTTGCATAAAATTTTTCCCCTTCTTTACTTCCCATCTCTTTTAGATACTCTTGTGAAAATAAACGAAAGCAGATGACTAGAGAATTCTAGGAGTTTGCGGAATAACTTTAACATTTAAAACACATTAAAACACTTCGTTTACTCGAAGCAACGTTAGTTAAGGAGTGGACAAAGTAGGAGGAAGGATGGGAAGTATTGGGGAAACAATGGGAACTGGCTAGAGGACCATTTATGACTCTTTAGAGAGAAATCAGATTTTTTTTTTGGTAAAGTGCTACCCATTGGAAAATATACACCTATGAGGAGACCGTCGAAATTTAGAATATTTCACTTTAAAAAATTCAAAATTGTGGCAAAAAACTTCACTCAAAATTATTGCGTTGTTTTTGCTAATATTTTAATATGATTTTATCGAAACGACTAGGGAATGCAAGAAATTTTGTCCATTAAATCCCCTCCCCCCTCCCCCCCCCCTTTCCCGACAAACAATGCCAGGGAAAGAACAGATAAGATGAGAATGGAAACCCTCTGACCCCTCTTTAACATGTATTTTACCGCAGAAATAAATCAATAATACGTAAAAAAATCATTAAAAAAAGTAGGAAACAAACCATAGCGATAGGATCCTTACATCCTTTGCAAGTTGCCCGTCCACTTTTTGCATATTCAGCCGCATACGGTAGATTACTGTGTGTTTTTGATGATGAAGTACTTGTCATCTTCCACTAATATCTGCAAAAAAAAAAAATCGAATATTACAACTCCAACACCGATATTAAGAACAATAATGCAGCGGACATATGAGGTACGCAGAAACATATGAAACAGACCACATTTCGTAATGTGTATTTCAAAATCATATGGTGCATTAATGTTGATCCACGCTTGTAGTTGCTCGCTTCGCATCCAACTTTTACTAGAAACCCCAACAGTAGGGAACCGTGAAAACTTTTTTTGGGTCCAGAGAGGACTACTTTCGAATGTAGAAGGCAGTTGAATGAGGACAAATGCTTGAAATAGGAGGGTTAAGTGAATAAGGAGGAGGGGAAGAGGTTCAAATCGAAAGAGCTCAATTTTCGAGAATGCTACGTTCAAATCTAAAAGATTTTTCCATGCTTTTTTATATACAACGATACATATGTTAATTTAAATCCTTCCATTGGAGACACCGATATTCTATTCGTCTTAACGATGGC
>QEWY01000308.1:0-27288 GCA_006503575.1 Baylisascaris schroederi
ACATAAAAGTACTTTCATTTGCTCATTCGTTTCTTCATGAAAAATGAAATGGAAAAAGCTTTCTCAGTTTTCCCTTAGAATGATGTCGAAGAATAAAGCCCAGCAAAATTTGCACAGACAAGGCCTAGTCATGCTCAGTAATCTTAAGAAAGATCGGGTCATTCACTTCGACGTTGCTAGAAATGTATCCCAATTCTTAATTCTATCAGGCGAACTGTTGATTTGAGAAATTTTTTGCTGTTTTACGTTCGCAGCTGGATTTGCTTGCTTTTGTGATCCTTTCAATCTTAGTTCATCCGGTTTATCCCATTGTTCTGGAAAAAGTCAAACTCCTTCTCAGTTTACCTTCAAACACGCTTATGCCACTGAACAGAAGATAGATTATGTCAATTAGTGGAAAACACAAGACGCAAGCTGTGGGATAGACAATTAACAAATCTGACGAGAAAGCACTATGAAGCGAGCAACAATAGTCGTTTGTTCAGTATGAGGAATATTTGTGAAGTCTAGCACTCCAAATTGACGGCTACAATAGTTAAACTTAACTTTAAAGTTTACGGAGTTCGAATTTTTGTTTAGAGAGCAATAGAAGAGAAAAGTTGTGTTACATTAGTCAAGTGAAGGTATTCGAGATATTTTGCCGTTACGAGAATTTCAGCAATATGTGATATTATCATGGTGGGAGTAGAAACTCTAATACTTTGTATGCTCACATTGTAGATGAGTTTAGCAACGCATGGCCATCTTTTTTCTTTTATTAATTTAAAGAAATTGGAGTACTCAGTCAAATGCTACAAACTTAACACCTACAGGTGAATGAATGATAGGGGAGCTATGCAAAATTTGGAGGAATAATGAAGGAATCAAGGAATAATAAAAAGAAAAGCGTCTTATTTGATCGAGAAAGTGACGTAAAATTTGAAAGGAAGCTTCTCGAACATTTCACTCTTCAAATGTATAACCGGAAATTTTGAAACAGCAAAACCAGTATGTCCTGGTAATGCTAACTGTGACCGTAATTGGCGAAAAACACGCATGAGTAAATCGAGGAATGCTGGATGAACCAATGCTATGAGTGTGTTACTTAGCGATGAGTGCATTAAGCACTTACACTTATCGACGATGCAGTTGTTGCCAAATCGACATACATAGCGGTATTTCCCTGTGAGTGTTCGTCGAAAGAAACCTTTACAACCGTAGCATGCCAACACTCCATAGTGAAGCTTCGCATGACCATCACCACATACCGCACAGATCGCTTCACCAACTGTACATAAAACAACATCACAACTTCGCAATGTCTAATGCAACTTGAGAAGCTATGTATTTATGGAACGGAATTCTGAAAGTGCAGTTTTCGATTAATATCTGAAGAAATCAAAATCCAATAAACACTTAGAAAAAGTGTCCTGTTGATTTTAGAAAGACCAGGACCGTAGCTATTGAAGTCAAAATTTATACATGGCATTCCAACGAAAAATTCTCTAAAGAAACAATTTGTATGGTGTTTTCAACCGTTTCATTAAGGTTATTTTCTCACACTTTACAATATGTCCATGAAAGATGTTGATTTCGAATATGGCAACGATCTAATCGAAAGTGAATTTATGCATTTTCTATAAATATAACGCCATTCCGCCATTTCAGAAAACAGCACATGAGGTTGATCCCTGCGAGTTTATCCCGTTCTCTGACAATAGCAATGCATGAAAGTACACCGCTTGAAGATGAAGCATAACAATAAGACCGCTTTACATGCCCATTTTATTGAGTATGGTCGAAAAAATTCCTGAATATATATCTCTATTTGGCTAAGTGATTCAGCAACGATGGTGAAAGCAACTCACTCCTACAAATTTCAAATGAGATCACCATCGAATACCCGAAGGCAAGACGTACAACTCCTTTTGAAGAAGAATGGCAAAGTTGAAGGACTTGCTGCCCTTTTTCGCCTCCCACGTGCACAAATATCGCCTGAGTTAGCACAACAACTCTTCTATATTACCTAAACGATACGCAGTCCTCCATGTGCACAGTGTTTACGGATCTCAGCTTCAACATAAATTTATTGCCCATTAATCTATTAGCTTAAGGGAATCACTCTTTAAGCCATCATAATAGAAGCTGAGCAATTGAAAACTTCATATATTATAATGAAAAGTACATTTTGCCTATGCACGACACACGTGTTCTGTATCATGTCCATATTCGGTAGTTTCAACCTACAAAGCATAAAAGCAATAGTGATGAAACCTACGAGCATGATGTGCTTCTATAGAGTGATCACTAAACTCGACTATGTTTAACCGATTACCTCCTCTGAGTGAAATATTAAAAGACCAGCAATTTGCATTTGCAAATATGAGACTCTTTGCCATCTGCCCTCTTTAATATGAATTGTGCCTGCTGTTTGCTTCATTGAATTCGAGAGGACTGGTCCGTTGAAGCACTTATGACTTTGATAGAAAAGGCCCAAACATCTTTCATTGTCAATAGACAGAATTTCGACGCGATAAATATTTTCAAAGAAAGGGCAATTCGATGATATGTCTGTCGGTAACGACACTTTCGTGGAAATACTTTTTTTCATAAAAGCGAAGCCAAGAATTGAAAACAAAAATACATCAATCTAAATGATATGACACCATCGTGTGGCCTCTTTTTAATCACTGAATTTACTTCAAAATCAACACACTGAATTCATTCCCCAATGCACCTGAAGTCAGCTCTGCTACATTCTCAACTATGAATACTTTTAGACCACTGCAAACATTTTATAGAACCTGTTCGGCGAACTTTCTTAGTTGTCTGTCAGTCTTATCGCAGTTAGTACTAGATGATGTCAATTTGTCAAAAAAGGTGTCATAATCGAAGAGAACATTTTTATGGGAAATAGATGAGATTACTGAGCACATCAACAACATCCACTTCTTGATCTCGTACATGGGGTTATTCAAAAAACATTTCATGCGTATTGCTCAGCTTGTCCTAACAAGCAAATTGAAGGCAACGAGTCTTCAAAGTTGTTGTGTCGTGATTCAACCCAATGCAGAAGAGTCGATCATTGGAGGAAGAGAGGAACGAGTTTAAGGAATGCAATTTTCTGGATAACTACGATCTGCACAAAATGCACAATGCCCCTGTAAATTGCTCTGATATGTATAAAATAAACAATGTAATATTTTGACTATATTTTCAATACCCATTCGGTTACTGATCGCAGTGAACACAGTTTTACATAATGTGCTTTTAACAGCGTGGTTAATTTGGCTCTGCGTGTTGTAGTTATCGATTGCGTTATAATACGTAAACCACCCTTGAAGAACGTTCTGCTTACGATAATCTGTTAGCTTTCTCACTAACATTTGCCCCACTCCACATATCCTTATTTACACGTTTAGGTTACCACAAATATCGTTAATAATAAAATATAGCAATCACAGAAAACTCTAAAGCAAAAGTGATTTTGCATCGGAAGTAAAATCTCACCAGCAGCCTTATCTCGAATGTTGTATGAGGGGATAGCAGAGGCGGTTGATGCAGCCAACATCACTTCCCTCACCATTGGAATCCTGCAATTGTTCATGAGCAATTTTAAGGCGTTGAATCTGTCATTGCTATTCAACAACAATACCCCCATTTCCATAGTAGAGGGGGAACAGCACTAATAGCCCCGTCAATCTTAACGGTTTTTGGGAACGGTCAGGTTCTTTGCATTTGCAATACCATAGGTATAGTGAAAGAATACTTTACTGACTGTCAGCTATACACTATTATCGCATGAAAACTTCCCACTGAAGTTAGTTGGCAACTGAAGATGTAGTGCAAGATGAGTCATGCAAATGATTTTGATAAGATTGGCATTGGTTCTATATTATTCAGTTGTTCGTCACTTCAACAGACCAAAACCCATAAGGCAGCAAAGTATAAGAAGGACCAACAAGAGAGGGAATGAAAACATTTAAGGAACGACTAAAGATAGTTCAGCATTGACAGATGATGGTGAAGTGAAGAAACATGACGTAATAACGTGAACGAAGAGCGCAGCAAATAAACCTTACAATCGCAACACATCAAACAATATACGATTGTATCTCTACAAGAAATGGCCATCTGTTTTGATTTATTAAAGGTTCATAAAAACTTTTACCCATTTCGGTGGAACAACAATCATATTTACACGAAAACTTTAAAATATAAACGAATTATCAATTCTTCTTTTAGGCTAGCAAATTCTACTATGAAAAACTGTATGTTATGTGTATTTATTTGCTGAAATTTTCTTTTAAAAATTATGGATGTATTTGTTGTTTTTATCACTAAAAAGCTAATTCGCATGTGCGAAACGATTTGTATAAATCAAACTAAAATTAATTTTCCTATCAATGCAAGCAATTATTAATACAAATTGCTTCCTCAGTTTTTTCAACTTTCGCCAGCTACATATCTCGAATGAAACTCAAACTGATATACTCTTATCACGCCTGATTTAAAGAGAATTGATCTTCGACTAAAACCAGGCCAATTTCCTTCACCCGAGAAAAACGAAAGATTCAAGGCGAAGAATTACGCAATGGTTTCATGCGTGCCTGAAGAAGACACGGAAATTCACTCAGATTTTCTCTTACATTTCTCACAACTACGAATATACCAGTTGCATATTATGATTTTAAAAAATTGCAAAATTGCAACTTAGAGCGATCGCTAGTACCCATTTGAACGAAAAGTCTGCAAATAAGCTTTCGATAAATCTTCAGTAAAGATGAGGAAAATGAAAGACAAACAAAAATTTGGCCTCTGTCCATGAAATAACATTTGACCCGTTACTGCTTCAACGAAAACGAGCTTTCCTGAGAAATATTTTAAAAATAATGTGCAATAATTTAATAGAGCAATTTTCTTTAGCTTCTATGGCCGATTTATCGCATTCTAACAGCAGCAGAGATCTTCTTCTCTCATTAGCTAATTCCCATAGGCTTGAAAATTAAATATGCAGATGAAAATCGATGATTTGAAAATCATATACATGTAACTATTTCTCATTAAAAACTAACCATATCGACTGATCTTTGAAGAAAAACACACTGTTCATGACGGTCATTTAACAGATCGTCAATATGACTTCAAAATTTTTTCTGCCACGATTGCAAAATGATAGATCTGGGAATTTTTTTTTTCAAAACAAATCAGTAGAAACGGTAAATTTTCGCAATATCTGATAAACTTAGGTGTGCCATTTAGCAATCATTCGATTCCTTACATTCTGTAAATGATTTAGAAAAAATGACTTAACGAATTCGATACTATAAAAATTCACAGAATTGATACTCGAATTTCAGCACTCCCCTCTTAAATGTAATGGCAAAACATTGATTAATTCAACATACAGCAACAACGAAGTGATACAGCAACAACGAAGTGATCGCTTCACATTGAATCGTGAATGAATTTTCGAATTTCAATAATGCTGATATTGACACAAAGTAGGATGCCAGAATAGAACTTATTAAGAAGATAAAAGCAAACGAAATATGAAAGAGTGCTAATAAATCAAGCCTTCCTATAAAAAAACGTCTGTGAGGAGCGCAACTGCTGAAGACATTTACGTTTAATTAAACAGCTGACACTCCAAAATCACTCAACAAGGCAAAAGTGCAATGCAAAAATGAATGATCTACCTTAAATATTGGAAAGTTGATATTATTAGGTAGACTGAGAACAGAACAGCGCAAATGCATAACACTACCGCATACTAATATCAAGATAGTTATGTTAGGTAGGTCCATAAATTATAACATAAACATATTAGACTAAGCTAGTGATGGCCTCAGGACGGCCATGGTAGGCCATTGGAAGAGTGCAGTAAGTTGGTGCCAACAACAACAAATCTAGCAAAAAACATTGATTTAATAATAGTTCAGTGGTGCAAGTTTCTGGATATGAAAAGGATAGATTCCTTAAGCCACATTATTGTTCATTTTAGTATTATAGCTATGGCATGGATGAACTGCTTGAAAGTATAAACACTGGTGCGAAATTGTGTGAAATGAATTCCCTCAAATTTAAGAGAAGTCTCCTATTAGTTTGATATGAAATCAAACTGAGCCTGGAGGCAGCATTCTTCTATGCAGCAATACTGCATGTTTTGCTCCTTCGAAGATTTCAATGAAACGCTAGTTTAACATCAATTTCCAATGACTTTGCCCATTTATCACTTATCCGTTCTGCTACGAATAGAACCACTATCAGAGGTGAACTGACTCTGCTAGTATGACTTTTTTAATGAGGCAGGAAATGCGGTTCAAATTCAGATGTTCAAGAGGCAGACTAACAATACTTGACTGTTGCATTTTTATATTGCATTTCCTACTTGCTCTTTGATAAGCAAGGAATACACATACACAGGTAAATGGACACTAGCATCGAAGTTTTGTGCTAACAAGTGCTTTGTAGCATTCATATAGGAAAAATCTTCCCACTTTTTTTTGCATAAAGGAATCTTTCAAAACATTTAAATCTTCAAATCATCCGAATGAAAGAGGACTCGGCTTGAGGAGGATGCAAGATAGGTTCGAATAAAGTTAGCTTGTGTTGGAGAAGAGTAGGCTGCAGGGACCTAACCAAAATGCTATTCAGATAGTCTATCATAGTTACAAGGAATTATACGCTATATCAAACATTTACCACTGTGCTAGCAGAATATTGCCACATCGAAGGACACCTTAACTTTTAAGCGGATTCAGAAAGAAGTACTGCTACTATAATCATTTCTGAAAGAACACTAATATCTATAAGGATTGTTTGTAATTCTTCGCTTTATAGAAAAAATGTAAAGACTTACAAATAAAACTGATATAACTTCTCACGCTATCTTTGATTGATCTACTAGCGCAACGTAAAACAGCACAACGTCCCTCTATCATCTTAACAATCACCCCACTTTATTGGTTCCATTGCAGAAATCCCACTGAAGGGAACACCTTCACAACAATATTGCAACGTGTACATGCATGTTCACATGCAAAACGTGGGTTGGGTATCATTAAAAAAGTTACCGCAAACAAAATCAGGCAACAAACGATTCTCACTTGCCGGTGCATCCAAATTTCTCTGTGGACTATCGACTGACTCTGGCCCAACAATCGAGATTTCGAGTGTTTCAACCTGTGGATGTGATGACTGTCATAAGGAAAACACTCCACACCTTACTAGAGATTTTATCAAACTAGTATTCTTAACTCATCTTAATTGCAATTAGCACATTCCCTCCGCTAGTTTCATTCGAGAGACCGGAAGTGAATATTTTCTCACACTCAGCACTCGTAGACGCATGCATAATCTTGCAAGTATCTAAAAGATTTATGACTATGTTCGTTCAGAGACAGTTCTTCTTCATAGACAGCCTTTAATAAACACAATGTTGGTCTCAGTCAGTTCTTTTTATCTGGAAATCTTTTGGATAGTTCGCGCTTTCATCACTGCTAGCGGGCGTTTATGGAGGAAGATAGAAGATGGGATTGATTTCAATGTGAAAAACTTCCTTTTTATGATCGGAGCTTTTGCATTAAAATCCCACTTTGGTGGAGTTCAAAATTATACTGATGCAAAGTGTTAAAGAAAAAAGACGCGTGAAATAGGGTTTAAAAAAAGAAAACTGCCGTCAAAAAGTGCAACGATTAGATGTTATACGTTGCTCCCATAAGCAATGAAATGCGATGCATGTTTGCACACTGGGACAGCTTACTTTTTCCACTTATGTTTCCATCAATGGATAGTTTTTTGAGTCAAGATGTATGGCACAAAAGTGCTCTATTGAAGCAAAAAATGTTAGAAAAAAGTACATCTTGCAGCCGTCTTCCATTTAATTTTGGCAGTTGTTCTGCGTTTTCGAATATCGTTTGCTTTCTATAAGCAGCAGAAATGAAAAACAGAAGCCGACTTCTTCATCAAACAACCCAAATATGCCTCACTCCACACCGACATAGTTTAGTGTGGTGTGCACAAAGTCTTATAGTCGATTATAAGACCGCTTGCCGAGCTTTAGAAAGCATCGAAAATGCAATATAAAGTAAGCATAACAATACTGTAAACGGTGCAGGTGTCGTTACCGCAAAGCGGGATGACGGGAAAACGAAAGGGACAAATCGGGCACCCATGAAAATCTATGAAACTAAAGGAGAACCGGTTCTGCGGATGGGCTTCGCTATCACTTCTGCTCAACTGATTTCATCACGTCACCATACTCCCTAATGCAACATACTTTTCATTGAAGCCAGGTTAATGCAACGCTGAAATGCATCTTTCCTTCCATGAATTAGCTGTGCTTTCTGAATGTGCAGTGAATGCTGCATTGTTAACTTAAGCGACAAATAAACCCATCGAATACCATTAATAAGCAATAATCAACCTATTGCTGCTCCATAAACGTATCGCAATATGCAACCAACATTAGTAACTAGTCAAATATGAACTGGCAGGAAAAATAAGCTGAAATAATTTATCTATTAAAAGCATTACTGAATCTATTAAGCTCACATTTTTGCATTATATCTAAAACTGAACTCTCTTATTCTATTCCAGTTTGTGGAATTTCGCTGTAAACAAACAACATTAATATCCTTTGGCGCGGCGTCTATTACACGCAAAAACTGATATTCCTCATCGAAGTTCGTTAGAAGAAAAAAGGTGGCGAACTTTTCGGCAGAAGAAAGTGACTGTTGCAATAGATAAGCCAATCCCAAAATCTAAACACAAGTGTTCCACAACTTCCTCATGGCGATGGAAATTTGAGAAAGGAATAGGAAGACAGATAAATTAAATAGCTTTCGAAAAATTGCGTATCGATGACTAAATTCCACACAGCGCAATGTTCCCTTTATCAAGATACAAAAAAGAACGCGATAGTAATTCAAATTTTCTCATTTCTCAATGATTTAACGTCATCGTGATTCCGACATCAATATTACGCTTTGAAGAAAACTAAAAGAGAGGCTAATAAGTCCAGATAACACCTAAAAATGGGCTGCTATCAGCAATATTTAATAGGATGGATGCTATAAGCTTTGTTTGCAAGATAGTTTTTAAAACAGGAAATTCAAAAAAACGACAAAAATGACGTCAAGCACGTGAATCTCAATAATGTTTTAGACGTCCATAAGGTGCTTTGAAATTGATGGATTAATATGCAAGATGGTAAAATATGTTGTATTCATTTTCTCTCTTCTAGCTCATTTCTCTAAATAGTAGCGCAAACTCTTCAGAGCACTTTGAGCACTTTCACATTATTATTGCTCTATTCATACACCGACGAAATAAAATAATTAAATTTTCAACTCATATCACTATTAATCCACATAAGAGTAATACAGCTACAAGGCTAAGATATCGCTGCTTCTATGCATCTTTTGCGACCAAAAATATGATTGATCGACATTAGACGAATCTATTCAAATATAACTTCAAAAAAAGGATTTTTGTAATTTGATTATAACGCACAAATTTTTGGTTTGAAATAAGGGACTCGTCATTTCCGCGTTAAAATATGAAGAATTTTCCAAAAAGCCAATATTTTTTTTTCTTGCAGTGAAATTTTTGAATGATCCGCCTCGTCCTTAATACAGCTGCGGCCATGAGAAAGATAGGGTAGAGCATGCACTAGATAGTGGAAAAGAATAACCTTAAGAGTGAGTTGCTCTGCGGCGATAACTTGCTTTTATGATACTTGTTGTTGTTATGATATGATAGTCCGCACTAAAGCACCAGTATAAAGTTAGAAGTCGTTAATCTTTATCTGCAGAAAAAAAAGAGCAAAAAACCAAAATGCGCTTTTTCCCCTTCATCAATATTGATTCAAAACATTT
Organism: Baylisascaris schroederi; assembly: GCA_006503575.1. Lineage (NCBI taxonomy): Eukaryota > Metazoa > Nematoda > Chromadorea > Rhabditida > Ascarididae > Baylisascaris > Baylisascaris schroederi. The sequence continues at coordinate 9,861 of QEWY01000308.1, forward strand.
TTGATGCCTATTTCGAACATAGTTGGCTAGATAGATGAAACATAACCGAAATTAAACGACGTTTTGAGACTGCTTAAATCAAAACTCGTTCCCTGTAAACAAAGTGTTTTAGTGACAATCCAGTTCAGCATGAACGGTAAATAATAAAAAGTCGAGTTTACACGCCATTCGATCATGCAGGCAATGATCATACAAACAACTAGAACAGCTGAAGATTGAATGGAACACAAAACTTTAATTGTCTTGCACATCTACTACAATGACTTCTACTGAAAAATGTTTAACGACAGCGATTGTAAAAACGAATCGTTCTCCGAAAAAGTCTTCAATCTCGAGCACTAATAGAGGAATTTAGATGGCCAGGAAAGGGTGAACAATTTCAAAGCCGAATAAGCGAATGCTTCTATCGCTTAATCGAATTAATTTCTTTGTTACTGAGATTCTATTAGATGCCCTAATTATAAGCTCAGTTGACTAGAGAAAAATATCATTGATTCCATTTTTCGCGAGATCAACATGCAGATTTAATATCACATAAGAAGTAGCAACTTTTTGTGAAAATTCATGAAACTGGTCAATCGATTCGACTCTGGTCTTCTCAACCAGAATGAATATCATATATTTATAGGGAAGTAGAATAGGCGACGAGAACGGAACATAGAAGGGTCCGCAATAAACGAAATCGATGCCATCAGAATCGGCAACGTTTCTTCCAATGAAATGAAAAAGTCGTATCCTTTAGTTAAAAAGTTAACTTCAAAAACCAATTTCCATGCAATTCTGCAAATTTGCTTAACGACAACAACGCGTCTTTAAGTATAACTATATGGGTGTATGTATGCGTTTGCCATTTGTCTGTCTGTCCGAGAGTTTGACCTCTGCGGGCACTGAAATTAGATTGTGGAATTTATTGGGCACATTACGCGTAATAGGGAAATGTTTACCGTAATTCACATAAACCGATCACAGACTTGAAGAGAAGCTGTAGATATTTAAATGTGCGAAAAAAAATTGCATGCAATTCATAAGGAACCAGGTCATAGAAAAAAGGTCTCATGGAAAAGATTTATAAGGGCACTTGGAATAGTTAGAACCGAGGCATTATTTCAGATATTTCAGTTTCTGGTGGCAATTTATGAAACCGGTTGATCACGTGGGCGAGATTAAAGCAGTAATTCTTACCAGCTCCTTTGGTACTCATTTTCACATGTCGAACATTTCGAAGAAATTTCCCCAGAGAGTTGAATAAAAAAAGAATGATGAAGTAGGAGAAAAAGTTGAAGAATGAGCGATTCTGGCTATATAGCGTTCTTTTTTACATAGTCGAAAATTAGAGTTAAAACATATCTAATTGACAATAATGCACTCCTTTTTTACTTTCAGCTGCTTCAGCTTTATATTTCCCCTCATCTGCTACAAAAAACCGCTTCGCTTACCTTAAATCCTATTTTTCAATGCATAAAACTATGTAAACCTTATAAAATACTTGTTCATAAGTTGACGTTGATAATTATACACTGAAGCGTTGGACCAGGAAATTATAGCGGGAGCATTGGACAACAATAAGGCACAGCATAAAAGAGAGAAGTGAAAAGAGAAGAAATGAACCACAACCACTGATATCATGCCAACGCACTCAAGTGGTACGTTATAAACAATTACTTCTTCAACCAGTTTTCTTCCTACATCAAAAAAGAGCTTAATCCTTCATGTAAAATATTTTCTATTCAAGACGACACAAGTGTACACAACATGACTTCAAATGAAATTTTTCTTTTTTCTTTGCTTGCATTGCCCAGTAGACTATAGGAAGATGGCGCAGCGACTCCCATTGCATTCTAGCGTAATTCTGAATGGCCACTAAAGCATGTAGTGCTCATATGACAAATAAACCTATTCAAGATCGAATGCCCTCTAACGACGATCATAAATAAACGACTCCACTCATAAATAAACGAAAAGAAATTTAAACTCATCAGCACACGATCCTGGCCTGGAATGACTGATTCGTTTGATGCGTCATTATCCCTTCCCCCTTCCTTCCCTCTCCCTTATATATACATACACGAAGAAACTAGTCATAATCTACTAATGAACACGGATTTATTTGTTAATAACTGCCGTCATCACCGTAATAAAAAAGAAAGTGGAAAGGAATGCCAAAGGAAGTGGCATGAGTTGTGCTCTTGCAATTGTGTTGACGAAAACCTGCTATATTTGCGTTCATTGCCAACAGATGATAACAAGATTGCTAAAGCAACCAACAATGTGCTGTTTTCGATGTGAATACGGAAGAGAATAATACTCTCAGGCAAAAATCGAATCATAGATTGGCTAGAAGAGATGGATGACGCTCATCATTAGCCATCACTTCGATATACGTTAATCACACTCAGCAGTGAGTGAAAATGTGATTGTAACGTCGCCTAAAAATGTATTTGCCTGGATGTTGTCTTTTGTTTTGGGAAAAAATCCGTGCAAAATTGAAGAGACTTTTTTTGTCAAATTGTCAAATTTGCTGAAAAATTTTCTGATTTACTACATGTAGAAGAAATCTAACTTGTGTATTGCTACGATTAACGCATAGAATACCTACTTCCCAATTTTCATCAGTCGTATAGGTTGCGGGGAAGGTGCGTTGGATGCTTCTTCAAATTCGTCCATTTCTTCTTCATTCTCCTCTCGATGATCCCAATAATCGTAATCCATTTCAGCGTTGTACCCTCGTTTCTGCTCTTCTTTATACTCCTTCCTGTAAACGAAATCAGCAAAATAACTGCTCACAAATGACCACTGGGATGATACTTAATCTTCATATGGCAAAAATATTCATATAAATGGTTATCTATGTTCACTAATTCGTTTTTCTGAAGTGCTGCTGGTCAGTAGGTAAACATTTTCAAAGGCCCTAAAAAATAAGGCGAAATCATCAAAGTAAAATGAAATATACATTAAGAGAAAATCTTCTAGACTAGATTTCATACTGATCATCTGCTCCGGAAGGCATTAGAGAAACTCAATTTTTCCAATCCATTTTGGAATAAATCGATTTGCAAGTTTTGCCCCTCGGGTCACAAAACGATGAAACTTATGTTGGAGATTATTATGAAATATAGGATTAGCTAGAGAATATAGACGTCCCCTTATTCATCATCTGTTAGTGATCGTTGAAACATATCTCCTCAGGTCAGTCGGATGAAAACTGAACGTGTCTTGTGACCAAATCAGTGAATATTATTCCTATAACATCGACATTTTCGACGAAATTTACAGCTTTTAAAAATTTATAACTTCCCCAAAATTTACACGTTTAGAGGGAGACGGACGTTCTGTTTGAAAACGAAAAGAGTATAGTTGTATGGAGACCTCAACGCGAAACATACATAACAGCAACTCAAAAATCATATTTACCTGGACGAATTAGATGGGAAACCTGCGCTGCAGTCGCGATCGACGCTTTCACCTTAACGATCGTTGTGAGTGATTGTTATGCAGCTAGTCAAAGAGTTGAAATTTCTGTAAAACTAATCGAACCGATAAGATGATAGTATTTAGCAATTACCAATAGCGAAAGATGACAGAATGACAAGCAGAAACACTTAACAAAACTCTCAAAACTGGCCACTGGTGCAAAAATTTCCTGCAGATTATGCGCAAACACAAACCACAAGCTCGTGAATATAGAAAAATCAATAAGTAGCTAATGAAACTCATTATTGACTTAATGAAACTTATGACTGACAAAGTACAAACGTATCATCAATGTGAAGCTGAACACAAGACCTTAAGAACTTGACAACATAGACTTCAAAATGTGTAAGTCAATCACGGCGATCATAGCTAAGTCACATGCGACGTTTCTGAAAGATGCATCTTTCGATACACACTTTTTGGCAACCACTACTACAATATTAACAGAAGAGTTTAGGCAATAATGTTAGCCAAACATCGAGCCTTATTCGATTGTTAGCCGAATTCATTCGAATGCTAAAGAACTTTTTTAGCTGAAATTTTTTCGTTCCATTTGATCGAAGCTCATTAATCAAACAGCTGGGTAAGAACGATCTGAAATTGAATTCTATCTCAATGCTGCTCACAGCGATCAACTGAGTGCAATTGGAAGAAAAAACTCATTGAGCTAAAAGTTGAACTATCTATAAATTTCCTCAACGATAACCTCGGGAATTGCAGAGTATATCGTTACCACGTAGTGCATCAATGAATTTATATGAGAAGCTATCAATCGTGTGATAGGAATCACTTCTACAATGCCACTTATCAAGAGAGAGAGACATCCAATAGCCAAATACTCACAAAAACTAAAGGCAATAAGACCATCACGTCAGCAAGCTTTGATCGACAATGCGGAAAAAAAAAGATATTGCGTTATACCAGTATTTTATGAGAAAGCATCCTCTTAGGAAAGTTAAATTATTCGCCTGCTTGAAGGAAATTGAACGATTAGCTGATACTGGGAAATATAAGAATTCGTCGGGAAATATCAATGCAAAATGACTTAAAAATGGGCGACCAGACGAAAAACGGTTGATTTAGCACTAGACAAATATTGTTAACATTGTGATCAGCGTACACACACCTTTTCGGTTGTATCCATCCTTTTTGGAGACAGCCAATTGCAAAGTGAACACTAGTATATCTTAAGATCCAAATATATATGAAAAACAAATTGTACACAAGAGGCTTGGCGCATAAGCAAGATTTGAGACTTTGATGGGTTTGCCGAAAAGCATCATTGCCGGAAACAAGTTGATTCAAAGCGTATCGACGTTATTCTTCTCGGCAGAAGTCCTCCCCTCCTCACCCTCCCCTCTCCTGTCTATCCAGTCATCCCGCTAGCAGAATCCACCTCTCGCTTTCGAAGGAAGAACGTAACCATACTGCTCATTAACACTGCTCTTTGTTGTGTGAGAAAGAGATACGATTTCCCTTTCTTTCTAATGATAGATCAAAAGCAATCAAACGGCACTGTCCAACAGACAATGAAAAAGCTCTCAGTTGATATGTTTGCCAGTAAAATTTTGGACATCGAAACGCCCAAGGTGAAAGGTCTTTGATTGCTAGCAACAATGACCTCAAAGCAGAACTGATAATCACCAGGAGGCTATTTCTTTAAAAAGTTCCCCACGTGGCTACATTCTCCATATGCGAGCTCATGTGGCTCTTCAACGAGTTGTGGTATAGGTTGTGGTGGCAATTTGTTTGTGATGACATGACAAATGAGAATAAAAGCGGAATTGAGTGTATAACCTATTCAAGAGCCAATAAAAAAAGACTTCTATGCCAATAACATGTGTGATGTTCGTTTAGAAAGTTGATATTGTGAGCGATGCAAATGCAAATATTGGCACTTACCACTTCAGCTCATAATCACAGCGCTTATTCATCATATTGGCTTTTATTATGGTTTCTCTTGAGGGATATCCTTCATAAAACTACTCTCACTATTCACATATGAAGTAACATTAAGAATCATAAAAGTGCATTCCACACTTTGCTTCGATCATAATAGCACATTCATCTTGTGCTTGTGAATGAACTTTTGTGAGTGAAAGAACTTTCCACAATGAAAGAACTTTCAGATGTGAAAGAAATTTTCAGGTTTGAGGATGATGTTTTCATGAATGAACTTGGCGCACAAATATCAGAATGCTGTTAGATGATTTTCTTAGTGGGACTTTAGTTATGATCCCAAAAAAGAAGTTTGTAGCTCAGGCATCGAGATCCTGAAAATTGGAGACAGTTGGAATTCTAGACTATCCAGATAAGATGCTAACAATATGAATCGAATGCCTTCGAAAATCAGTGACCTTGAAATGTAGCTCAGCGCTTCGCGAATGAAATTTTTTTGTAGACTTATGCCATAAATGATTCCTGAAAGCGGAGTGTTAATTAATGAATAAATAAATAGAAAATATTGTAGTTGATAATGAAGACAACAACAATTTCAAAAAAAGTGCAAACAATATCAAGCAATTTCTCGAGTAAAAGTTGTGACATTCATGTGAAGTTTAATCTGCAGCAGTGCATAATTCTTTTTCAGGCAGAATATTTATAATTCATCCTTGAACAGTTTTCACTAGCAACTCCATTAAATCAGATTGCGCTCACAACTACAGCGAGTTAATTTGGTACGATTTCATTGTAGGTATGCATCACAATCTCTTAAGGGAAGAAACTCTCGTGGATGGACATCAAGGTGCTAAGCTTATGAACAAAGTACTGCTAAATTATCTGACTGAACTACTCGTGATCACATTGTATCTTAATAAGAGGCATAAATGAACGAAATGCAAAAGAGATATCTCGCTCGCACGTACGCTCAAACTTGTACGAACGACCTACTCTATGCTACGAAAGAGCAAATGCGACAGGAAGTGAATGATCCTCATAGCGTATAGACCGCTGAAACTAGTTGCACATTCTTTCATGCGTGCCTAAAACGTTGTATGCGAATTGCTGGCAATACTCATTGCAACACAACAACATATGCAGTTATTCCATTCTGCTATAATTTGAATAGTTTCGGTGAATATATGCACCCAGTGATATTCATTCATTAAAACGATAACTCTCCACCATAATTATTTAATAAATTTTACCGTGATAAATAGTACGCTCACTAAGTTTACTGGGTTACTCTGATCATCTACCTTATCTCACTGAAGATGCCGTGTATGTGATCTAATTGATTATGATATTCAACGATCTAATGATACGGTAATAATTAGCATTGGATGAATAAAAATATCTTTGAAATATTTTCATTCGGAATTACAAATCTTTGTAATTGATAAATGACCGAAGTGAATGTTGAGAAACTATATGGCTATAGAGGAAATTACTGTTATATCTTTTAAATGACGTGATTATTCGAACAGTTCACTTTGCAATCTCTAAAGTTCGTAAATATTTTGACGTTGAAATAGATAGAAACAATGGCTAAAGGACTGAGACAATGACAACAGAAAAACGACTTTGCATTGTCGCCTCCTCCCTCCCTTCCCCTCCCCCTCCCCACGATCGGTCGAAACAAAAAGATCGGACAGTCAAACTTCTATGTCGGGCACACTGTCTGCAATGAACGAAACGTTTATGAATAGAAATCAATCAGTGTATTAATGATTGCATGTTGAAGAGTTGTGCGTTTTATCACAAAAGTGATAAAATTATGCGCTATGCCAACACAAAGTTTTTTGATAACGAAAACGGGAATTTAGCCTTCTCTCTCATATTTCTATATATGTAACCTCTCAATATTAGATTTATGACACCAGCTTATAGTCGCATCATAAACAGAAATTATAATGCGCTCATTGCTTACACTTCAAGCTTTAAGTGATAACAACCTCTTAATTATGACACAAAACTTATAGCAGAATACATCAAGGCACGGAATCTGTTTCCATGATGGACCTATGTATGGTAAACGATGCAATTATGCTTTCACGAGTTCGAATACATATCACATTTATTCAGCATAAAATGAAATTATATCGGTTGTTCTTTGATGAAAAGAGATTCTTAAGGGTGGACAGCAGCAAATGGCAATCAACGACTCCCCATTTTGAAATATACAACAATTTTTCGAGCAAAATGTTCTCATAAGCGTATCTATAGAATCGTTTTGAAGTCTGACGAGCTCGCTTTTTCATTTTTGCCTTTCACCCATGCAAAAGAAACAATCGATTGCATAGATTACTGCCATACCAATCTCAAACCCCATTTTCACCATCTTTGCAATTGCTTGATTTGAAGCGAAAAAATTGTTCGGAGGCTGGATCCGAACATACGATCTGCTTTCTCGCATCTTTTCTGACTGAATGAGCGATCAAGACTTCATTCAGTCAACGTTATACGCTGCTTTAATCACACACGATCTAATCACACTAAAGTCGGCCTTATCAAGAGCTTCAATCATACACTTATTCAATGTAGCCCTGCCACCTATACAAACTGATGCTCTCTAAGGCACTTGCACTCAGGTGGGATTCAATGGAAAGAAAACGAAGAAAAAAGGTATTGCAAGTGACACCTAACCAAAACAATATCAGCGAAAACACATAAGAGTAGAAAATGGATCAACGATGAGTATCGTTCGATAACAGCACCATCACACTCCCATCAAAACAGAGAGTGAATAGAGTCGGATGATTAGCACTAAATGCACTCAATCGTTTTTCTGAAATCCCTGTGCTGATTTATTTATTCGAATTTCTCTTCAACTCTAATTTCTTTAAGTTTCAACTTGACGCTATAATAATCGAAATGAAAAAAATATTCATTGATGAAGCAAACAAGAAATACTTTCGAACGAAGTATAAATCATTTTTCACCATCGTTTTCACAAATATTGTCTGTCTAGCACTGAGTAAGCTATTTATAGAAATTGTGAGTTCCGGCTTGTGACTGAATTGTCGGCTAAAACAACATGACTTATATATGCATATAATCACAACATGAATAACTAATCTTATTATCATAAAGCAACAAATGTGAGAATGACGATCGGTAGACAGGATGAAAACGAGAACTGCAGAGGCTATTTGAATATATCAAATAAGCAGAATTGTTTTGAAAACATTTTGATTTATGCAGCAATACTTTTCGAATGATATAAATTCCGCTTATGATCAGCAACATTGTTTCTCTGCATCATAAATTAACGTTAAAGGGAATAGTTCTTTATTAGCAGGAAGAGATTCTAAACATTGCTTATTGACTGTGATTTGGAGACGAGAAAACGATGACGCAGAAGCGAATGAAAAGAATAGTGGTATAAAGAAAGCGACACAAATATGGACTTATCACACAATAGTTGAGCAAATACTTTCATAGCACCACAAATCACAAACAACAGTTACTCGAATGACTTTCTTTTCGGCTCGTGTAAACTTACCGTGACAGCAAAGACTCGTGTCAAGTGCCTCAACTGCATACTCTCTGCATAACAACAAAATTCAAACGACTATCATCATGTGGAGGTGTTTTGCCACTATTGAACTTCCATTAGAATGCTTGGGTGACGACATTGTAATGATTTCCATAAAAGCCTTAAAAGCTATATTTCCCTTCTTCTCCCTGCCCTTCCCTCCTCACTGGGTGCGCTAAATGTATCCAAATCTCGCATGCAGTGTCACTGCGCTGAATGCAAGCCCACCTCGTGTCGCCCATTATTCTATTACTATCGTGTGGCATGAAAGGAAAAATCGACACAATTTAGCTTTTTTTCCTACTCATGTAACAGAACATCCCAGAATAGATGAAGGCTGAGGCGGCATCAGAGGTACTGTTCGAAATTCAAGTAAGATTGCCTTCTGGTGACGCTTACCTCGTATAAGTTTCATATGAGACGTTAGCAGAATACCTAAATAAGAAGGAACACATCACATCGTATGGCATTTGTTGAATGATTTTGAATACTCATAGAGGTACTCACCTAATCGCATGAAAAATGCTACGGTGGTGGTGCCTAACGGATTACGGATGGCATTCACTCATATCGGAGATGGTGAACGAGTTCTTCAAAATATTCTCCCGAAAAATATGTTCTTTCGGTGGCAAGGAAGAAACGTCATCCCCTTTCCACCTCAGCACCGATGTAAGCGAGGAAGAATTATAAAAAACGTTCGAAGACGGAACTCATCAATGAAATACTCAACAACAATAACAAGTACGAAGGTAAAGTTATATCATTAGTGACTTACGCACATGAAAATAATGCCAGCTGCAGACGAATAGCGCGCAGACATATAGCGAAACCGCATTGCAGATGAGAAAAACATCGCTTTACCCGCAAAACGGAAATCTCATCTTATCAATAGACATCGGCAATTTTAAAAAATCTCATACCTGTAAATAAGGAAATTTGAGTCAGGCTTTCAATGGCTCAGATCATGCCATTCCTACGGTAAAAGCCGGCTGACGTGCAGTGCTAACGAGCAGAGGAAGAAATTGTTCTGCAAACGACTTATATATATGAAGTTGCCCGACAGCGGGATCCACATCACCGCCGGATTCCAGAGTGATCAAGACTGTTGTCAGCAATTTTGAAGAAAGAGGTGTTGTTGAGGATGCATTTCGCAGCAGATGTCCGCGACCAGCAAATCACAAGAAAGAAAAGCTGAAATTTTATGTGCCACTGACCGTCGCTCAAAAGAATCAGCTAATCAGCTCTCTCTGGAATCGGGAACGTCGAAAATCAGTGTCCAGCGTATTCTCCACGTAGAAGACTACAAGCCCTGCCACCCACAGCTATTTCATGGTTTAATGAAAGATAACTTTGATAGGGGAGTTGAATTTTGTGGAACTTTTATGGAAAGATGAAAAAAGGACATCGACATCAAGGAAAGTTTTTAGTCTTCTGAAGCAGCTTTCAAGCTTTACGGCCATGTGAATCGTCATAACGTCGTGTACTGGTCTGATACAAACCCTCAGCAGACAATCGATTGAGAACTTAATGCACCTGCAGTTGTCCTTTAGGCAGAAATCTAGTCGGCAGACATTTTTGGACTCTTCTTTTTCGAGAAAACTGTGGACGCAAACTCGTGCCTGGATTTATTAAGTGGAGAGGGTGACGCCTTTTATAAAACGGAAAGGTCTTATGTTCATGCAGGATGAGGCTTCGGCTCATTCCGCAAACTGTGGGGAGTTTGTTGGATGAAAATGCTCTTCAATTTTGGATTGCTAGGAGAGGGACAAGCGAATGGCTCCAGCAGAGCCCAGATCTCAAGCTCCCTGATTTCTTCCTCTGGATTTCGTTAAGAACCACATATACGCAGGATATCCACTCTTTTCACGTTTCAAGAAGCCGATTTGAAAAAAAAAAAAGTTTTCTCATGTGGACAGAGTTGTGCCAAAGCGTGTCCGATGCAGTGCCAAAAAGGCTGAAAAAGTACAATGAGCTCCATAGTGCTCAGTCGGAATTGCGTTGATCAGTGTTTATTATAATGTTTAATCACTATGACTGTCTCCCAAATAAAATGTTCTGAAATTTTCCATAAAGATTCAAATGCTATTCCACAGCAAAGGAAAAAACAATACAATAGCAACCGTTCAATAACGATGCTAAAACTAGCTGAAATAAAACTAGCTGAAATACTACATAAGCACTAATAGAAGAGAGACACGTGACAAATTAAAAAAAAAGCATTCCATATCTTACAGCTACCTATCGTCGTATTCAAAAAAAAAGAAAGGAAAAAAAAACTATGACTTAAATTTGTTTACTCAGCTCTTGTGACCGCTTTATCGGCAAGCCATCGCCAGACTGATGCATACAACGTCAAGGTTTTTTCTTTTTCAGCCATCTTGCTGATTTGCAATGTTCTCTGTCTTTATGAGTGATTCAAAAAAGCTTTGTTACTAAAAATGAAATTTTTACCACAACGGTGTTTGATATCCCATTTGGCACGCTAACTTCACTCAACATCGAATATCTTTTCAACTGTTAGGGGTCCCGCATTTCCTCTGCTTCACCCCACCGGATGCAAACACTCAGTTTTTAGTGGAGGACGATGCACGAATTTTCTATCCTCCAGAGGTACTTTAATCTTTTTAGAAGATTCTCCCATAGAGTGTAACCCAAATTAAAAATAAGCGTGGCTTGAAAGGCAATCCTGTGAAGCAGAATAAAACCATCAACTTTCATAGCCAAAAACTTCTGAAGCGTCACTTACAAAATTATACACAGACACAACGCCAATGTTGAGCGCTTTTTGCAGAAATCTGCAAAAAAACCTCGATAAAAAAGTAGTTGATGCGTTTGCTTAGTTTACGTATGAAAATTCAGCGAGGACTGCATGTTAATTAGGAAATGCTCACATCATATTGCACTCACAAAGAATGGAAACAGTGGTGCATGCAAGTGACAACTAACAACGGAAATTTTGCGCCATAGCGAGGCTTAGCAGGTCTAAGTAGGGATTATCCTCACTGGACTGACTACCTTATTGGGATGGTGCTACATAGCGGTGCCAGCCGACTGCCAGCAGTGTCAAACAACCAACATCAGGTCAACATCCATGCCCCACATTCACGGGTAACACGGATAACAAGTGAGAAATACTTTCTATGACAATCATACTTTAACTCGACAATATGATCGATATTCGTTGGTAATATGAGATCTCAACAAGTTTTTAACGCAAATCACTCGACATAACAAAAAAATTCTGATAAAATAAAACATCTTCGCTACCGAAGCGATATTCGTGAACATCATCGATCAGAAGGTATAGTCAGCACCTAAGCGGCATAATCAGCATATGCCTGTCGTATGCTGTGACAATGTGACAAAGGACGGTTGCATGAGCGATCAATACGTCGCTCGTAAGCGGTTTGGTGGTCATAAGCGACCAGAGTATGGCCCACTAACCTCGTTGATCGGCTAATGATGAAAAGTTCAGCCATTGGTGCAAATTATGGTTCATATCATAAAGCAACAAATGTGAGAATGACGATCGGTAGACAGGATGAAAACGAGAACTGCAGAGGCTATTTGAATATATCAAATAAGCAGAATTGTTTTGAAAACATTTTGATTTATGCAGCAATACTTTTCGAATGATATAAATTCCGCTTATGATCAGCAACATTGTCTCTTTGCATCATAAATTAGCGTTAAAGGGGGTAGTTCTTTATTGGCAGGAAGAGATTCTAAACATTGCTTACTGACTGTGATTTGGAGACGAGAAAACGATGACGCAGAAGCGAATGAAAAGAATAGTGGTATAAAGAAAGCGACACAAATATGGACTTATCACACAATAGTTGAGCAAATACTTTCATAGCACCACAAATCACAAACAACAGTTACTCGAATGAGTTTCTTTTCGGCTCGTGTAAACTTACCGTGACAGCAAAGACTCGTGTCAAGTGCCTCAACTGCATACTCTCTGCATAACAACAAAATTCAAACGACTATCATCAGGTGGAGGTGTTTTGCCACTATTGAACTTCCATTAGAATGCTTGGGTGACGACATTGTAATGATTTCCATAAAAGCCTTAAAAGCTATGTTTCCCTTCTTCTCCCCTGCCCTTCCCTCCTCACTGGGCGCGCTAAATGTATCCAGATCTCGCATGCAGTGTCATTGCGCTGAGTGCAAGCCCACCTCGTGTCGCCCATTATTCTATTACTATCGTGTGGCATTCATGTGAATGAAAGGAAAAATCGACACAATTTTGCTTTTTTTCCTACTCATTTAACAGAACATCCCAGAATAGATGAAGGCTGAGGCAGCATCAGAGGTACTGCTCGAAATTCAAGTAAGATTGCCTTCTGGTGACGCTTACCTCATATAAGTCTCATATGAGACGTTAGCAGAATACCTAAATAAGAAGGAACACATCACATCGTATGGCATTTGTTGAATGATTTTGAATACTCATAGAGGTACTCACCTAATCGCATGAAAAATGCTACGGTGGTGGTGCCTAACGGATTACGGATGGCATTCACTCATATCGGAGATGGTGAACGAGTTCTTCAAAATATTTTCCCGAAAAATGGGTTCTGTCGGTGGCAAGGAAGAAACGTCATCCCCTTTCCACCTCAGCACCGATGTAAGCGAGGAAGAATTATAAAAAACGTTCGAAGACGGAACTCATCAATGAAATACTCAATAACAATAACAAGTACGAAGGTAAAGTTACAACATTAGTGACTTACGCACATGAAAATAATGTCAGCTGCAGACGAAAAGCGCGCAGAAATACAGTGAAACCGCATTGCAGATGAGAAAAAATCGCTTTACCCGTAAAACGGAAATCTCATCTTATCAATAGACATCGGCAATTTAAAAAAATCTCATACCTGTAAATAAGAAAATCTGAGTCAGGCTTTCAATGGCTCAGATCATACCATTCCTACGGTAAGAGCCGGCTGACGTGCAGTGCTAGCGACCAGAGGAAGAAATTGTTCTGCAAACGCCTTATATATATGAAGTTGCCCGACAGCGGGATCCACATCACCGCCGGATTCCAGAGTGATCAAGACTGATGTCAGCAATTTTGAAGAAAGAGGTATTGTTGAGGATGCATTTCGCAGCAGATGACCGCGACCAGCAAATCACAAGAAAGAAAAGCTGAAATTTTATGTGCCATTGACCGTCGCTCAAAAGAATCAGCTAATCGGCTCTCCCTGGAATCGGGAACGTCAAAAGCCGGTGTCCAGCATATTCTCCACGTAGAAGGCCACAAGCCCTACCATTCACAGCTATTTCATGGTTTGATGAAAGACAACTTTGATAGGGGAGTTGAATTTTTTGGAATTTTTATGGAAAGATGAAAAAAGGACATCGACATCAAGGAAAGTTTTTAGCCTTCTGAAGCAGCTTTCAAGCTTTACGGCCATGTGAATCGTCATAACGTCGTGCACTGGTCTGATACAAACCCTCAGCAAACAATCGATTGAGAACTTAATGCACCTGCAGTTGTCCTTTAGGCAGAAATCTAGTCGGCAGACATTTTTGGACTCTTCTTTTTTGAGAAAACTGTGGACGCAAACTCGTGCCCGGATTTATTAAGTGGAAAGGTGACGCCTTTTATAAATCAGAAAGGTCTTATGTTCATGCAGGATGAGGCTTCGGCTCATTCCGCAAACTGTGAGGAGTTTGTTGGATGAAAATGCTCTTCAATTTTGGATTGCTAGGAGAGGGACAAGCGAATGGCTCCAGCAGAGCCCAGATCTCAAGCTCCCTGATTTCTTCCTCTGGATTTCGTTAAGAACCACATATACGCAGGATATCCACTCTTTTCACGTTTCAAGAAGCCGATTTGAAAAAAAAAAAAGTTTTCTCATGTGGACAGAGTTGTGCCAAAGCGTGTCCGATGCAGTGCAAATATGTATTAATAAGTAAAAAAATAAATACATATATATGATGTTTTACTCTCTTTGATTTACTGCAGCCATTTGGCATCGAAATCGTTGAGGAAAAACGAAAATTGGAAACTATGAAAGATAATCCACTTGATTTTTTTAGCTTTAAAAACACGAACTAGTTTCACTTTGCATACAAATTTCCTGTCTACGCGTAAGCTTCCCACTTTCGCTTTGCATGGTTTGTTCCATCCGAAGAAAGCAAAGAAGTCGAACAGTGAGTAAGTGGAATGAAGTCGCTTTGCTTCCAGTTAAAAAGCGACAGTGTAATGCAAAAATTAAAAGTACATAGTGACCAATTAATCGCGTAATAATCAACACTGTCATATATGCAAACGTGTCAAACAAAACATAGCATTAGCAACGAGCAAACAATCCACAAACGGTAATAGTTGCCATCTTCACTTCCTATGACTACGTTATAATCGATCAAGAATTTCTCCTATAATGATATGTACTTTAATGGAATCAATTATGAAGTTATTGAGGCATAAAAATAAATTCATACAAAACGGTCCTAAACCCTCACAAAAACAAATACTTCGCTCTAAAAGGTATAATTTTGCAATGTTTGCCAATTGCGCGCCCATCTAAGAATTATGAACTGTGCGCTTTATTTGATGAAAAAATCAACTAACAAATTTTGCGCAGAATGAGAATTTCTCAAATAAATTATTCTTTATTTAATTTCTGGATGGAAAAAATGTTCCACACAGCAAAAAAAAAGCAGAGGCACCGGCAGTTGACGTCATATCAACAACGGAATGCAATGAGCATTTCTTACCCTTCTTTGATATCAAGCATTGTTTTGTATTATGCCTTCGCTTTGAGAACAAAAGCGATAAAGAAAGTAGAAATATCCTTTATACTACACGTATAGCAAACAAGAAACATTATGCATACTACATGCATAACGAGCGATCATTAAGTGAAAAAATAGATCATTCTGCACGCTAGTGATAATCAGTCTTTGGGTAGAAGGCTGCAGGGAATCTGTAAGCAACAAACTAAGAGTTATTACGAGCGTTATTACTGAAGAGGTCGGCTCATGAACGATGAGAAAACATCCTGTGTTCTGAATTGACGAAAGCCTTTTTCTCGAGTGCATGATAATTGAATGTTTACTTTCAAATCAAAGGCTAAATCTTCTGCAGAAGAAGGCGGTGAAGTATCTGCTTGGAATGAAACATCGGATTATAGTGACCGCCGGTCATTAGTTGTCTTTAGCGGACGAGGGAACCTGCAGAACGATAAAGTAGTCGGTGAGTGGTAATGCTTGCCTACCCCGAGGTTTGACACGACAGTGGCCCTCGTAATTCAGACCTCTGCCTCGGACAGAGAGGCAGTCGGGACCCCCCACCTCGGAAAACTCGGAAATATATAAAATGCCTCAAGGTCCAGAGTGTCTATAGGATTTTCAGAGCGACCATAAATCTCCTTAACACTCTCTGCCCAATGCCAAACTGTGTGGCACTGAGCCAAGCTAGTTGCTATTTGCTGGAATCCAGGCATGCAACAGACTGTAACATGAACAGTAGACAAGTCAAACAGTTGCTTATCACTGATACACAAGTCTGCTAAGCATAAATTTAGGATATATCTTGAATGTGCAAAAAGCAACACATAGACGACTAGATGTTGATAAAAAATGGCGCCTGTGGATGTTGCTTGATGGAGCAAGCGATAAGGGTGTATTCTTTTTTGCCTGTCTAAGGATGACTTTGAAAGTGAAGTGTTAAATACGAGCAAAGGCAACGCTCATTCGATGTTTTAATTGATCGCTATTGTTTATAATTGTTGCGGTTTTGCAGTCGAATGACTCATAATAAGAGTGGGTAACGGTGTTCTTTGGGAATGACTTTTAAGTGGTAAGGAAAGCTCACTTTCAAAACCGTTTCAAATAAACACTTCTTTTGGAATAGTAAACATCACATTTTTAGTATCTCTCTTTGTTCCTCTTCAGTAGTTTCCTCTCTATCCCTCTCCAGCCCCTTTCTGCTATTTATATGAGGAATAAATAGGTCGTAGTTTCAAAATATGTAAACATAGCTAGAATGTTGTCAGACATGCTCAGCATATAACTTCATAGTAGAAATGAATTAAATGCAGGAAGCCAAATCGCAATAAACATTTGCTGTTTCTAAAACATAAGAACGTAAGGAGATGCATTACAAATGTCACGCAACCACGCACGCCCCGAAATTTGTCCATTCTCTTCTTCTCAAGAAATTTATTCGACATATTATTCGAGACAACAGTACTAGTTTTGCAAATTCAGAACAAATGAAAAGCAGTGAAGAAGAAGCTGACGCGACATCTCGTTTTGCATTTTGCTATCCTAGTTTCCTTATTCATTAAAGAGTAACAAAATACAGAGAATAGTGCCGTCATATTTTGAGTAGTTCGACCACCCACAAATCTCGTACAGAAGGAGTGTTCTCTTGGTGATCATATTGGTGCAAATGGATATCTGTCCGACGTGAAATGCAGGAAAATTTCTACGCGCATATAAGTGTCTACACCTCCTTTT